>JAQJVK010000001.1:62518086-62983086 GCA_035578135.1 Flexamia atlantica | reverse complement strand
ATACAGGATATATACAGGCAACGTATGCTACATATATGCTACTTTAATAAATGATTTAGTTAAAATCCTCAACTCTATTCATAGTAAAGAGAGGAACACAAAGAAAAAACCTCCTTCCCCCTCCTTCCTCCTCCTTCCTCCTTCTTTCACTCCTTTAATTTTCTCTCATAGGTTTTATGTCTAGCAAACCTTTCGTACGCTATGTTTGGTTTCATGTTTTAGCCCAGTACTTCCATCATGAATTTTAAGTTTTGTTAACGTTTAAAATTGCGCGTGTAATGTAATAATGGAGAAACTGCCTGGCTATAGATCAAACATCTATACCAAGACAAATATAAATCCAGTGTTGAATAAAAAAAAGGTTTGATTCAAAATCACGTTCAAGAATAAATCTCACTTCCATGTAGTTAACAGTAATAATAAATAATAATAATAAAAATCTTTATTGCAGGAAGACAATGTACATTGTATTGCAAGCGTCATCTATTTAGCAATATTAGCAATATTATTTTGTCATTTATTTAGCAATATTATTATTAAATAAATGACAAAACAGTCCACTTTTTGAGATGAACATCACTGCCACAATTTTTATCGCGATTAATACCTAAAATTTAGTTTTCCCAGCGGCTCATCATGAACTCGTCAACTACTTAATATTTATTGAACAGTCGCTCGCTCGGTGGCCCGGATCGATGGGACCGCCGGCCGCGGCGCCGCGTGTCAGCGAGCGCAGTTTGGTTTGACGCGGCAAACGTTTCACCGGGATGGCCGTTTCATCACCCCATCGGTCGTCACACAAACGAGTTCGATGGGAACTAAACAAATTACTCCGTGACAACGGTCGTTTGATCTTTTTGCCTTGAACTGATGAAATAATATATTCATTACGAACAATTAATATATTCATTTCATAATGAAGAATGGAGTAAGCGTTTTCTCAACGATTGCTATTTTCAACTGATTTAATGGATGATTTTTTAATAAATGAGTAAATTTTGTAAGTGCACATAGTATTCCTATAATTTCAACACATTTAGATGTATACCTATAGAAAAATTATTATAGTTTCCAGAATGTAATACAGCTTTTGAAAGTCGAATTTAGTGACGAGTCTTCAAATTTATTCAAATAAGAATTAGTGATTGAGGTAAAAATACTGTGAATAGATGTCAATAAAAATAGAATCATTAAGAAACCCGAATACCAACATGTACTCAACCAAGTGAATTTCGTGGTTTTATATTAGGTGGTATATATGCTTACAGTCATTTGGGGAGATCCATTACCATTTGGTTCACTAAATATAAATATTACATCATGCAATGATGTGTAATGTTCCCGAGTTACAGGGCAAACCGACAGTAACGAAGGTATACGGTTTTTGAGTTTTTATTTGGTAGGCCGGTTTATCTGAAACGTAAACAAAAATATTCAGAAAATATTATCATTATTAATATTTCATCAATTTAATGTTGATCCGGTAAATACATGAAATAGACTTAAAATTAAATCAAAACTACTTAATATTTATTGAATGGTTTTAAGTAGGGCTTACCTGCAATCAACTTATTTTAAATGTTTTATTTTGTTAATACATTTTTGGATGTATGCTAATGATGGATAAGGTATTTCAGAAATTCGACAAAACTCTCTCAATTGTAAACATTTTATAGCAGTAGTTTGTAATGTTTGTGTCACAAAAAATCCAATATTCTTTTAAGAGCTATACATTTATGTTGTAATTGAAAATGTTCATCTATTATTTATGTCACTTTATTACGTTAATACAATAATATTTCAAACCATGGGCTTATAGTAGAAACGATCCATTGTAAAAGGCTTTTATTCAAACAAATTATCTCAAGAGAAAAATATTAAATTATACAATAGCATTTTAAACTTGATGAAAAGTAATAATAGTAGTGTGCAGTAGCTGTTTCCAAGTCTATCAAATGTCTAAATTTTGTTAAAGCTATGAAGTCAATTGTGTTTTGCAAAATGTTGTGCTATTTTCCACAGTAATAAGAATTTGTATGTTGGAACTAACTATTGAACAGGAGTCTTGTTGGAAGCAACTAAATTGAGATATAAAGAAAAGTAAATCTCGCAAATATTTTTAAGGCGGATGGTGAAATGGCAGCAGCGTATTATCCACCAGAGAGTAAGGAGAAGATTTAATCAAGTTTAAGACAAGGAGGCGCGCCGTCGTCGTTGTGAGGCGGCAACATTCGTGCTCCTTTACAATAAGATTCCTTGCTTCTGGAATCGCTTTTGATGAAATGCAAATATTAAAATGGAATCTATGAGTTTTAGTGGTTGATAATAAAAGGTTATTGATTTGTGATCAATAATTTATTGAGGGAGCGGCCTGGTATAGTGTTTAAAACGCGGTACTACTGTCTCGGGGGCCGGGTTCAAATCCCGCCATTCCCCAATGGCTTTTTCGCTGAGTGATAATGCCGTAACCCACTAGTCCTAGCCCGAAGTATTGTACAAAATTGTCCCTGACACCTGAAATCTGACAAGTAAAGGTGTGACAAATAAAAAAATTGATTTATTTTAAAGTTGATATTACGAACTCTACGTATGCATTTTAATTTTCTTACATTTTACATTTTTCTTCTATCAATTGTGGAAACTCAACCACATTGTTGAATAAAATAATTTATTTTACGTTATTTTTTAAACTTATATTAAGCGCGTTTGTTAAATTGCAGATTGAGGGAAGAAGACTAAAATTAAAGGGCTTGACAATGACTCGGGACAACTCTGTATTTTTTAATTGGCTAGAAAAGGAGAAATCACGTACTATTAATAACATTTGTGAAGGGTGGTGATTTGACTATTTTTTATTTGCGCGATCTAAATATTTAAAGCCTGATTTACCCAGGAAAACGAGAAAACCATTAGTTTGACACCCATCAACCCCATACGAGAATGAAAAGTCTCAGTGGGAAAACTGGAGGAAAATGTTAGATTTTTGATAAAACTTCCCTTAATGAAAAACAAATGTTGAGAAAAAGGCTGAATTTATAAGGAATAATAGTTTCAAAGAACAGCTGATTATAAAAAAGCTACGGGGCAGCGCGTGTTCACTATTAGTTTATAATTACAACTACATGACCTGTTACATAGTTGTCATCTACGTAATTAATTCGAGAAACATTTTTACTTATTTTACATAATTATTACACATTGTACAATAAAAAGACATGAACTGTTAAATATGACGATTTACATTTGCAATCAGTAAATAACACGTGTAATCATGTAATGTAATGCGTAATCATGAAGCTATTCCCGAATTTCCGAAGGAATAGTGAGCGACTGACGTCACGCGCACGGTGGCTCCGAGGCTGCCTCCTCTTCAGTCGCACCGCTTTAGTTTTGGGACCCCCTGAGACAAAAAATACCCCCGTTGCAGCAGACCTGCACACTCAGCGAATTTCAAGTGCAAAACAACATATTTCAATCCAACATATAGCGAGATTTGAGATGTTTGGTAAGTTCCGTAAGAATAACATGGGGAATGAGTATGCAGGTTTGCTGCTACAGGTATATTAAAACTGGGTGGTTTTTATTCGTTTTAACTTTCAATATTTCGGTTACGAATGGACATAGAGCAGTGACATAAGGTTCAATATTAAATTATATTGAACCTTATAGGGTTAACCTTGCGAAAACCAGCGACCACATAGTACACATAGACGGAGCACACGAGGCGCGACGTGAAGCCTAAATTTGCTTCTAGTCCCTATGCATGGAAAAAACAAACTTCGTAAAAAAATATGGTATCAAATTTAAGGTCTAAATCCCAGAATTTATAGTACGAAATATATATTCTGCCTGGTTTACAGTCAGTCTACACATCGTAAACATTGATAACCTAGAAGCTTGTCCTAAAATTTTTTGAGAGAAGCTGCCACCACGGATGCACTTGTAACGATCATATGATGTGTAAATTGCCTCTAAACCATTCATAATTTAAACCATAGTGATTGTGGCATTCAGACATTTAATTTGATACCACATTTGTACTTTTGTAGTCGACTAATTTTGTAAAGAGCAGTTTAGAATTGACTTTGTTTTCATGCAGGCGCGCCGCACGGATAAACTCTCTCACAAAAACTAAGTTATCGACCAAACTACGGCAGCAATTTTTTTTCTCAATAAATATGATTAAGAAAATTAACTCTTTAGCAAAAATTCCTACAATTTTTATTTACATGGCCAAAATGTAAAAAAAGTTGCAGCCTTTTTCCATGTCAAGTTTTAAAATTGAATAAAAATCTAAAACTTTTTAATTTTTTAAAATAGAAAATAAGTTATTTTTGAAATATGATTGATAATATTACCGTCTAAAGGACTTTTTCACATGCAAAATTTCAGTCTTAAGCCTAAATGCTAAATGGTATAAACTACGACTTATTTGAAACGTGAGCACTGCCAGATTACGCGATTTTAAACGTAGTTTTATTTTTCTATACATAGACAATATGGCGGCCCAGACTTCATTTACTGTAATGCTAGTAAGATAGGCATTCTGCGTCTATTTGTACTATGTGGTCGCTGGTGAGAACGGCCTTAAAATTCGATCGCGTGTGCCGATCGAAGGTAAGCGGAGGGAGCAAAGAAAAATAAAATGTTCACAACTTCCATGGAAATTTACACATTTGTTAGAACCTTCCACCTGTAATGAATGTTAACAAATGGAGTGTTTTTTTGCAAATCTTCGCGTCTAGCAGTTCAATCTAGGCTTGAAAAAAGCTCGATACTCCAGCACTTGTTCCCTGATAGTTAAAATATTTTTGTGGTATAAGGATTAGGTTTGTGGTGACAATAAATAAAGGAGTTCCTGTACATGTAAATGATATATGGCGGTGGTCCAAGTTAGCATCCTAGCGCGCCCCTTACAGTTAAGAAATACCCCCCAGACTGAAGTATTTCAATAGCTAAGTACGAATAGTAATTAAATAGTAAGGGCTGCAGATATACATTGTAAGTAAAATTGTGAATAAGTAAATACGTTTAAGTCTAATCGTAAATATATTTTTTTAGTAATATGAAATACTACTACATACTAGTAAAGGGTTTTAACCGATTACGGACCATTCATTGAAAGAGTTTCGTATAAGTCTTGGAACACTGTTAAAAGGTTTATTAAGTTTTTCTACAATCCATAAGAAATCCTGAATTAGTAATTTAAATGGTTGTTACTTAACTACCAAATAACCAAAGTTGCTCTTACACATTCCTTTTAACAATAATACATTTTTAAACCTTATTCAATGTTGCATGATATTCTTAGTTAATTAGTTCCACAAATTATTACTAGTTCAATATTGAGTAACGTTTACATCACCATCTTTTAGCAACAAAACGCTATTTTTCATAATATTCCGCATTTTTGTGGCAGTCTTCTAACTTAGTAGTAGCGAAGCACGTGAGATGAACATAATGAACAAACATAATTTTGCGAGTGAACATCGCGTGTCGGACGGCAGACGCCGCGCGCCGCTACACTGCTACACTGCTACATACGCCCGTGACACACCACGCCGACCCAGTTCCACCAAACTGACCACGTGCAACTTGCGTCTCGTTTGCTAAAAACTATCAAGAAAATACAGGGTGTTTTTTTTTAACGCAATCCAAAACTTTAGTTTATTGGTGAAGGATTATCTTCCCCTAAGATCCCCGGTTTTGACCCCACTATATTATTTTCTTTATAGGGATACATAAACAGTAAGGCCTACGAAAACAATTCACAGGATATTAACATCTCAAAACAAACATAACAGATTTAATACGAGAAGTTCAAAGAGGTATCTTGCAACACGCGTTCGGGAATTCGATGGAGAGAGCAGTACGAATGCCAATGGCGGATTGTTTGAGTACATAATGTAAGCTAAATGTGATCAAACTTAAATAATAGGTTGTATAAAATCTACAAATCAACAAAACAATACCCATTTTATATTTTTATGTGCTTTATTAAATATTAGAAATGGGTTGCGTTTAAAAAAACACCCTGTATTATACTTTGTCAATGTAAGTTCCAGTTTAGCAGAACCTCAGTTTATAAAAAATGTCATTGCAAACACATAGAAGGTGCTGTACACATTTACATCGATGGCTGTACACTGTCTCTAGATATTACAAAAATCTAATTATAATTATTTTTAGTTCATTGAATTATGGCTTTAAAAATTTACTTATGGAAACATTAAAACGACTCAATAACACCAGGGAATCAAAGAATAAATTTAACAATTAATTATCGCATAGATCGCACTAGTCTTAATATCATAATTTTAGGAGGAATATTGGTTTGACTACAACAAAGCGAAATATGACATTAAATCGAGTTTTATATCTTACAATTTTTGCCGTAAAAGACTGTTCCGATCACTGTTCTAGAAATTGGAATCGCAAGATCAACAAAATTAATTTCATAATTTCATAAAAAATAAGAATCAAACAAGTAACCCTACTTTACTTTTATTGGTTAGAGAATGGTTATCAGGCGCGTATTTTCACTGTCACGCGGTTATCTACATAGAGTAAAGAAATGTCTACAAAATAAAACAGGCAAAGTTAAAATTTAGGTCGAAAATACTGATGCTATTAAGACCAAGATTAGCTGCTAACTAATATGCATTAAAGCATAGTGGTGTAAAGCATTAAATGTGTTTTAGCTTACCTAACTCGATTATATTCTAACTTTTAGACATAATTCTTCCGTGAATATGATTGCCTGTTAAGTAGAAAAAGTAGTAACTACCAATTAACTGCCACAAATAATTCATAACATTTAGTATGTTCGTGATTTTAGTCCCCTAATGGGGACATGCATGTCATGCAACGTAATACCGCGTCAGTAGACCGATCTTCTACTATATTTGTCAAATACCACTCACCTATCTACGCACAGTTTATACTACTTGAAATAGAACCTTGAAACTTTGCATGGAAGTTAATTTCAGGGCGAAGGCATCCGCTAAGAAAGAATTTTTAAAATTCAAGGTTAAGTAGTTTTTGGCGAGGTTAACATTTTTCAAATTTTCCCATGGGAAAATGTGATGGACGATCTTTAGTTTACATTTTCAATGTTCATACAATCAAGCAGCTGGTAATTAGCTTCACCAATAGAAACTTTATTGACTTAAAATTTGATTTCTTTCATCATGGTTTATGGTTGTTTTGTATGTACTACATAAAAGTTACACTGTTTAGTTTTATGTTAAATAATCATAAACTCAGTATGTAACACCATCTTTATTTTGACAGCGGGAGTTATCGTTTTTCCTTAAAGGTGTCCCCAATGTATTTATTATTACAACTATGCTTGTTCCAATAATTAGCCAAATTCCATTAAAGCCTGAAGAGCGTGCTGCCTTCTGTGGTTAAGTCTTGAGACTAAATCCCGACAAGATTGAAAGAAATATGTACAGCAGCTTTTTAGTCGCCATCAGACAAAACTGATGTTCTTTAAATCATGCTCAAATCAATTGAGGTGGTTAGAGGAGGGCATTGCATAAAACCTAATTAACTAGTGTTATATTCAGAACTCTTCCCAGCCCACGGACGGTGATCCCAGGTTCAAATCTCTCCAAGATTATGAGATAGTATTTATTTCTTCTACATATTCGTCAAATACAACTGACCCATCACCGCACAGCCCAAACTCCTTGCCCTAAAACCTTGAAACTGCAAGGACGTTCCTTTGAGGACGCAGGCATCAGTTAAGAACGGATTTTTAAAAATTATAAGTTATAAAAGGTTTTTGGTTGGGTCGAAAATTTGAAAATTCCCCATATTATTGCAATGGGAAAATCAAAAAACCAAACCTAAAGCTCCAAGAGGGGGGCTGGGGGAGTGAGGTTTTTGGTTTTTTTTGCGATCTTTTGTTTTCATTTTTAATGTTGACATTGAGCTAAGATTGAATATCAGATTCTTTCACTGGGGGACGGCAAACGAGATGGAGCCATTTATTACCATTAATAAGAAATGTGGGCTGTTACCAATCCTCAAATAATGAAAAAGTGATTGCACTACAGGAGTGTAATTGAAAATACTGTAGCGAATATTTGTTAAATGTCAGTGCGAAAGTAAAAATGATAACGCAAACAATTACAAACTAAAATAATGTGGTACTGCAAAACCTTTGCTATCAAAAGTTCCAAATTAGCGTGTAATTAGTCAATGTGTTGGTTTATAAACATTGTAGGACCTGTTATTAGATAAAGGAATTACAATATAACCTTGATATATGAATAATCTCAATATAATAGAAACACCTTGACATAACTTCTTTTGTTTTAAACCTACACATCGCCATCACATATAAACAGACATTAATATTACATATTCCTTGATGTAACTTATTTTGTCCCTTTAAATTAGTCATACTATTTCGAGAGAAGAATAACCCTAATATGTCTATGCCATAACCCTGATGTAGATGTTATCAAGGTTAACTATATCGTATACCGCGTCCACGTGAGCAAAGCCATGGGCAACTGCTACTCTACAGGGTGTTCAAAAAATGTGGGGCAATAATCTACGTAGTGATTCCTTGGGTCAAAATAAGCAAAAAAGTTTATATAAACATAGGTCCTTAAGTGCTTCGTTTTCCGTCTGTGTGTCTGTTTATGATTTTTACATAATTAATCTTATCTCACGAACAACTGCATAATATATATAGTTGGCAGTGATAAACTCAGACACCGCTGGACCGATGGTCTCATAACTCGGTACATACATGTAGAATTTCATGGAGTATGTTTATACACCATTAATTAATTAAGTGTGTGAGCGCAATCCTCTCCACTTCATAGCAAGACCGACTGGGCAGCCGACACAAACAAACAGCACTTGCAAGAGGGAGGACGCCGATATTAGGCATGTGCCTAACCAGGGCAGGGATACCCTTGGCTTGTCGGTGGGGGGGCTGGACATGGTCATATTTTTAGTAAAGACAGGCCCTTTAGACAGGGATAGTATACTCCCGTTGCAGCAGACCTGAGTACCAGGCGAATTTCTTAAAACAATTTTCTGTTTCATGAAAGAACATTTGACACGCATAAAGAAATACGTTTTTACAACAAGAAGAATGGACAAAAAAGCAAAACTATATTATTGAAGTTGTATGTTTGTATATTATAAACCTATACCTTATGTTGTATTTTTATTTTGGGCGATTGAAGCCACGGGTCCTGCTAGTATTAGATAAAATAAATTTGCATTCAAACTATTGACCTTACTCAAGTCAATTAACTAGTTGGAGTCTAAAAAGTATATCAATAATCATCAGAGAATAATGCATGATGTTCATTTGCTTAGTGTAAGTTTAATAAACCTTGTTTTCGACAATGAATGCAGGGTTTTCTCTATCCATTATTATTGATGTACATTTTCGTTAGATACAAGCAACAACTTTCAAATAAAAAAAATCATATTCCTAGTTTTAATGATTTTAGATTTGACTAATAAAGTAAATAAGTAAGTAGACATCTGGTAGTTGAGAATGTTCGAAACGTACTATTCTTTAGGGAAATGTCGATTGTTCTTCAAAAATATTTGTGGGTAGACACTATTCTCCTTCATTGCCTACAAACATAATCTCTTTTTTGTTAGGTGCTCCATAATATAATGTGGTTCTCAGGTCATAATATAGTGTGGTCTCATTTAACTAAACTTAAAAACACCATCAAATTTAAAAGCTCTGGTATGTTTATGATGTAATAAATTCGATCGCCCAACGTAATAAACTTAAATCGAAGAGACCGTTGAGCCATAAACTTCTTAATCGTTTCATCTCCTTTGTTTTATTATGCTGACTGCTTATGATTTCATCACCCGTACAGGGAGGCACCAAACGGTAGTTCACAAATGATTGCCCTCACAGGCAGGCATTTTGCAAACCGTTTATTACGCACGCTTGTCAAGGCAACAAACCAAAGCGCCTTTTGGTATCCGAAGCCTTTTACTCGTTGGGCAAGTACTTAGTCACACGTAGATTTAGGACCTGAAACACGCCCCATCATTCCGTTATTGCTGGGTCGGAAGCTGGGTTTATTTCCTACTATTTTTATTTTTAGAAAGTGTTATCATAAATTTCTTTAATATTTGTAGTCTACTTTTGTTGACCTTTATAGAATGTATTGCGTTGACGAATTTTATTCAAACTAGTGATCGCCAGTGGTCGAAGATAAGACCAATTTTCAAATCGAGAAATAGGGATAACTAATTTTGAAAGTGGTCTTTGCAGATACCAATGCGTTTCTAAATCATAAAGGACACATTTTCCATCCAAACACATAACTAAATAGGAACCGAAAGCAAAAGAGAAAGAATCTATCTTTAACTCATTTTTTACCTCTCCTCTGACGTACATTTATAGCATGGTTCTTATTCTGGATTAGTAATTAGTATTTTGTTAGGATTCCACGTTTATTATTTTAAGACTGAACCGATATTGCTTCAGAGAAAAGTAAAATTCAGTCATCCAATCAGGTTATCTCATACCTGACCACAGTTCTCTCCTTCCCACCCTCCATTCATTCCTTCCCTCACTCACTCTCTCCTTCCCTTCCTTCTTACCTTTTTCCCATTTACCCGTCTTTTCTCCTTAATTCTCTCCTAACCATCTCCCGTTCCTCCTTTCCTACCCTTCTAACTTTTTTCTCTCCTTCCCCAAACACCCATCCCTTTTACCCCAATTTTTCTTCAATGCTAATTTAATGTTTTTTATTTTTATTTTTAACTCGGAGTGCTAAGAAACGATTCAAGGGATTTGCTTGAAAATTTAAAATCATCTTTTCGGTGAGCTGTTAAAGGTTTATGCAAAATTTGAAAATGATCAGTTCAATAGTTTTTTTAGTTATCGTGATACGTACACAGTTACACACACACAGTCACATACTCACACACCCGGTGACGGAGAACAAATAATCCTTTATTCAGCTAATACATAGATTCACTCCACTTCATTCATTCATTCATAAACTAATAATTCATAATTTTTATATTAATGTTCGCTAACCGCATTTTCCATGGATGAGATATTTAAACGCTTTCAAGGGAAGTCGGTCAAAACCTAAAAGTTTTGTGGGAAAGCTAGGAAATCTGTGACCTTTTAAGCCAAAGCTTAAGGCGCAAATAGTTTAAGATTGAACAACATTTTAACAACTAACTGCATAAAAGTGATTAAACATGTACTGTAAGAAATACCTTGACGTTGGCAGTTAAAATAAAATATCTATATGCGTAGGTCGTGTTACAACGTACTTTAAGTATCGTAACTTATAAATAGCAATACAGTAATCAATTTGTAAGTTAATAGATTGAGAAAGCCCTAATAGTCGACATGCAGAGGACCGTGTTGTATTGGCAATCAGCCTCGCCGAGTGTGGGGCAGGATGGATGATGATGATGGGCCGCTGTGACGGACGACCCGTGTCGAGGATCCATCTTAATTACATGCCGCTTTCATATACTCACATGTATCATAAAATCTACGAGCATGTTATGAGCTAAATATTTTAAATTGTTACAGTTCACGTTTGACCCTGATAGACCGGGAGCTGGGAGGTCGAAAATTACGTCATAAGGTGCACATGTAAAAGCTATGCCGTTTTGAAGAGGCATCCTGGGGGGTTTCAAAAATGGGTTTGTTAGCCCTCAATCTGGGGGCTTTCTTCAAGGTGGACAAACTCAAAAATTCGAAAAAAGGTCAAAATTTACGTCATAAGGTGCACGGATTTGACACATACCATGTCGTGGGAAAAGTTGAGGGGATCACAAAAACACCTAGGTGGACAAAAATTTTGGGGGCTTTGACCCAGGTGGACAAACTTGAAAATCCAAAAAAATGCCAAAACTTACGTCATAAGGTGCACAAATATAATATGCGGCATTTCATTCCTCAGGTATTCAGGGACCTAAAACCGCTGAGGTGGACAAAATTTTTGGGGGCTTTACCCAAGGTGGACAAGATTGAAAATTTCATGTTTCGAATTTTGGATTTTTTTAAATGCGTCTGTACCCGCATATATCTAACCGATTTCGTTGAAATTTTTTTTCGGGAGGTCTTGGCATGTAACTAAAACAATTTATATCAAAATACCTGAAAAATATATAATTTTTCACTAAAAAGGGCAATTTTTTTGAAATTTTTCAATTTTTTGGGAAAAACGTATAAGTAAAATTCTATACCTTGCTTATTTCTCAACACATCTTACTAAAACTTGGTTTGTGGCTTCATTTAAATGAGATCTAATGTATTTTAGTCTAAAATCACCAAAATTTCCATTTGTGTTGCAGCAAACCTGCATACTCATTCCCCATGTTATCCTTATGGAGCTTACAAAAACGTGTCAAACCTCACTATGTTGGATTGAAATACGTTCTTTTGCATTTGAAATTCGTTGAGTATGCAGGTCTGCTGCAACGGGGGTAGTAGGAACTTATTTTAATGGTTGAAAATCATTAGGCAAGCCGGGTTTCTTTTCTCGGACAGAATTGGCTGATGTTTTTAGTACATTTTCAATTTCGATCAGAGGTCTCATAGACTTTTTTTTTTAAATTTCAGGAGGGGGGAGTTTTGGCTCCTTTTTGGTAGAGTCGAAGAGGTTTGAGTGAAAGTAAGAAGAAAAATACCAAAACATGTGGGTAATATCAACCAAACGTAGCGAGACATGACTTTTTTATATTCTCCATAAGAGTAACATAGGGAATGAGTAAACAGGTTTGCTGTAACAGGTACGTATAAATTGGGTGGTTTTAAGTCAACATCCAACTAACCTCGACTAGAAGAAGCAATATACCAAGTTGTATTAACATATGTAAAAAAATAAGGAGGATAGAGAATTTCTTTTTCTTCCCTTAAGAATAACAAGGGAACAGTGTCTTTGAGACCTTTGATTGAAATTGAAAATGTACTAAAACATCAGCCAATTCTGTCCGAGAAAAGAAACCCGGCTTGCCTAATGATTTTCAACCATTAAAATAAGTTCCTACTACCCCCGTTGCAGCAGACCTGCATACTCAACGAATTTCAAATGCAAAAGAACGTATTTCAATCCAACATAGTGAGGTTTGACACGTTTTTGTAAGCTCCATAAGGATAACATGGGGAATGAGTATGCAGGTTTGCTGCAACACAAATGGAAATTTTAGTGATTTTAGACTAAAATACATTAGATCTCATCTACATGAAGCCACAAACCAAGTTTTAGTAAGATGTGTTGAGAAATAAGCAAGGTATAGAATTTTACTTATTTTCCCATAAGGTTAACATTGAGACAACGTACTGTGTTTACCACTTATAATATCTCGGTAACCAATGGACATAGAGCAATGATTTAAGGTACTAAATTGCTTGGTTTTTTGAGCTGAATTCAATGGTGCTAACTAAAATTGGATTAATTTTATTTTTATTAACATATGTAAAAAAAGAAGGATAGAGAATTTTATTTTCTTCCCATAAGAATAACATGGGAACAGTGTATGATGGTTTGCTGCCACGGAAATCCAAAAACAGGGAATTTTAGGCCATAATCAATTATACCTTAACTAGTTGAAGCCATATGCCAAGTTTTATCAAGTTATGTTCAAAAAAAAGCGAGATGTACAATTTAATTTATTTCCCATAAGGTTAACATTGGAACAACATACTGAGTTTATCACCCTCAATATCTCGGGAACGAATGGACATAGAGCAATGATTAAACATACCAAATTGTTTGTTTTTTCAAGCTGAATTTAATGGCGTAAACTAAAATTTGATTTTCTAAAATTTTAAACGTAAAAATTCCAAAAAACCCATTTTTGGGGGTTAAAACCCTCTATTACCCCCCTTCTAATGATCCAAATGAGCTAGTTTTCGAGATTATGTTAGTTTTTATCACTTTACACGTCCGTGCCGAATTTCATAAAGACCGGATAATTTTTACGAATGTAAAAAACCTTTTTCCCAAAAAAATGAAAAATATCCAAAAAATTGCCCTTTTTAGTGAAAAATTATATATTTTTCAGGTATTTTGATATAAATTGTTTTAGTTACATGCCAAGACCTCCCAAAAAAAATTTCGACGAAATCGGTTAGATATATGCGGGTACAGACGCATTTAAAAAAATCCAAAATTCGAAACATGAAATTTTCAATCTTGTCCACCTTGGGTAAAGCCCCCAAAAATTTTGTCCACCTCAGCGGTTTTAGGTCCCTGAATACCTGAGGAATGAAATGCCGCATATTATATTTGTGCACCTTATGACGTAAAATTTGGCATTTTTTTGGATTTTCAAGTTTGTCCACCTGGGTCAAAGCCCCCAAAATTTTTGTCCACCTAGGTGTTTTTGTGATCCCCTCAACTTTTCCCACGACATGGTATGTGTCAAATCCGTGCACCTTATGACGTAAATTTTGACCTTTTTTCGAATTTTTGAGTTTGTCCACCTTGGAGAAAGCCCCCAGATTGAGAGCTAACAAACCCATTTTTGAAACCCCCCAGGATGCCTCTTCAAAACGGCATAGCTTTTACATGTGCACCTTATGACGTAATTTTCGACATCCCAGCTCCCGGTCTATGATGTCAACTGGGGATTTATGAGGCATTGTGATGATTCCAAGAATCATCAGATGTTAGTTAAATACTGCAGTTTTAATGAACGATTCTCTCCTGCAAAAAACCAAAACCAAAATCTCCAGTATGAGACATTTAATTGTACAGGGTGTTTTTTTTTTAACGCAACCCATTTTTAAGATTGAATAATGCACATATAAATATGTAATGAGTATTGTTTTATTGATCTTTACATTTTATACAACCTATTATTTCACTTTGATCACATTTAGTTTACACTGCGTGCTCAAACAGTCCGCCATTTGCATTTGTACAAAGTTATGTTCTTTCCATCAAATTCCCAAACACGTGAAACACGTGGTATATACCTCTTTGAATTTCTTGCATTAAATTTGTTGTTTGTTTTGAGGTTCTGAATATCCTGTGAATTGTTTTCGTAGGCCTTAATTTTTATGCATCCCCAAATAAAATAATATAGTGGGGTCAAATCCGGGGATCTTGGGGGAAATAATCGTTCACCGACGAAATAAAGATTTGGGTTGCTTTTTTCATGAGTGTGTCTTTAAGCACGACAACTCACGTAAAAGTAGTCCGATCTGAATTAAATTTGCCACAGATTTGTAAAGTAGTATTATTCTACGAAAACGATCACAAGATATTCAGCACCTCAAAACAAACATAACAAAATTAATGCAAGAAATTCAAAGAGATACCTTGCAACACATGTTCGGAAATTTGAGGTGCTGAATATCTTGTGATCGTTTTGAGTACATAATGTAAACTAAATGTGATCAAGCTTAAATAATAGATTGTATAAAATGTAAAGATCAATAAAACAATACTCATTTAGTCGTTTATGCAACGATTGTATAATGAATGCCTTTAAGCCACGAGTGAGATGTAAGTTAGAACACGAGGGAAGCGTGTGTTCTAAATAACTCACGAGTGGCTTAAAGTCATAATACAATCGTTGCATACACTATTTTATCTTCGACCAAAAATATACGACAAAATTTCCCCCAAAGTTAAACAAAACTCATGACTTTTAATAATGATGGAATAGGTCAACTAAAATTTGAGGTTAGGCAAATAAGCAGACTGAACCATGAATCGTTGTGGAACAAGCAGCTGATGGGATAAGTAAACTCAAACATGAATCGTAATGCAACAATCAGCTGATGTGCGAATTGCGTAATTGTTATTATGACACTACTTCCGTCAAATGCCGAGCTCTCATTGGTCTAGAACCAGTACTCTAAAGTGACTCCAGTACTCTAAAGTCGTCATTAGAGTACTGCTTGGTTTTTGGTGTTTTAATGTATATCATTATAATGTTTATTGTAATACCATAATTGGTGCTTATTGCAATGGTCGTAGATAAACATATTTATATATGTATTATTCAATCTTAAAAAAGGGTTGCGTTAAAAAAAAACACCCTGTATAATATACAATGTACCTTATAGTAATTTTTAGCAAGGGTTGAAAGTGACGCTCTTAGATACATGCTCAAGTTTGAGATCCAAAAGTCACGTTTAAGCTGAGAGTAGGGTAACGATTTTTTGTTATAGTAGCTGAGTAACGAATGCCTTTCCGTTGTACAACAAAAATATTAATTACCGAGGTGTAAAATGAAAGCGATTTTTGTATCCAAACATTGTCTGTTTCAATAAAATCAATCTTTTTAGCGAATTTCCCCTATAGGGAAGAAGCTATTACCATTGACTATGGATTATAAGTAGTCAATGCTATTACCGTAGGTCTCATGGTAAGACATAAGCCCAAGACCATGATAACTTTTTGTTTTGGGACCCTCAGAAGCAAACAACACCATTCGTTCGAATTTATATATATATGTGTGTCTGTAGCATGATAGCGGCCGAAAAAATGGTCCGATCTTCATGAAATTTGGTACAGACATTTAAAGTGGTAATCACTCAGACGAGTTCGTCAACCAGCTCGATCGGACCACAAGAAGGGTCCGAATAAATTAGGGAAAGAAGGGTCCACAACATTCCTTTTAATTAAATTAATTCAATGCATATAATGCCTTAACCAGGAACTTTGACATCCATCATCCCTATACTCGAATAAAATGTATCGGTAAGAAAACTCAAGGAAATATTAGTTTTTAATCAATAATTTCCCAAGAGCTCAAATATAAAGAAAAGGGATGTGTTGACATGGCAATAGGAGGAACGAATGATTATAATGAACATAAGCTGCTGAACAGGGCATTTCCACTAGTTTTATTAAACATCTATCTGTCTCGGGAAAGCCACAGGTACTTGTTTGACTGTTTTCCACTGTTTTATTACAATGTTATCTTTTTGATTAAGTTATGAAAATACTAGCGTAACATTTAGTTTAGGCCTACGTTCAATATAAGAGGAAAGCGATGTACTAAGAAGAAAAATAGTTTTTTATTTATTAAGAGCGTAAAGCAGGTCTTTCTCACTTGAGCTAAACAGTTACCGCGCTCATTTTTAGCGAAAGCGAGAAAGACGCCTTACACGCGAAATCCATACTAAATTTTTCCTACAACTGCAGTTTTAATTTCCCATACGAAAAATTCAATCACAGTTACTCACGTCGATTGTAGCTGGATGGGCCATTATGATTTTGAGGTTACAAACAGTGAATAAAAATGAAGACTTTTACAAGATGAAACCCATTTTAGTGAATATATATTTTAGCTTATAAATAATAGGAACACTAATTTGTCATCACTTATTACATCCATTGTAGCTACATTGTAGCTTACATCCAGTTAGAGGTTATAAACAAGTCGAGCTCAGTCGGAAGCGGAAGGGAGCGCCGTAGCGCGTCCAGTAACAAAGCAATTAGCTGGCGAGCGTTAAAGACTTTAACGCTCACTCCAAAGACTTTATCGCTCGCTCCTCAGTAAACAGCTGTTTTACAGTTGGTTTTCGGTGCGTAAACTGGCACTTTACGCGCGGTTGTAGGAAAGATACTTTAAGTTACTTTATTAATACTTTAATTATATAATTATAACTTACTGCTCACGACTAGGTTATCTAAATAAGAATTGTAAGGAGAACTCTAATTTGTAATTAAATTTTGATAAAAAACCGTTGATTTTGTCAAAAGAACATAGTATAATTTCTGTTACAGAATGATAGTTGCCATTAATTAAAAGAGGAAGGACTGAGGAGGGAGTCGATTTCACCAAACAGGGGATCAGTTAACCAAACACAGTCCTGCTCTGGAACGAAAGATGTTTATCTGGTGGGTACCTGTTGCTCTCTTAACCACATAACCGGTCTTAGTACTAACTACTGTCACCTAAATGAATATGGAAGTACCGGTATGAGTTCTTTTTATTCAGGAAATTTACTTCGAGTTAAAGTTGCAAACAAAATATAAATTGATCGAGACTTTAACTTATTTTAATATTTTAAGATATTAAATATGTTATGTGTAGGGCGTTAGGTACTATGTTGTGTTATGAAACATTAAATTTAATAACACTTGAGTACGCAACATAAAAAAACATAATATGACAAAAAATGTAGAATAACCATTGTACACGAATTAACGTAGGCCTCACCAAACACGAAATTGTGTTGATACTTTACTTGATTCAATAAATAGATTGTTAAAAAACGATCAGATAAAATTAGATTTAAGTCGTAGATGTATATAAAAGCAAATCCAATTTCACCAAAATGCCAGAGTTAAAATATTAAAATGGGAAAATTTTGGTGGTTGGTTGCTGATAACATTTAACCTACATAAAAACGTACCTGTACATACATGTAAATTTTACGTTTTTTTCATCTGGTTTTATTTCCCATTTGCATGTTGGAAATCCGTGAGGTTTACTCGATTTTGTAAAAGAAAGTTTTTCCTACAAATGATATTTTCACTGGTGTACTACAGACAATACCGTGCTGGGCGGTGTTGACACGGGAGCCGTGCAATGGTTCCCAGGGGCGCGTCCGCCACCGCAGCCGATGTGGGTCACATTGCACTTAATCACTTAATCACTTTATCACTTTAATAAGACAGGTACCTCATTGGGGACGTTACCCTGAATATGAATGAAGGATGAGTGTGATGATCGTGATGATAGTGACGCGATCTTGTAGCCTTGTTACTGACTCAGGTTGGCACATTCCTTAGACAGGATCGTTAATTAATAGCCCAACAACCAATGGCAGCTGGCTCCAGAAACAACCCTTCAAAAAGCTACTAACATTTCTCGGGATCGATCCGGCTACCTACAAGTTTGTAGGCGGACACTATAACCACTACACCAACCAGCCAGTCTGTATGTCGTGTCTGATGTATCGAGAGGAGGCAACACGTTCAACGGGCAAGGAGAGTTCATAAAAAAATCTTAAGAAAAATAGCACGACAATTAATATATTAAGTATGAAAAAACTTGTAATAGGTCCATAATCTATTAGACTATCAAATGAGAATAAGACTATTAAATGAGAATACAAAAAAATTAGGAACTATACAGTAGCAAATTACTGAGAGTAAATATTTTAATGTTCTAGTTTTTCAGTCATTGTTGGTTAACTAGTAATTATGAGTAAAGGATTATTTATCTTTTCAAGCAAAATTTAATAGCTGCAAGTTTATTTCCTTTAAAAATTAAAATTTTTATAAAATTTGAAAAAAATTAATATTTTAACACTTGAAATTTATATAACTTTAAACCTGAATTTTTACAAACATTGGATTATATTATTTTGTTTGGCATTCCAAGCACTACAAACCATGAAATGTTTTGCTTCTCAGTTACACGATTTACGTCTCTCCTAGGGAGCCGATATACTACGTCACGAACGTGTTAATGACTCATACTCTTTACAACTATGTTGACAATAACTCTTCCACTGATAAACCCCCTTGCGTTAGGCCTATATTACTTAGCTCAGCACAATACTGATAAACGATAGTTTTCCTTGACAGCTCATGCTCTTCATGCAGTAATTTCAGTACTTTTTTTGCAAGAATCCCATTTACTACTTACTTTATACTTTGTCGGAGAAGTTATCTTATTTTACCTGAAAAAAGAGAAATATATTAAATTTTTGTTCACTACGCACAGTAAAAGATAAAAAAACGCTTAAATACTAAAAACGCTTCTCAAAATTTCTCATACCTGTGTTACTAATCATGTACCATTTGAGATTTTACTAAAAAAATTAAATTTTGTTTACAAAGTAAAGTTTTAAGTTGTATACAACCCAAAAATTATGAAGTAAAAGATCCCTGCAGATTACTTAATTGTTTAGCTTGAACAACAATTTGTTTCAGCTCTACATAATTTGTGTGCGATTATTATAGTTCATGTAAGTTCTTCATTTATTGAAAAATACCTCACATGTCATCATAATCTTGTCATCCATCATTGTAAAATTTTACAACTGTTAATATGTTTTTTCAATACAGCTATCCCAGAATAGATGAGCTTCAGAGCAGGAAGATTAAAATACAATTTATCTCGTTCATTTTAGTTAAAAACCCTTCGGAAATAGCAATCATATCTCAATTCAAGTAAAAAAACTGTTAACATTTCACTTTTAAAGTCTGTTTAGTTCTCCAATTGAAACCAGACCATTAAATATTAAATTTTGTAAGTTTTCGTTAATCTGACCCTTGTTTATAAGCCTAATTTAAGTTATTTATTAGAAAAAAATGCTATATATAATGTGAGCGTATTGTATGAACTTAAACACAAAATACCCACAAATAATTTCTTAAATCAGTACGTATTAATGAAGTAATAATCCCATATGTCGTAATATAAATCATTTGTATATATAGCTCAATGATACCTCCGGGATCAGGTCTAGCTGGCCCATTGGTAAATCCGACACCTTTTATAGTTCTTATCTTCAAAAGTTTCTGGGGGGGGGGCCTAAACCTCTTTGTTTGCTGGAGGTTATCGATACGTTCCAAAATTGTGACGTAGTTTTACCCCCCTCCCCTCCCATCTGATCATCAGTTGAGCCTTCTTGGAAAAAATATGATGGACGCCCATGCAAAATATACCTTATGCGTTTTCGCGGAGCAGAAGGCAGGTAGTAATGCAGACAGAAAGCACAACTTCTTTATATCATAGATTATATTATGATCGATCGATCACTCTACAGTTTGTCGTGTTGTAATGACTTAATATTATCAGAGTTGTACCGTCATATTAAAGCCAAGTTTATGTAAACTCATAAACCTGAAAACAACAAGGAACCAAGCAAGTCACGATGGTGAAACACAATCACAAAATTAAGAAAAAGAGAATTACATTTTCCTATGTAGATTACTTTTACACATTAATTATTTTTTCCCCATCTATATTTTGGTTTTTGGATTGGGTTTAGAGTAAAACTAAATATTTAGTCAAATTTTTTAGCCTGACACAAAAAGCTGACTGCAGGGGCAGTAGTGATGAATGGCTTGCCAGTCAAGGGCGATGTTTGTGGTTCTGCGATGCCAAGTGTTGAGATTGATCGAATGACATAAAGTGGTAAAAACATTAATCATCGATTGACGTTTGTCTTGGCGAGAAAAGGTTCCTCCCTTGTCGTTTTCACATTCAAACGATATCGATTCTGTTCAAAAGATTTTGTTTGTAAGATACGGTTAGTTTGGAGGGAGATTGTTTAAAACTTATCAGGTCTATATCGCCTTGAGTAGGGGTTCTCAATTTTTGGTACCTCATACAACCTTTTTACTGGTTTAGCGTAACACCCCCAAGACACCAAACCCCCCCCCCCACAATGGTATGCCTCTATGAGGAGACTAGGGGCTGATTACCCTTACCATATTACATGTCTAACTATTAGTTCGTGTAGATAATAAACTATATACACATTAGGCAATTTACGAAGTCATCAATGTTTCAAATAATTAAACGTAACAAAATTAGTCCTACAAAGTAAAATTATTTCAAAACTTTACCAATCTATCCTATTTATATATATTTTTCAGAATCATATAAAAAGTCAATTCGAGCAATTGACAGTGATTCAATGAATATAAAATATTATGTCAGAGGTTCGGTGTGAAATAACTAAAAATGAGAGTAAATCAACATTATTATAGCCTGCCTACTATTGGTCGAACGAATATGGATTCCATGCATATTGCATTGCACTTTGAATGTTACCATACTTGCAAAAAATAGTCATGCAAGTCACACAAAATCATAATCATAATATGACATCAATAATATTGCAAATTATAATAGTTTTTATTCATTTATGTCATTAAATTATAATTAGTATCTTATCACTTTATAGCTAACCAAACATAAGCAAACTTTTGGCTACCAAGCATATAAGCCCTTATTTTAGGCTGAAGAGGGGAAAAACCCTAGAAGAGCCGCAGTGTGCGTTCCAGCCACTGGAACTCACGATCACGTCACGTCATCAGTGCGTTCCAGCCACTGGAACCTCACGATCACGTCACGTCATCAGTGCGTTCCAGCCACTGGAACCTCACGATCACGTCACGTCATCAGTGTTCTAAGCACGAACCCATAATATCACAAGGTGAAAGACATTAACAGTAAGATACAAATAATTAGTTTCCGCTCTGACACAGTCACTGCGGGCATGGTAGCCGGTAGATTATTAGATCACACTGTCCATTATATTTGTTCTATGTGTAGTATTATTCAGCGACTGAGGGTTCAAACGTCTAATTTAAAGATTAAAAAAATGGCCAAACAGTTTTTTAACTAGATAATGTGTACCTTATTGTTTATATTTTTAAGTAACCTAATCATCAACAAAATATATCTAACAATGCCTTAGCTTTTTTAACTTGAGTACATGGTGGACCGAGCCTTGCTCGGTAGTTTATATTTACCGCAGTTCATCAAATAATAAATATTTGATATTATTCATAAATACATTTTTACTTTCTCCCCCCTATACAATGTATATGGAGAAGTATTGTTTTCGTAAAAATTTTCGAATTTGAGTTGTTAGTGGATATATTCGTTTTAGTGCTCCCTGAATCCAAAAAAGTGTTTTTTGGCATGGTGTCTGTCTGTCTATCTGTGTGTGTGTGTGTGTTTGTGTGTGTGTGTGTGTGTGTGTGTGTGTGTGTGTGTTTGTGTGTGTGTGTGTGTGTGTGTGTGTGTGTGTGTGTGTGTGTGTGTGTGTGTGTGTGTGTGTGTGTGTGTGTGTGTGTGTGTGTGTGTGTGTGTGTGTGTGTGTGTGTGTGTGTGTGTGGATGTATGTGAGTCTGTGTGTATGTAAACAAAGCTAGAGACGACACCAGTGGTCCGATTGATTTTCATGAAATTTGGCATGTAGGTATAAAGCCGTGGTATCTCCAGGCGTATTTTTCATTTTTTAGAATTTTTGATTTTTAAGGGTATTTACCCCAAAAAAACACATAAAAAATGACAAAAATCCGAATTTCTCAAAAAAGGCTCTAACGATTTTGATGACAATTTCATGGTTTTTAGTGCTTAAGATGACAAACAAAATGACACCACCCGCATATCTGTAAAAATTCAGGTTCAGAAGTTGTGGGGGTTTAAGTGTTAAAAAAATCATATTTTTCAAAGTTTACCAAAACTGTAACTTTTAAAGAAAATATACTTGGAACCGTTAAATTTGGCTTGAAAAATTAAATAATCTAGTATTTTGAATCATTGGTCTACGTCGACTGGTTGCAAAGATAATTGATATTTTAGTTTGGTGGTAAACGCAGTACGTTGTCCAATGTTATTCTTATGGCAAATATTCAAAAACCGATAACTCCGTTGTTTACTAACCGATTTTGATAAAATTTGGTATGTATATGTGTGATAATTAATTGTTAATTTGTTTTATTTCACCATATATGTTTTCTGGTTTTAAATGACTTGGAGGGAAAAAGTATGTGTCAGTATCCTGATACCGTTTATTTATTACTCCATGCAATTTTATACAGTTGCAATTGAGATAAAAATAAGGATCATCGTATAGTGTCCAGTAGAGATCTGTGGACAGCACACGTCACACGTAGACGACTGAATGTTTCATTTTTCATTTGCAGCACCACTCAACCACTCAGCTGTGCAAACGTTTTCCCAATAAACAGTTTGGCAAGTTTCATCTCCAACCTTGAATTGTAGAAATGTCTTTAAATTGTAGTTTAAGAAGTTTCACAGAGTAATTGCGATCATCAAGGTACTTCGATCAGTTATTATTTGCTTTAATACTATACTTTATCTCTCCCCCCAATATACTTTATCTTAGGTGTGAGAAAAAGGAATTAGATACTCTATTACTGGAGGTGATGCGCAATAGTATTTTCGCAACCCTCTGTTTTTGTCAGGTTAGCAATACGAGGGGAAGTAGTGTCGTTCTTTGAATTACCAACCAAAAACCAGACAACTCAGTAATGGGGTCAAACCATTTGATTAATTAAACATAAAAAGATATATATTCAAAGATTCGAAGATATTAAATTGGTTTAACCGTTTTCCCACACGACAATTCAAGTAAATACGCAACAGTTATTAAGATTAATCAATCTATTAGCATTTATAACAGGTTTTTAAGAACTGATTCGAGTCTTTTGGCCATTCTTCTAAGATACGAGTAGTTTTAAATTGTCGTTCAAAGAACGGTATTTTATTCCTGAATTAACTAATTAATCCCCCTCATATTGCCAACCTGAAAAAATGAAAGACAGTTTTTTTTCATTAACGAACGACCAAAAACAGCCGCAGGGCCGATTTTGTATTTATTGTCGTCGTATCTCCAGTATAAACACTACCTCCTTGGAAACAAACCAAACGGGTATAAAATATTCAATGAAAGAGGACGCAATAACTCCTCATAATGGGGAGTGTTATTTATTTATTATAAACAAAATACTAATTGTTTACTAATTGCTTAGGAAGTTTCTTTTCAATCTTTTTGTTTTAAACTAACGAATAATGGTCAATATGTTGTAAATATATAGCTTAGTCCCTCAACCAAGGTGAAAGAAATATATAAAGCAGACATTATCACACTGTCATTTGCACAATACGGTATTTGGTGTACATCAGTTTATTTATTGCGAGTTTTATGTGTCTAATGTTAGTGAGGTTTATATGAATCAATTACGCCAGTAATCCCCAGATGGTTTCAAAGATGAAGGCAAATTAATATTTCTCGTTTTTTAAATTTTATTAGGTACCTATTAGTAATGCGAATAAATTAAAAATAATAAAGTAAAGCAGGAATAGAAGCAAGGATCTCAACGGGTTTTTAATCAGGTATTGAATATCAGGGATTGTGATATATTTCTAGGAACCGATATGTTTGTTTTTAGCCAATCCGAATTTTGAAATCCAGCATAAATGCTGTGTTAATATGCTTACTTCATTTTACTGAATCCATAGAATTAAAAATAACTAAATTCAAATTAACAACAAATTGTAATTTTAGGTGAATTATTCATAAAATTTGAAGACTTAAAGTGTTTATGAGAACAAAAAGTCACAGATTTTGAAAAAAACATTGCAATGGTTATGTAACATTCTATTTCATATTTTCATTCACTGTGAAAAATGTTGAGGCGATACTTAAATACTAACTAAGCAGTTGAGAAAGCGAATAATTAACAGCGGTTTTAAAATGTACTCCCAAGATGAAATACAGGACCTTGTAATGAGCACACCCACAATCTGTGAGAATTTAGCAGTAATATTCAGTTAAGGTGACAGATTTATCCATACTTGCTGCATTCTAACCTCCGAGAAATACTAGCCTTCAAGTTATACTAGTGGCTTGAAGGGGCTAAAGGCCCCTAATGAGGGAAAATTCAATCAATCCTTATTTATTATAGTACAGGAAAAGGGATTATTTTTTATTATTGATTATTTTTATAACATAAGTGGTTATGAGAGGTTAAAAGGGATGGGGTAGTATTTTCATGCTAAATGTGCCTAAATAATGTGGATTGTCATTTAATATCCAACAAACCTTTACCAAATAACTCGGTAATGTTTTATGAATAAATTAAAATGGCAATACGAGCAATAGAAATAAAAGACATACACGTAAAAAGTTCAAGTAATTGGTGTTGCTTTTTGAGCATCTTAGCGCCCAATTAGACATGGACATTTTCAAATGAAAATTAGGCCAACATATAATGGTTGGTGTTGCAAGTTGTCGAGTTGGCTGCACGGCGCGAGGTGTTTTATGGATATTGCATTGCCCAACGTCACGGCACGCTGACGGGTCGTGTGTCATAAATCGGTCTAAATCATTTGTCTTCCTCTGACGTCTAAAAAGGATTTCTCCCTAATCGCTTTACAGCAATGGGGATCGACTATATTCATAACATCGTTTTTTTATATTCATAACATCGTTTTTTTATATTCATAACATGTTCCGATTATTGTAACAATATACAGTGTTTAATTTCATATGGTTTCCATAATATTGGCTTTCATCATAAATTAGGATTATCGATAAAACTACATTATATTAAAATGATTGTATTGTTTATTGACGCACTGTAACATAACCAGTTCAGTGAAATATAGTACAAGGTGTTTTTTTAACGCAACCCATGTTTAAGATATAATAATACACATATATAGATGAAATAAATATTGTTTTGTTAATGTTTACATTTTTACAGACTATTATTTCGGTTTAGTCACATTTAGCTTACATTAAGTGTCCAAACAATACGCCATGGATATTTATATTAAGTTGTGCTCACTTCATTAAGTACCTGAACACGTGTTGCAAAGTATCTATTTCAATTTCTTGTATTAAATTTGTTACATTTATTTTCAGCAGCTGAATATCCTGTGGGTTGTTTTCGTAGGCCTTACTTTTTATGTGTCCCCGAAGAAAATAATCTAGTGGGGTTAAATCCGGAGATCTTTGGGGGTTTAATCCTTTTACTACTCAAATAAAATTTTGGGTTGCGCTTAAAAAAAACACCCTGTAAAAGTAGTTCTGTGCATTATATCTACGATACACTTTTGTGCCCTTCAACATAATAAGGCCCTAATGACAGTACAGTAACACTATCATCATCAGTAACATCATCAGTAAAAATCAGTATTCGCTATAGTACATTTATTTGACATATTTAGTTATCTGGCCTTTAAGTAAGCCATATGTCTGTATCCACCATGTGGCTTTGAATCAAACATCAGCTCACATGTTTTAATGTAAACAAAGCAGACGTTTTAGATCCCAATGCTACTTCCCAATGCTATTTAAATGGCAGTTATTTTATGTTATTTTTTGTTTTCTAGCAAACTTTAAGAAATTACAGTACTTTTCCTGAGTCCCTGACATTAAAACATTTAATTTGAGCCCTGTTCCCTCATCCTGTGATTTGCCAAATGCCCACAATTGCTATTCAAAAATAAATTATTCTCCTTAAGATTAGTATGGAAAAATGCAGGTTTTCTGCCACAGAAATTTGAAAATGAGGTATTATAGGCTACAATCCAATATATCTAAACTATATGAAGCCACGTAACATGTTTTATCAAGATATGCTGAGGAATAAGAAAGCTATCCAATTGTATATACCTCTCATAAGGTTAACATTGGGAAAGAGAGTACACAGGTTTGCTGCCTCAGTAATTTGATGATTTGGATATTTTAAGCCATAATCAAGTAGATATTAACTGTATGAAGCCTCATGCCATATCTTATCAGTATATTTTGAGAAATGAGCGAACTACACAACTTATTTTATTACCCATAAGGTTAGCATGTAGAATGAGTATGCAGGTTTGCTGCAACAGGTATGTTAAAACTGGTTAGTTTTAATTCATTATTTAGTATATCTTAACTAGAAGAAACCATATACCAAGTTTTATTATGATATGCGCAAAAATAAGGCAGATATTGAATTTTTCATTTCCTATAAGGATAACATGGGGAATGATTATGCAGGTTTGCTGCCACAAAAATGGGAATTTTGGGGATTTTAGACTAAAATACATTAGATCTCATCTAGATGAAGCCACAAACCAAGTTTAATTAAGATATGTTGAGAAATGAGCGAGATATAGAATTTTACTTATTCCCCATAAGGTTAACATTGGGACAACGTACTGTGTTTACCACTTTCAATATCTCGGTAACCAATGGACATAGAGCAATGATTCAACATACTAAATTGTTTGTTTTTTTGAGGCGAATCCAATGGTGCCAAAAAAATTTGATTAATTTTATTTTTCTTTGTAAAAACCCCAAATAACCCATTTTTGGGGGGTTATTCCCCCTTTACCCCCCCTTCCGATGGTCCGATCGGGCTGGTTTACGAACTTGTCCAATTGCTTACCACTTTACATGTCTGTACCAAATTTCATTAAGATCGGACCATATTTACGGCCGCTATCGTGCTCACAGACACATATATATATATATATATATATATATATATATATAAATTCGAACGAATAGTGTTTTTTGCTTCTGGTGGCCCCAAAACGAAAAGTTATCATGGTCTCGGGCTTAGGTCTTACCATGAGACCTACGGTAATAGCTTCTTCCCTATAGGGGAAATTCGCTAAAAATGAAGTCAGGGTGCGATGGTGAAAGGAATCCCTGCAGGGAATAGTAGGCTTGATTAGTAAGGAATTATTTCAGTTCTGTTTTGAATTTATGTAAAATGTCTATTGTTTTTATGTGTTCTGGTAAATTTTGAAAAATTTTTGGCCAATGAAAAGTGGTTTTTTATTGTAAAAAATAGTCTGTGGAATTCAGAGTAAAAAATTTTGTGTCTGGTGTTATAACCGTGTGTCTCTTTTGCTCCACGGTTGAGGGTCATTTTGGAAACATCGCTTTTGCTCCACGGGTCAGCAGGTAGATTTCAGAGCCGCCCAAAACATCGCTTTTGCCCCATGATAAAGGAGCCTGTGCTTCCTCACCCCCAAATTACCTCTTTCGCTCACCTCCAAGCTCCAAGTTCTTTCTTCAACACTGCTATCCAAACGTAATTTATGCAAATTTGATTTTTCTGCCTGAAATAAAATATTTATAATGGACAAAATGTTAGTTGTAACAGCAACAACAAGTAAACACTATTGTTTAAAAATAATAGCTTACAAAATAAAATAGTATTACTATGTCTTCACCATCTTTCATTTATTTTAAACAATAAAACACGTTTAGAAACAGGGAAGCCTTATAACACAAGATCAAGCTTAAGGCATGAGCATGAGATTCGAGGTCACTAATTTATTCCAACGTATAGTTTTTGCAGATTGCTTCTTTTTTTAAATGAACCATGTAGCTTTAAAATAATGTGACCTTGAGCATTCAATTGATTTCAACTTTACTTTTTATAGTTACCAATATTGATTCCAAAACAGCTTCATCTATCGATATTTTATTTTATACTTATTTAATACGGTAGGGGTGTTTTTGTGATCGTTACTCCTCCTAAACTACTCGACCGATTTTGATAATTTAGGTATCGTTGAAAAGCGTTTGGCGTGTAGTTTTGCAGGAAATAAAATGTATGAAGATTATACTAAAGGGAACTGCCGTAGAAGCCCTTAAAGGTTTGTGTTTGTCCATAAGATTTAACATGGGCAAATAAAATTCAAATAAAGCAGCTGATTGGAGCAAACAAAGTTTTCTAGCAAAGCCATATGCGTTATTATTGGAATTGAAACAACTGAATATATAAATATCCTAGCTGATCAACACAGTTTCACCCGTGGGAAAACATAGAAACTTCCTCTGTCTTTTTGTTTAGGATTGCCATATTTTTTTTAAGGTTGCCATGACAACCTTATATCCTGCCCTATAATTTAACATTGAAACTTTGAAGTACCATAGGGCGAAACCCTTCGGGAATTTTGTAAAACCGTTTCTTAGTGTGCATCTAAAACCCAAGGGGAGCACATGTGCCAAATTTCAACTCTTTAGGTCTTATAGTTTTGGAGATTTGCTGTCCGATAGAAAACCCCTTCTCCTTTATATATATAGATAATGATGCAGACTTCAAACCTTCATTCATGAGTAGATTTGGTTAGCCTTTTTAGTTTAGGTTAAGATTAAAAAGAGTTATAATTTATTAACAGAAGCTAAATTACAAAAATGTTTATAATAATGACGTAAAAACCATGTAATCAACTTAACTGTAATTTTTTTCAAAATATAATTTCATTCATTATCTATTTAAAAACAACCCATTTAAAAACATGTGTGTGGCATAAAAAAAATTTGTAGTAGATTTTCAAACAACTGTTTTCTTATATTATGATGCCTGTAATAACCATTTAAACTAATAATTTAAGTATGACAAAAGGTCCCTTGGTGCTCGATTGAGTATGTATAAAATTTTGTTGAAGTTAATGGTGAAAGTTAATGTAAACATGAAAATGTATTAGTCGCATAAGAAACTCGATTACGATAATCAATGAGCAGGCGTGGGCAGTTTTCAATGAGCAGGCGTCAATCTTGTAAACCGTTTTTTAAGTCTTCTAATATATTAACTTTTCCATGTCTTTATATTTACGAGACATTATCTTTTTTAACTAAATCCATTGAACATTTCAAAATTATTCGTAACCATCAGTATAATTTAAGAATCTCTAATAATCTTCAAGTCCCAGCCTATCTTTGGCGATCGATTTCGGTTGGTCACACCGACCAACATCAGGCCCAATGGGAGACCGACGATGGTTCACCCGCCTGGGTGAAATTTTTCGGTGTGACCAACCGAAATCGATCGCCATTTTCCGTCCTTTTTGTATATTTACCGTCTTGTATATGAATACAGTATAAGTATAAATATATTTTAAGTGTTATAAGACGTCTTTTATTTATATCCAGTACTGTGGTTGTAGTAAGGATGTTCCATAAACTTGAATTATATAATTTATTTTTTTTTTCTAAACCAAATGATCTCCTGAAAGATGATAGAGTATTCATAAGAAATATTATTTGTAGAGAACTGTTGTAAGTAATCTCAGTTTCACCGAAAATTACTTCGAAGTTTAACTATATCATTAATAATATAGTTCTAGAATACTGTGTTATAATTATTTTTATCTAGAAATCAACACTCGGTAACTGCTCGATTCCAAGCAACGGGTTTACTAGTTTATATAAGACATAAGACATAAGATCTTTATTTCCGTACAATATTCATTGAATACATTGGATTCGTCACATGAACTTTACAAAACAAAATAGGCCTATAGGTAAGTCCTCGTCACTGAAAGTCTTTTTCAGTCCAATTTCCATTTAAAAATTCTTCAACAGAATAAAATGCATTTCTAAGCAAGAAACTGGTTACAGAGGTCTTAAAATGCCTTATATCTAAAAGTCGAATACAAAGGGGCACCTTATTAAAAAGTCGTGTACCAATTACAGATGGCTTTTTCAGAGTTATATTTAATCTAACAAAAGGAGTTTGTACAGCATGTTTAATTCTGGTATTATGACTGTGTTTATCAAAATTATACAGTAAATTACTTTGGGTTTTCATAAAGAACAAGTTTTGCAAAATAAATACAGAATATAAAGTTAAAATCTTAAAGTGAACAAACCAGGGTCTACAGCGTGCTTTGAAATCTACTCCAGCTATTATTCGGACTGCTTTTTTCTGCATGATAAAAATATTTTTTGAAGATGAGGCACTGCCCCAAACAATCAAACCATAGGACATTTTACTGAGAAATAAGCCAAAATAGGCTATTGAGACGCCTGAAAGCAAATAGATCAGAGGCCAATTTTTTACTTAGTTTCTAGGAGTGATCTGCCCAGGAAAGGGTGGGATCAAGCCAAACTAATAGGAATTTGGCCGATTTATCCTCTTCCTCCTAAGTCAGATCCCTCAGGCCGAAAAACATAGTAACAGCAGATCGAGAAGGAAGACCACTGTACTAAGTGTGAATTTAGTGTAATTAGGTTAAGATTCCCGTCGAAAATATACTCTTGCGGCTTTGACTTGGTTGTCTGCTCCATGATCGTGCCTAAAATCTTTATCTTGTGTCAGTCAAAAGGCTTTTCTGTTTCTAATTGTGAATTATTGTAAAAAATAAATGAAATGTGGATAAGTAACACATTTTATTATGTAAGTTATTTCTTTTACACAATATCGTTTACTTGCACTTACTCTTACAATTGAAATAGTTAAACATTCTTTTGAAAATCAATATTTTCGATTGGGCAAAAAAAGTAAAGTTGTAGTATTACGCATAAATAACATTTTTCAAGTAAGAACCTGAAGGTGAGCGAAAGAGAGAATGTGGGGGAGAGGGAGCGCAGCCCCCTCTCTCGTGGAGCAAAAGCTATGTTTCGGGCGGTTCTGAAATCTACCTGTCGACCCGTGGAGCAAAAGTGATGTTTCCAAAATGACCCTTAACCGTGGAGCAAAAGCGTTGCAGCCTGTTATATGTGAGTTCTGTTATTGAATGGTGGAATGTGTTGTTTGATGTATGCTGATATCTCCAAGATGAAAATACTTGGTGCTGTTAGAATTCCCAATAGCCTAAAATGTTCCCTGCAGTGGGCGCGAGGTGGGAGGTTCAGCATGGCTCTGATTGCCATCTTTTGCCACCTCAATACCTTCCCTAAATTACCCTCCATGCTCCCCCAGAGTGCAATTAAGTAGGAGATGTGTGTCTCGAACAGACAGTGGTAGACGTTTTCTAGCAAAGCCTGGTATTTTAATGAGCTGAGGCGGCGAATAACAAAAATTACCTTTGCCAGCTTGCTTTCTACGTCCTCCATATGCCTGTTCCAGTTAAAACCATCGTCCAATGTCACCCCTAACAGGTTTGCTGATTCCTCAACATGCACCTCTGAGTCGCCAATTAGCAGTCCACCAACTTGAATATGGTTTCACGTTGAAAGCATACTAACAGGCCATACCAAACGATGTTTCAAAAGCTTTAAATAGAATAGGAATAAACGGCATTAACCAGATTTTGAAATATTCTTGAGATGATTATTTAGTACATAAGTTAGTTATTAATACAGCAAATTGAAAAAATCACATACATGACACTTGTAAGATACAATGGACTATCTAAATTTTTGGATTGAAAACTAATCAAGAAAAGATAAAAAAAATTAATTTAACTTGAAGAAAAAATATTATAGTTGATTGCAAAAGACATGCGCGATAATGTCTTAAATGTGTTTTAATCACCGTCGGTATCTCCACAGCCTCTTGCAAAGCCCACAGTTTACAGTCTGCACCATCATGTTGTCTGAGGCTGCTCAGTGAAATACGAGATTTGTTTGAACTCCTCCCTCGTTGGGAGCCACTTTACAGGGAAGGGCCAAATACACTTCTAGTGAAGTATCACAATTATCAAATATATTAAGATTTGAATAGCAACGATTTGAGTGCATACAAATTGCCGTGCATGCTAAAAACGAAATAAATAAGTCATATTCTGTGAAATACTTTATCTGCTGTATGAATAAGAAATATTTTTTATGATTGAATGTAGCATCAATAGACTAGGGTCGCATTTTTTTCACTTTTGAGCGTAATATGTTTTCACCACACTACGACGAAATCACCTGTTTTACAAATGTCAAACGCGGGCCGAAACACTGTTTGTCACACCGCAGGGCCGAAAACGTTTTCGACCCTAGGCCCGCAAAAAATATCAATATATCGTAAATATCAAAATTTTAGTTCCGATATATAGGAAAAAACATATCGACATTTTTGGTTCCAATATTATCGGTGTATCGTCATTTCTTTTTCATCATACTAACACAGAAACATATGTTTTCAGTTCCTTTTTGTTGGCTCGAAAGTTACCCATTGCCGGCCTAGGCCGGATAAACTCTTATCCGACCTAGGCCGGAAAGAACGGAAGTAAACAATCAGCTGATTTTCTGCAAACCGATGTTTAATGCTTCTCATTGGTGGTTTATTGGTTTCTTTTTAGAGGAATGTAGTGGCAGCACTGCATCCGTAGCAAATGTTTGTTCTGTTTGTTATAGGTTAGGTTTGAAGGTTTGAGAAACGTATGTTTGTGCAAGGACTACGTTATGATTGAAGGTATGTTTTTTCTGCGTAGTATGATGAAAAATATCGTACGTTACACGGCCGGGAAGTTTTGCCGTACCCGCATGAAAATCCCGCACTCGCTTTCGCTCGCGCGGGAACTATCATGCTCGTCCGGCAAAACAGTATTTCCCGGCCTAGTAACGTAATGTACTATTCCGATACATATCGCCACAACACTTTAGTTTCCGTGGGTAGTATCATACCCTCAGAGTTTTATTTTCTTTAAAATAAATATTCAAATTTTGTATATAATATATTGTTTATTTTATTGGGGTGTGGTGAAAAATAGCGTTCGCACCTCGACCGAAAAGGTTTTCAGCTTCGTCTCGAATTTTAAACACGATCTCGAGCCCATAAAACATCACCTTGATGTAAAATATATTATTATGTGGGAAATAAGTCTTTTAAAATGTCAGCCTTCGTTTTGCATCTTCATCAAACCTGTAAAAGTTTTCTAATTATATTAATTGTTAAGAAAAAAGTACAAGATTTGAAATAGTTTCTTAGTTTCACAATAGGTAGCTGAGTAAGTATTTTTTGTCCAGAATAAACCAGTGTTTTATAATTTTATCGCGATTTTCAAATTTAGATTAGCCAGTTAATGAAAAGTCAGTCATTATCCAAATTATGGTTTTATTCAAAATTACACTTTTTACCAAGCAAAAGAAAATAATCTATTGTCAACATTAGAAAAAATATATGTCCCATTGATAACTGTTAAGACTACCAGCCTGAAATCAACAATTTTACTGATTTTGTTTTCTGAAGAAACAACAAAACGAACAGGTAAAACTAAAAAAGGAACTTAAGTTTACCTGGTTTCGGGGATAATACACCCATTTGTTTTAGGTATTCCAGGGATTATAATATTTTCTTAGGATTAGCCAAACGATATAATTGGTATAATTGGTGGTATAATTTAGTTACGGAGTGAACAAAAACAGGGTTGATTCAAAAATGTAATTTCTCCACTGGTATGAATCTGGAGAGCTAGTTTGTGGCTGGTAGCCATTTAAGAGACCACTTGGAGATTAATTGTTTATGTCGATTATCAGTGGAATGCACATGATCCTACTGTTGTTAAAGTCCGTTACGTGACCATTACTATTAAAAATAGCCTTCTTTGCGTCGTTTTCGTTCGTCGCCATGATGCTGTTATTCTTATTTAGATTATTTTATGGAAATAATTTGGTGATTACTGGAATTCGGCATTGAGTCGACTTGTTTGTTGCTGGCAGCACATGCAACGATCGCCGTCCGAGCAAGGCGGGCAGGTGAGATGTGGAGCAATATTTCACATGAATAGGTTATTTTCTATCCTCATTTAGTACAAAGGTCGATGTATGAGCCCTCATTGTTTTACTTTGTAGAAATCATTAAGGACACCTTATGGCAATCGATTACAAGTTTAGGCTATTATCTTTGTATAATTAATACGTAATTTTGTTTCAAAATATTGTTGATAATAAATTCTTTGAATACCTACTAATAACAACAACAACAATATTAAATAAATAATAAATAAATAAAAGAAATAAATAAAAGTTTAATATCGTCATTATAATCGTAATATTTTTTATAATTTCTCCTTTAGTTTCAATTTAATGAAGAGTAATGTAAAATAGTGAATGTACATTTGATTTGCACAACCAGTTCTTTACTGTAAAATTTTTAAATTTATTACTGTCGACTAAATATTTTAAGCCTTAAGTAATATTTAACGCAAAACAATTTTTTGACTCTATTCATTACAAATAAATAACACCAGTTTCACTATGTAAAACTCTTCAGACTAAGATTTTAAGATATTTAAAAGTAACTTTTTACTATGTCTAACAGCAGCTTATCTGTAATAAGTTTAAGATTACGTTAAAAATATAAGATTTTTATGGCACCTTTTGAAAAAAACCCTCCACTCTCCAGTTCTAATTTTAGTTCAATGAGCCTCTTTGGATCCGAACTAGCGATGAATTGAATTTTAAAGATTCACGTAGTATCCAGTGCCAGTCAGTGTTCAGCACGTGGACTGCTGAATGTTTAATGTTTCATTTGCTGTGCTTCTCAGCTTCTGCTTTGCTAATGGTTGATCTTATTAAAATTAAAATCCTTGTTAGTTGTGTACCTGGACGAAATCTGACGAAATATTAAAAACGAGAATGTACTTTGAATCCTAAAATGTATGATTTTACCCAGTCTTTTTTTAATACAAATAACTGAGAAATTTAATTTGTTTTTTATGACTAATGCAAATTTGCAGCACTTTCAGCATTTTTGGAAATTGGAAACTATAGAAAAATTGAAATTTCTCAATATTTGTATATTAACCCTACCAAAACTAAATTTTTTTCGGGAAGAAATTTAATTTGGCATACTATTGTCGGTTTCAACTTTACACAGCTGTAATTACTTCCCCGTATAATTATGCGATGACCTCTATAATTTTTACGATATGGGAGTCCATAAATAAATATAAAAGTAAGCAATTTTTAAACTTGGATATAGCGGAGAGAGTATCTTTTGACTATTGGCTAGCATTTATAATAAGGACTCTGACATTAACGTGCTTGTAAGCTACCAATTAGCTAACTAAAAGCGGCATCCGTCGTGATTTTGATTATTTTTTGGAAATAATTTGGTGATTTCCTAAAGATCCCTGTTCAAGCTAAATTGTCATTAACTTTAAGTAAACAAAATCTTTGCATAATTTTAAAATGGGAACGATTCGGGCCTCTAGGGGGGATCCCGATCGAGATGAGACAAAAAGATGGCCTAAAAACCTTCTGCGTGAAAATTTACTATACCGGGTGTCTCACCTAAAGTGAACCAATAGCTAACTTTTTTACTATAAATCTGACAAAGTACTTCTTATGGGGGACTTCCCCTTATTTTTAAAGCTGCTTTTTGGAGTCACTTCGAAATTTAAAAATATGGCCGCCATTTTCCAATATGGCGGACAACTTTAATTAATCTTATAGAACACCCTGTATTTTATGGCGTTTTTGAATTCTACGATTAATTTTAGGAACTTTTTGTTCCTTCTTATTTTTTCGTAAACTCAGTGGTTCAGGAGATAAGAGCAGTTAAAGTTTGTTTTTTGCCCATTTAAAATGCATTGTGTCCATTTAACTATGCCATCCTATGTATTCCTTATGGAGTAAAATCATATCCAAAATAACAAATATCCATCAGCGAATCTAGACTAACAATTATTTTGTGATTAAATCTCAACTAAACTCACATTTTTAGGCATTTTTACTCTTTGGTATCTTTTATTTCAACCCAACCGTTTTCGATATACAGACTACCAACAATATCCCAATGCATTTTAAAGGGGGAAAATCAAACTTTAACTGCTCATACCTCGTTAACCATCAGGTTTAGGAAAACAATGGAAAGCATAAAAAGTTCTTAAAATTAAGCGTAGAATTCAAAAATGCCATAAAATGTTCTAGAACATTGCCATAATGCCATAGATGTTCTATGAGAAAAATCAAAGTTGTCCGCCATATTGGAAAATGGCGGCCGTATTTTTAAATTTCGAAGTGACTCCTGAAAGCAACGTTAAAAATAAAGGGAAGTCCTCCATAAGAAGTTCTTCGTCAGATTTATAATAAAAAAGTTAGCTATTGGTTCACTTTAGGTGAGACACCCGGTATATATAAAGTTTCAAGGCAATCGGACCAAAGAAGTCCGAGTCCATCAATTTCAAATGTACAAACGAACCAACATCCTTTACTAATAAAAATGCAATATCCATTATACTTACAAACTAGTTTCTATTTCTTGTTTTAAACCATAATAGACTAATGTTTATTCATAAAAAAGTCTAACCCTATGTGAGCAATATTTTGCTTGCTCGACTGTTTGCACAATTACCTCAGAAACGGCACTGAAATGAATTGTTAATGGACAAAACATTTTCTTGAGCTAACAAAAATCTAATAAAGAAACAAGGTAAGTTTTAAAGTTGAAAAACTTAAACATTGGGTCATATGGGTTATGGGTTGTCAAGTTAGCACCGAAATGAACGTATAGTAAAGTGAAGTTTAGTTTTATTTCATGTCACATCCAGAGGAGAATATCCTAATTGTAGAATAGTTAGTTGAAACCCGGCTGGACTTATGGACTTTGGATCCTAGACCTATGAAGGAATGCCTACCCCCACCCAGAGCCCGACGAGGACGGACGCAGTCGACTATGAGACACAGGTATGGTCAGACCGTTTCTGCCCGTGTTCTTTTCTATAGTTTCATTATATACGTAGTTTTCCAAATTCAGTGTTAAACAGTATTTTAGTAGTGAGATTACTACAAATTTGGCGACGAGGAGTTCGAATTCGCGCTGAAATTAGTGAACTTTTGCGTTAAATTGCTTCTAAAAGTTCGGAATAAATTTGCCGGTTGAGACAAGGCAGTTTCGCCATTTTGTAACAGTGACGCCCGTAGCCGTTCCGTGGAGCGGATACAAATTGGAACAGTTATACGGTGAATCAGTTCCAAACTGGAACGAGTAGTGACAAGTATAAGTGACAAGTAACAGTGGCAAGGAACGGTTCCTGTAACCTATTACTTCAATGCGATTGCGACCTGTTGAAGTTGGACTTTGTGTTGTTTGTGAATTCCAAAGTAACTTTCACTTTTCAGATTTCACTTTTGTTGTATCATTTTGTTGATGCTTATTTTTCTTGAAGAGGAAGAAATGAGGATTTTCTACAATATTTTAATAATTTGCAAATAATTAAATGGTATCTTCACCTGTGAGTATTTATGAAAATCGTCAATCATAAAATGGCCAGCAAGCAGATTATAGGTAAAGTGAACGAATTTGACAATGATGTTGAAAAATTTGAAAACTACATTGAAAGACTTGAGCATTTTTTTCTTATCAACTCTGCCTCTATTAAGGATGAAAACAAAGTTTCATTTTTTGTTTCAATTATGGGCCCTAGCCTATACTCAACTTTGAAAGATCTGTTGCACCCTAAGAAAATTTCAGATTCTGAAGTCAATTTTGAGTTAGTCATTAAAACTTTGAAGGAACACTTTGTACCCAAAAGTAATATAGCCTATGAGCGTTTTGTATTTAATAAACGTTCTCAAAAAGAGGGGGAAAGCATAAAAGAATATGCTTGTCAATTAAAGAAATTAGCCTCTACATGCACTTTTGGCTCCTTCTTAGATGAAGCCCTGAGGGATAGGTTTCTTTGTGGGGTGCGGTCATCGACCATACAAAGTAAGTTATTGGCCGAAGGAGACGGCCTAACTTTTGCAAAAGCCTTGGAAATCTCTTTGATAATTGAAAATGCTGACAAAAACATAAAATCTCTCCACTCAGATCAATTAGGGTCTAGCGAAATAAGTTATATTAAGCCTACTAAACACTCAGTAGGGCAACATAAGCCTAAAGGGGCTAGGCCTAAACAGTCAAACGCTGCTGTCGGCAAACAAAACACTTCTTCTGCAAACAAACATAGCAAATGTTTTCGATGTGGTAAACAACATGATGCTAGATCATGCCCTTACATTAGCTATTCTTGTTTTTCTTGCAACAAGAAGGGGCACTTGGCCAGTGTATGTAAAGCTGCTAACTCTAGGCATAGGCCTTCAAACAAAATAAATATGTGTGAGTCAGATAGTGAGGAAGATATTGATAGACGACAAGGGGTTGCCTATCAAGAAGAACAAGGGGGTTTTGAGCTTTTTACAGTAGCCTATGCAAATAGTAATAAGCCTAATAATTTTGTTGTAAATATGATGGTCAATAAGGTGCCTTTGGATATGACGGTTGACACTGGAGCAGCAGTGACGATCATGCCTGATAAGTTGTATTATGAAAAATTTCACGATGATGTGAATCTGTTACAGCCTTGCAGTGTTAGGCTAAAAACATATACAGGAGAGAAAATTAATGTCCTTGGGGAGTTTCAGGCAACAGTGGACACAACCAACGGTCGTCAACATCTACCAGTCATCGTTATCGAAAGTTCGGGCAGCAACCAACCCACTCTTCTCGGTTAGAGAAAATTCAACTGGATTGGAACCTATTGAAGTTTGGCAATCGGGGCAAGGCAGTCCAACATGGAGAAATGGAAGTTCGCCAACTAGATGGTGAGTCCGTTCCAGATACTAGTAGAATATTAGATGATCTCAAAGAAAAATATGCACCAGTGTTTGACAAAGTTCCTGGGGAAATTAAGAGTAGTGCTGTCAACATAATTTTGAAAGATAACTCTAGGCCAGTATTTTGTAAAGCTCGCAGTGTTCCATTTGCACTCCGACAAGCTGTCGAAGATGAATTGGGTAAATTGCAAAAAAATGGTATAATATACCCTGTCACCCAATCTGAATGGGCGACGCCTATCGTAGTAGTTCCTAAGCCTAACAATGAAGTAAGGATTTGCGGGGATTTTAAGGTGACAATCAACCCGTGCTTACGCACAGACCATTATCCATTACCCAACCCGGAAGACATTCTTACTAGAATATCTGGCTCTAAGTTCTATTCTAAGATCGACTTATCAACTGCCTATGCCCAATTGAAGGTACATCCTTCTTCTCAAGAGTTGTTGACTATAAACACCCACTTAGGTTTATTCCGTTATGCTAGGTTAGCTTATGGAATAACGAGCGCTGGAGCGCTTTTCCAATCAACTATGGATCAGATCCTGGCGGGTCTTAAAGGTACTGTATGTTATATAGATGACATTTTAGTTTATGCAAGAAACTTAACAGAAATGAAACAGTTGGTTGAGGCTGTGTTAAAGAGATTGATGGACCATGGTGTGACCATCAACACCGCAAAGAGTGAATTTTTTAAAAGGAGTCTGGTATTTCTGGGGTATCGTTTGGATGAAAGCGGTATCCACCAAAATGAAGAGTTGACAAAGGTCATAGTAAACGCTCCCAAGCCGGAAAACTTGACCCAGTTAAGGTCTTTCTTAGGCCTAGTAAATTTCTATGGGAAATTCATCCCAAACTTAGCTTCTATTCTTCACCCGCTCTATCAGCTGTTAAATAAAGGCACAGACTGGGTTTGGTGCAGTAAATGTGACCATGCGTTTGAAGAATGCAAGAAACAGTTAGTCAAAAACAATGTTTTGATTCCATATGACCCTAACTTGGACGTTGTTTTGACGTGTGATAGCTCCAGCTACGGAGTTGGGTGTGTGCTCGCACATCGTCTCCAGGACGGTTCTGAGCGACCAATAGCGTTTTCATCACGCACCCTCACTAAAAGCGAGGTAAAATATAGCCAAATTGAAAAAGAGGCGTTGTCTTTAATCACAGCTGTTAAGAAATTTCATAAATTCTTGTACGGCCGTAAGTTTATCTTGGTCACAGACCATAGACCTTTGACCTTCCTGTTGAACCCTACAAAGGGGATACCCACCTTAGCGGCTGCTAGGATACAGCGATGGGCCTTGATATTATCGGCTTATCAGTATGATATACAATATAGGAAGGGAACAGACATTTCAAATGCCGACGCGCTGTCGCGCTTACCTTGTGCAAATGACCAAACCGATTATGACATTTTATTCTTCTCTGCTTGTGATCAGTTGCCTATTACTTCTAAGGAAATAGCACTAGCGACTAAGTTTGACCCGATTTTGTCGAAAGTCATGGACTTTACCACCAATGGATGGCCATCAAACACCAGCGACCCTAACCTCAAACCTTATCTCAATAAGACCTCTGAGTTGTCTGTAGATCAAGGATGCTTGCTGTGGGGAAATAGAGTTCTCGTACCTCCAACCCATCAGAAGGAAATATTACTAATGTTACACACCGAACATCCAGGTGAGTCGAAAATGAAATCCTTGGCTAGGAGCTACGTCTGGTGGCCCAAAATGGATGAGGACATCGAAACAATGGTAAGGAAGTGCACATTATGTCAGAAAACCCGTAAAAATATTCCTTTGCCGCCGCTGCAATCATGGTCCTGGCCTAAACATAGTTGGATGAGGATTCACTTGGACTTCGCTACCTATGAAGGTAAAGAATTCTTAATAATTGTTGACAGTTATTCAAAGTGGGTAGAGGTGTTTCACATGTCGAACACGACTTCAAAACATACCATCGAGAAACTACGCCATTGTTTTGCGGCGTATGGGCTGGCATCAACAGTAGTCACCGATGGAGGACCCCAGTTCAGATTAGATGAATTCAAACAGTTTTTAAAGGCAAACGGTGTACATCACACCTTCACACCACCTTATCATCCGGCAAGCAACGGATTAGCAGAACGAGTAGTTCAGACTGTAAAGAATGCATTCCTGAAACAGATGCTTCACGACAAGGCGAGTAACAATCAAAGATCCCTCCAGCATAGAATTGATTCATTTTTGTATGAAACATAAACAAAAACTATCATCGCATGGAGTATGAAATGTCAGCATGCAAAACTTAGTAAAGTTTTTTTTTTAATTAGAAGCGGTCAAGATAAAGTGGATTATGTTAGAAACAAGTGTACAAAATAGCTTAGAATAGTGTTTGTTTTGATTAAACCAAACCTCTACTTTTGACAAGTAGAACAATATGATTATACTACAAACAAAGAAGCTCACAGTCAAAGATACTCCACTTTATCTTGACTGTTTCTACTTAAAAATTCAACTGTACATCAGGTACTATTAATAAAATTATCTTAAATATTTTTATGTTTACGGTCTTACTTAATATGAGTATAAATGTTAAGCCAGATACAAACTGGATTATCTGCTAATAGAAAAATATCGAGATTTTTGGTCTTAGGAAGAACAGAAGTTTAGGATTGTCAATGAAAAGTCCTTGTCTGGACCAGCTATTGTTCGCTCCCTTTGTCTGCCGAGCTGCCGGCAGACCATCATTTTTGTGGCTTTTGCGTTAATAGTTCATGCTGCCTCCAGAAAATAGTACTATTTATTGTAGCATTATTAATACATTAATTGAAATTATACATTTTAAAGCCTTTTTGCTATTAATATTAATCTATTTAATCATACTTAAAATTAATAAATGAGGTTCCATGTCGTAATTGGCTTTCATTTAAGGCGATAACTCTAAAATGACTGCATATTTTAGTTCACTGTAATGAAGTATGTTGTAGATCAGTTTTAAATAATCTAAGGTGTTCAGGAGAAATAAAATAATGTTTACCCCGTAATCATTACCGGTCGAAAAATTATAATTGGATATGATTTTTGATCTGCATTATATGTAGTTCAACCCAATGGGCACAGACAAAATTTAAGGCTGTGTAATGTGTGTAACCTTCTGCCAAAGGAATGTTTTGAGAAATTAATATTGAATTTTCAGTGTTTTAAAATAGCGATAGTGTCTTTGACATGTGATATATCGACCAACTACCCTAGTAAGGATTTAGAGACCTTCTGAATAACAGGAAATAATCTCCTCGAGATTTGAACATGGGACTTTTAGGTGGGCTTTAATTTCAAATCATCATGTATGATGTCAAATGGTGCAGGTAAAGAAAGTGATATAAATACTTCTAAATATATACAGTGTTATTACATAGCCCTGTGATACAGTGAAATGGATTATAATATGTATATCAAAGTACACGGAATGAAAATTTAAATCAACTTTTTTTTTAAACCGACTAATCGCAATTTATAAATGTGTTCGCTTTGTTGAAGATCAATTCTACAAGACTGTTTTTAATATTACATTTAAAAACAGATGATACTTTGTTTACATAATTATTATTGATTTATAATGTTTAAAGAAAAGTGGGTTTCTATTGTAATTTAAAAATGTATTATTAAAAGTATTCCAATAACCAAGTCTTAAGGTTTTCTCAGTTTATCTTCCTGGTTTAGGTGTACTTTATTTCAGGTTATGGGTAACTGTTAATTGGGAATAAGGTTGACTTGGTGGAAATAAGGAAAATGGCTATGGGAACTCAAATATTTGTTCTGAAACCTTTTGATGGGCGCAATTTTAGTAATTGGCTATACAGATTGGAATTGATATTAGAACAAAACAAAGTACTGAATGCGGTAACCGATGATATTCCTGAAGAAGAAGGGTTACGGTCGACCTTCATGGAACAAGACATCAAGGCAAGGAGCCTGATAGTTCAGCACATCACGGATGACATCATGTCTACAGTCAGGACTCGGAGGACGGCAAAAAGTATGATGGATCTTTTAAAAAGGACTTACGGAACGACCGGGATTGGAGAACAAGTAAGGATAAAACAGGAACTTGGAAACCTGAAGTTCAATGGTGAGTCTTCCCTACTATCGTACTTTACTAAATTTGAATCTTTGGTCAATGATCTAAAGTCTGCCGGAGGTACAATGAATGATCAGGAAATAATAACCACACTTTTATCTTCGATGCCCTCTCAATTTCAAGCAGTCACTCGTACAGTAGACATTTTATTTCACAAAAATCCTGAAACGATTACTTTAGATTTTCTGAAAAATCAGTTATTATGTGAAGAAGTACGCATTCGAGGGGAATCAAGTACTGTGGTACCTGATTCTGCTGTTTTTGTGGGACAAAAGAAGCAAAAGTTCTTTAAGAAATCCAAATTTCCGGTTAGGGAAGTTAAAGATAGAGACCAGCCATTTAAATTTCGATGTTATGAATGTAATGAAAAAGGACATCGTAAAGCAGATTGTCCTAAGTTAAAGCGTAAACCTTTCAAGTCGCATATGGCAAATAACGATGCGTGTTTTGTGACTGAGAATGAAGTAGTTCTCACTAGCAGTAAACAAGTAGTGACATTTGTAGTAGATTCTGGCTCAACACATCACCTTGTTGACACTAAAACTGGCGTTTTTCTTGAAAATGTTGAAAATGTTAACTTTGACATTCAAGTAGCCAAACATGGACAAACTCTGAAGGCAACAAGATGTGGTAGTTTACGATTGATTCTTCCAAATGGAAATTTTGTAACCATTGAGAACGTAATCGAATGTCAAAACCTCACACGAAATTTATTGTCGGTTCGTAAAATTGAACAAAAGGGTCATAATATTGTGTTTTCAAATGAACATGTTTTTATTGAGAAACCAGATGGGGCTGTACTTTTAAAGGGTCAAATAAACGGTAATTTGTACATGGTTGAACTAGGTTTGCCTTATGAATCACAAGCGCATAGTATAAAGATTGATGGTACTGACAATAAACTTCTAATGCACAGACGAATGGGACATTCGTCAGCTTATCCATGTAATCAACGTTGTGATGTATGTCTTAGGGGGAAACAAACTCGAAATCCCTTTTCTCCTCTACCAGTAGAAAGGAAACCAAAAAGGATTCTCGAGGTAGTTTCTAGTGATGTTTGCGGTCCATTTGAAAATCAAACACATAACGGTATGAGGTACTATGTATCATTTTTGGATCACTACTCTCATTTCACCCAGGTTTATCTAATGAAAACTAAGGATGAGGTGCTAGAAAAGTTTAAGGTGTATGAAGCAGCAGTTAGTGCTCACATTGGGAACAAAATTGCTCGTCTTAGGTGTGATAACGGGGGAGAGTACACATCAAAAGATTTTCAAGCTTTTTGTCGAGAAAAAGGTATAGCTCTGGAGTATACCGTACCGCGTAATCCACAACAAAATGGTTGCAGTGAACGCTTGAATAGAACCATTTGTGATTGTATGCGTTGTCTTTTATTTGATTCTAAAATGTCAAGTGATTTTTGGGGTGAAGCAGTACTATCTGCTGTTTATCTTATTAATCGCAGACCGACTACAGCTTTGGAAAACAATGTTACACCTGCAGAAATTTGGTACGGTTATAAACCCGATCTCTCAAAAATTAAGCTTTTTGGGTGTGTGGCATATTGTCATGTTGATAAAGATCTTCGAAAGAAGCTCGATGATCGAAGCTCAAAGATGGTTATGATTGGTTACGCAAGTAATGGATATCGATTATGGGATCCAATCAAAAGAAAAGTAATTATTGCTAAACATGTAAAGTTCTTTGAAAATGACTTGTACTTTGCTGAGGATGACAGCCAAGCAACTCAGCAGTTTGGTGTGTCAGTTCAATTCGAAAACCCTGAGGAAACAACTTCTGAAGTGGTTAGAGTTCTTGATAACCAACAAAACTTGGATATTGAAGATGAGCAGATTGAGCAAGAACCAATCGGTGGCGAAAATATCATAGCACCGCAAGATGAACAAAATAATCTGAGACGGTCGCAGAGAGAGAAGAAACTTCCATCATGGCTGAATGATTATGATGTGAATTTTTCGGCTGCTCTTTTAGCAGATGAACTTCTGCATGATGGTCCGAAATCCTACGAGGAAGCAATCCAGGATGATGGCTGGAGAAATGCAGTTAATGAGGAACTAAGATGTCTTCATAAACTTGAAACTTGGGAACTGGTAGAAACTCCGAAAAATGAAAAAGTGATTGATTCTCGATGGATTTTCAGAGAAAAATCAGTTAATGGGGTGAAAATAAAGAAGGCCAGGTTAGTTGCTCGTGGATTTCTTCAGGGGGAGAAGTCATGTGAAGAAATCTTTGCACCTGTCGCACGAATGGTAACTATAAGAACTTTACTATCAATTTTGGTTGTAAATAGTTTATTATTTTGTCAGTTAGATGTTAAATGTGCCTTTTTGAACGGTACATTAAGTAGTCCAGTATATATGAAACCACCTAAAGGAGTAGAAACTAAAGATGGAGTTGTTTGTAAACTTAACAAATCTTTGTATGGTTTGAAGGAAGCTCCTAAATGTTGGTATACTCGATTGAATGATTTCCTAGTTGAAATTGGTTTTAAGAGATCTACTTCGGATCCATGTTTTTATTTCACTGACAGTGTTTTTATTGTAATATATGTTGATGATATGATTATTCTTGCTAAAGAAAAGAAAGATTTGTTTGATGTAAAATCTAAGCTGATCTCCAATTTTGAAATGAAAGATTTAACTAACGAAAATCATCTAGAGTTCCTAGGCATTTCTATTGAAAAATGCGATGAGGGACTTAAGCTTAAACAAACAAAGTTAATTGATAAAATAATACAAAAATTCGGAATGGAAGATGCAAAACCTGTATCTTTGCCAATAATACCAAAACTTCAGTTATCAAAAAGTAACGAATGTTGCCAGAATTTGCCATTTAAACAACTTCTAGGAAGCTTAATCTACCTTATGCTGGGACCTAGACCTGACTTATGTTTTTCGGTAACATACTTTAGTACTTTTCAAAATTGTTATGATATTACACACTGGAAACACTTAAAAAGTATTGTGAGATATTTAATTGGTACAAAGAATTTATCTCTCATGTACACCAAAAGAAACTTAACAGGAAGAGAAATAGAATGCCACTGTGACTCTGATTTCGCCAACGATTTAGAAGATAGGAAAAGTATTAGTGGTTATATATTCAAGGTTTTCGGTAATACCGTTGCATGGAAAACAAAGAAACAACCTGTTGTTGCTCTGTCTACATGTGAAGCAGAGTACATCGCTCTTGCAACATGTGCTACCGAATCTGTCTTACTCTCCCGCTTGATGACAGAAATTCTAGGTCGTTACATTTCTCCAGTGTTGATCCATGAAGATAACCAGTCATGTATCAAGATGGCTAAAACTCTGGAAACGAAGAGGTCGAAACACATAGATGTAAGATTCCACTATATCAAGGAATTAGTTGAAAAGAAGACTATTGAAATAAAATACATTGCAACAGAAAATCAAGTTGGTGACTTATTCACAAAAGGACTTCCAGTTGAAAAATTTAATAGGTTTAGAAATGAACTGGGACTTTTATAAATGGTGAAATTATTTTGATTGAATTTGTTTCATTTGAATCATAGAATTGCGGGGGAGTGTTGAAGATCAATTCTACAAGACTGTTTTTAATATTACATTTAAAAACAGATGATACTTTGTTTACATAATTATTATTGATTTATAATGTTTAAAGAAAAGTGGGTTTCTATTGTAATTTAAAAATGTATTATTAAAAGTATTCCAATAACCAAGTCTTAAGGTTTTCTCAGTTTATCTTCCTGGTTTAGGTGTACTTTATTTCACGCTTTTGAATCCCATAAGCTCGTACGTTATGAAAACTTACATTGATTTGAATAAACTAGGTTTACAATTTGTATAAATGTTTCATCAATATCACATAATATCTAAAAATACTAATTTAATACTTTTGCGTGAAAAATATGTAATCTAAGTAGAGGTAGCAGTTGGGTAACTCACGGCAGGACGGCTGCTGGGACGGTAGTACCAGCTGTAGGGTCACCCCATTGATCCCCACCCACCAGTCGCTACTCGTGTTACCGTTACCACTGCAATCTACGGTCATTATTACCGTTAACTAAACTAGCAGTTTACCTGCGGTCTATAACAATTCATTCCTTGTTATAGACAACAAGGAAAATTTTGTTAACTCCAACAAATTTTTCCTTGAGGTCCTACTTTTTTAAGATGAGCAAATAAGCCAATCACTTTCAGTCATACGTCTGCGAATTTGGAGCAGCTGACAGCATAAGCTGTTCACTTGCCCTGTATTTTATAATATTATTTGAGTAATGTTTTTCGCTCTCGCACTGATATTAGACAAAATGTCCCGTAGTGTGTCCAATTAAACTGTTGTGACATCTCAATTTCTAGCGTAATGTATTACACTTCGAATTAATTAGATTGTTAACCTGTTCCATTCCTATAAATGATAATAGCTCCCTGACCTTCACCTTCCCGATTATAATAAACGTTTTTTAAACAAAATATTATACTTACGCGACCTTTACTCAATTACTTGTATCATGTACATGCAATCTACAAGGAGAATTGTATACCTTGTTTACTTTTAAAAGATACCTCCTAAAGAGGTTTTCATATTGTTCTTGCTAATCAAAACAATCAGCTGATCTATTTAATTGTGTATGAGACTAACATTTTCCAGTTTTCGATGTATTGAACTATGATTGAACGCATGGAACTTTCGATTTGTAAAATAATCGAGGTTCACGACCGCCAATAATGCAACAGTTAATTACAATAGGATAGTATTGATCGACTACCACAATCTATACAATCGATAATTTACCATAGACGCCAACGCGTACACACGTTTACAGTTTCAGTACATTGTAAAATGTAATAGCCGACATCCTCGATATCAGTTTATTCTTCTTCTCCCCGAGATGGAAAGAGCTGCTTCAGCCCCGCAACACATGAAATAAAAACTGCCGTTTTCGCTATGGTGCACTGAAATATTACATCTCATTACAAGGGACTAAAGTCTCGCTTTTTGTATGAGGTCAAAAAATGACCGAGTAACGGAAAGCAACTTTAGATCCTTGTGATGATCTCTATCTCGTTATACCACTCAATATATTCCACTAACTACTTTGAAAACCAAAATGTTACAGCTTGTTTACATTTAAAAGATGTCTTCCGATGAGGAGGTTTTCATTTTGTTCATGCTATTTTAAACAGTCAGATGATTATCAAAAATGATGATTGTCAAAAATTATTTTCACCAATCAGAGGGAACATATTACTGACACCTCGATTGGGGCTATATTTTTATCCAACAAGCAAATATAGCCGTCGCGTCGGTGTTGGACGAAACCTGAAAAGGGTCCAGAATTGGCTCCACTGGTCTTATGAGAGGTAACCGTATATTATTGCTCTCTTCTTCTCTAGACATCTTGGTTTTACTACAGTAAAAATGAACATCTGACGTCCTCGACCTCAGCTGATAATTTCTCTCCCCAGACAAAAAAGGAGCTTCTTTAGCCCATTAACACTGCCGTTTCGTAGTTGTATAACGAAAAACCATTTTTCCACCACCTGCGATCTAAAGTCGTCCTTTAGTCTCTGGAACAGAACACTAAAGTGCTAGTTTATACTCCATGGACTTACTTGCTTACTTGTTCCCCCACGGAACTCAAAGTATATACCTTTTGTCCTAAGGGACTAAAAGTAACTTCATAAGAAACACATGGGAAGAAATCCGGCAACGCTGCGCTTGACAGTGAGAAAATATGGTAACACTGTCGATTTTCATTTGCGTTCTTACTTTTACTTTGCGTACTCTAAAGTTATTTTAGAAACTTCAGTGTTTCAACTTGAGAACACAAAACCGGCCCGGAAATATTTTTTATGCATTAATTAAGTTGGCATCACTGAATATAAACATATTATGATGTAGAGTTTGTTGTTGCCGAACAAACCTGATAACGTGATTGATTACAACCTACAAATTTTGGGAGGTATTTTTTGAATTCACATACAGTAGAAAAATAATGTTAAAAACTGCGAGAAATTGTAAATAAAATGGTTGTATAAAAATGTAACTTAAATATCTTGTGTTATTTATTCTTATGTAACTCTAAACCAGTTTGCTAGAGCAAAGGATCATATGAATGTTAAGTTATATTGTTATAGTTATTGCTAGCGGCCTGGCATAATAGTTAGTGCGCGGGCTTTCGCTCTTGGAGGCTCGGGTTCAAATCCCACCAATCACCAATGGCATTTTCGCTTTGTGATCATGCCGTGACCCCCTAGGCCTAGCCTGAAGTAATGTGCAAAACGGTCCCGGGCTAGGTCTTGCGTCCTGGGATGTGAAGGGAGGACAAAAAAATTGGTAAAGGTGGAGGAAAGATTTTGTATGCATCAAGGGAGATTCACAAATAACTATTATATTTTATTAGGTTTCTTACAAAATATATTTATTTAAAAATAAATATATCAATTAGATTAGTTATTAGAGAAAAATATTTATATATTTGACACATACCAACGCCTGCATAAAGGGTGATGGTGGTCAAATTTCATTATTCGGTTTACGTTGATGTGAAACACCAAGACAAGACACTAAGTAGGCTAGTTTAACATCAGCCCATTCCATCCGTTAATTTTGCAGATTTCCTTTTTGAACCTTAGCCGTAAGGAGAGAAATCCTACCTGTTAAACTGTACTAGTTTACTCATCAATAAGTGTAACAAAACTCTAAATGCATCCTAGTGAAGACTGTCTTGGTATTATTATGCATCTGTTTCGGCTGAAGAAAAATAAAATAGCTATAACCAACCCTTAATCATAAAATTGGAAAATATCAAAGTTAAAAAATTTACTTAGTATGGTTTATTCCACATGCATAGTTAACTAGCTTTTGAGAAAATCATAGCAAATGGCTTTGGATCAAGTATCAGCATCACAACTCTCATTTAATGTAAACAAAGAAGACGTTTTTAGATCCCAGTGCTTTTTTAATGGCATATATTTTACGTTATTCCTCTTTTCCTAACAAACTTAAAGCAATTTTAGTATTTTTCCCGAGTTCCTGGTATCACGATTTTCGTTTTGAACCCTCTCCCATCATCCCATTAAATTTGACTTGCCAAACGCCCATAATTTTGGCGTCCAAATTGTTTCAATATAAGCCATAAATTAATTATCATTTCATCATCAAAACCGTAGCAGCATTATAGAAAATCTAAACTTTAAATTAAAAATACCGACATCGATACATACTTAAAAAGGATTGAATTTGAATTTAATGTTGGCAAAAAAGGGACTGTGTGGGGACTGTCTGCAAACTCATGTTTAACAATAAGGGTTTTGATAAACGAAGAATAAAAAATCTGGAACGTTTTTAGACACTTAAGAAATACGATGCATAAAATTGTTTCAGTGAATAAAACCCTGTATATAATCTCTTCCTCTTCCTCGTTTTAAACCCCCTGCTATTTATATTTACCAGCTATTTTCTGCTCAAACCTAACTGGAACCGTGGCTTTGTTTCCTGATCACTTTATTTTAACGATTAACTTGCAAAATTAACCAAGCGAAACTGCTTTAACTGCTGGGGGCTTAGTATTTAGAGTGATTCTTTAGTTTTATGTAAAACTAAGATTTTTATTCTTTATATTATCTTTTTGAAGTATTTCAAAATAGAGTTAAATCTTATTTTAAAATATGATACAATCTTAGATTATGTTATTCTCGAGTTTTCGCTAAATATAGGCCCAAATGCGGCTAGATGCATTTATATGGTTTTAAGTTATTACGGATGAAAAAGTAAAACATCGAATGACATAAAATTCAATTTTTTCAGTTTTAAATTGTCTCTAACTCTGAAAACAAGACTAAAAAATTAAATATTTAAATGAGAATGTGGAGGTAAATAAAAACAGCATTAAAATGTTTGGAAAGCTGAACATATTGTGAAGTTGGATCTCTTCAAAAATCTGTGCCACTAAAACAATTATTCGTAACATACTACGCTATATTTTTCCAACGATTTGAAATGTGTTTAAATCGGGACTGTGGCTCAGTTTATCAAAGCTTTGTGCAATGTCTCCTAAATGTTTATTATGTTTATGGCTCACTGATTACTCTAGTTACAACATCAATTGTCGGTTTGTCGATTCCATGACTTGCCTAGAGCCTTAATGATGAGGGAAGTAGCATTATTAAAATTGAAATATTGGAGCCCGGTCAGTAATAACTAACTGGCCGGTCAGTTAGTTAGTTATCATTATTATTTTTGGTAGTGCAAGAATAAACATATAAGTACCGAGCCTTTTTTCCTGAAACGGCTTTAACTTCATGAATATTATTGTTGAGTGTAATATATATGTAATTACAAATCAGACATACGGTATTATCAGTAAAAACTTGGAAAAATAATTAATTTCAGATAATGCTACTAAGTGAGTTTTTTTCTTTCAAGGGACTCTATCAAATTTCTACCCCTGAACCCTTTTACTTATTCAGCAATTTATGTCCATTTTATCTCAATTTCAAACTGAGCTCCCAATCAGATTAAGTATAAGCTCAAATTTTAAAATCCGAAATATAATAAAAAACTTCATCGTTGGAAACAGTTCACCATATTAAAGGTGGTGCAATGAATAAATAAGGAACCAAGTTACTTCGTTGAGGGAGAGGTAAACATATTTTAATTCGATATTAAAGTGTTTCATTTGATTACGAAGGTCTGATTTTTATTTGAGTGAAGATAACAAATGGGTTAGTTTGAATTAACCGGAATGGAAAAAGCTTGGGGTAAGATATAATTAATTCATATGAAAACGTGGAGGGGATATCCCAGCCGAATCGGGCATTTATAATTCAAACACTAAGACCCTTATCCCTCCTTAATGTACGCTGGCTTCCTATTTTTACAGTACGTTTATATTATTTTCCTCTTTAATTTCATATGAACTAAAGCCCATAGAACTGTTTGGAAACCGTCATTTCTATTTTACGTATCATTAATTCAGTTTTGTTTCTAGATTTAAACATAAATGTTGAGGTAAAGTCTTTGTTCAAACTCCAAAAACTGATTGTGTTCTTAAGAAAACTACTGATCTAATTAAATTATATTGCTCAACATTTTATTTAAATTTACTGCCTATGACGGTTGCTCTCATTTCAAGGTTTAATAACGTCACTTCCATCATTTATATATATAAAAAAGAGAAAAGAACGAACAGAAATTTTTTCATCTGGAAAATTAATTTGAAGCATATAGTTTGTTGACTCTGTTTCTCGTCTCGGTGTTGGGAATGACGAATAATTCGACAACCGGACTATTTGAAAATTTGAAGAGAGTGTAAACATCTCGGCAACTATCACCTTAAAACCGCCGCCAATCAAGTGGCATTAATTAGTTGTTCTATGGCATAAATTCCTACACCAGCACAATTAAACGTGACAGCGACAGTAATTTAAAATCCATAGATTAATGGGGAGCAGCAGGTGGCCTGCAGTAGGTACACTCATGGTGACGTCTGGCTTGATAATTTAGTAATCCAGTTAATACTGATGTCGCATTGTATTTCACGGGTTCTCTGGCCAAAATTATTTAAACAAATTAGGGGAAAAGGTCACATTGAAAAGTATATTTTGCTATTGGTATTTATTTTACTTATTATTTACAAAAATGGCAAGTTAAAAAATACAACTCAATGATAGATTCTAGTGTGGTAAGTCAAAATCAGCCTTCACTGAAATCTGTTCACGTTAGGGCTTCATTTTAGAAGTTAGACTTTTAATTTATAAATACATGAGTATCAGTGTTGGAATCCTACTTTTAGAGTGGTAAAAAGTCAAAAATCGTTCTTAATAAATAAGAAAGTTGGTATATCTGTTATAGCCTTAAGTAAGTGCCTTATATGCGATTCATGAAATACCTAACAATGGATTGTTTACAAGCATACTATTTACGACGAATAGAGTTCAACGAACAGAAAATAATTGGGTTTGATACTCAGAGGCACGGAGAGTGCAGACCAGTGGACGCCATGTTTACCGATAGCATTGAAATAGCAGACCGATAAACAGACTCATGGCACTCAGGCCTCTGGCTGATAGCTCAACCTGCGGACGACCGAGCCAGGTTACGAAACGCTGAGTAACATGGCAAAACAGAAAGTTTAAAACAATTACCCTACAGAAATTAAGCTTAAAATTTAGCCCTGAAAAACTATTTATTTACCACTAATGGTTGCACCCACCGACGCCGGTATTTTGATGTGTAATATGCTGTTCACATTTAGAATGGTTTATTTTTACTCTTGTATAAAACTTAATATTGGCAATTTAGAAGCCCAAGGACCGGTGTCCAAAGAGATTTAATAGAACAGAAACCCTCAGAGGGGTATTAGAACAATTTCGCAAAGTTTCATGGCGTTCTGGACGGACAGTTTCGCAATACATTAAGTACAGAAGATATATACTTAATATTTTATATATATGTATATCAGTTTTTCTACCCGTCCTTCACACGAGCCAGAAGGCATTACATACTACCTTTAAAACTAGTACAGTTGTATAGTCAATGACACTTGGATTGAAAACTGTGTTTAGCAGGAAACTGCTACACATGCTCTCCTCTTGCAGTATCCACAGCTGCTCTCACTTCAGATTGTTTATTTATATTTATATAATTTTTTTGTAATTTTGAAAGCTCAAGGGACTTATGGGAATTCAAGAACTTAAATAGGACAAAGATTTTTCCAGACGTATAGATCAACTTCCCAAAGTTTTATAGCGATTGCCTTAGACGGTTTGGTAATTCAAAAACGAAAAAGATAATTAAATTGGCTTTTGTAAGAATATATAGATCATGTTTGTATTTGGCTCGTTGAAAACTTATTCGATACATAAAGTACTAAAAATTGTAATTTAATTTTATTAGATAAAAACAAAAATGACTATTCATAAACGCGTATTAAGGCGTCCCTTACTCCAAGTATGAGCAGATTACGTTGTTTAAAAGCCGTAAATGAAGTACGTGGGTAAGTGTTAAGAGTCTGAGAATTGGAAGCACACAATGAAGTAGCACAATGAGTTAGCTTGCTATTATGGCTGGCTATAGGAGTTTATACATACAACTTTAAGAAACACCGTCTGACCGTGATGACATTTCTATTGGATGGATTAAATAGTATAACTAGCGAGTCAGAGCTTAGATGCGTTTATACTATTGTTGATCCTGTATAGACAGACTTGAGGTGGTCTTACATATTCATGAGTGCCGTCTCTACAAGCGCTTTAAATGTCATGTTGTGCATAATGTAAGTCCCTCTTCCATCTACATATACCACAGATTTTATCTTTATTAATGAAACCAGGATGTTGCGAAAATTGGAATTCCGTATGATTCCAACATAAAGAATCAAAAAACTGAATATTTTACATAAGCTACGTTTTCTTAGAAAAACTTAGTTTTGCCATTCCAAGATTTATAAATTTTTTTGTTTAGTTAAACTGAATGACCAAATAATTTGCGTATTCTGATGTTATTATCATAAACCATTACATTTGCGATTTGCATAAACTGCACAAATAAACATCTAGCAAAAAGAGTTTTCGCTCCAAATAAAATTATTTGATTGAGTTTCATTGAGTTTCAATAAATACCATGATCAGAAATGATCTTCCTCCGTTATCTCACGAGATCCTAACCGACGTCTTCATAATTTTAAAGCAGAGGGCATAAAAATGGCAATGAAACTGAGGATATTGATCCACCAGTTAACATACGCTAATCCTAAACGTATCTAAGTAATAAAAACAAACGACTACATAGAAATAATTAAAGCTACAGTTTATATTCAGTATAAGCTGTGGGAGTGTTCTTGTAATGTAAATTTACAAACAAGAATAAAATTATTGAATGTTTTATGGTAGTGAAAATTAAGTGAAACTTATTCAGTCATTAAAGCTTGTTTTAAATTTGATAGAATAGAAAATAGAAAAAAATTAATTGATTGTAGTTAAAAAGAACTAGGTGAACCCGTGCGAATTCGCACGATTATTAAATTATAAATGATCGTCTACCTTCTATGCGCACATAATATGTCTACAATCTATTGTAAAACTAGTATTTGGTACGATGTAGCGTGCTGAAAGTATATCTGATAGCCACTCGATAGGATGCGTATTGCAGCATTGTAAGCGATGTTCGTTGTGCACTTGACTATTCATCACAGTTTTTTTTAGATCTGTATGTCAACCTTCATCTCTTTATGGAAAAAGCAACGGGTCAGAGGCAAAATTAGCAATTTATTGTACTGTATTGTAATTGGAGGGCTGATCTTTTGGGTAAAATAATCAAGTCACGCCCGCACTTGGTGGTTCGCTATCGTTTGCTCTAAAAGTAAAGCAACATCATTACAAGTTATGTCGTTGTATCGGCGCTAATATTCTTTTCGAACACAGACAATGTGCATTCCGAGTTGTGTGTGCTGCTCATCTGGAGTATTTTTCAGAACGCAACTCATCACGTTGAAAACATGCGATTAGGGATTAACTTTAATCAAGTATTCAGTCAAGCTGTTCATGAGTTCATAGCTGCAATAGTTGTTGGCTTTGATTAGCATTATTTCTTGATCGTTCCAGCTCCGCGTACGAAGCCTCTATTTGCACACGCACACCTTGCCGTACGTTGTCCCACCGTGTGCGAACATCTTGCCGTACATTGCCCAGCCGTGTCCGACCGCTATAAACACTTATTTGTCGTCTCTTTCTTAGTATGTTTGAAATAATATAAAGTGTCCGATCATAATCATAAAAAAATGTCTTGTTCCTTTTCAATTAAAAAAAAAACAGCTGGGCTGAGTTTGAAACTACAGTAATTTGATATCTATACTCAATCCCACATTCACCTTTCAGTACAGACCATATGGAGATAGCTATTCTATTATAACTTACGCCAATTCTTGGGGCCCACGCCGTCCATAAGACCAATGCTAAAATTAACATTAGCAACAATGACGGTCTCGCGCTAGTCGCGTGGAATATGCCATGACATGCTTTACATAAATCGCTGTATCTCGCTCATTTATCATCAGATTTTAATAAATAAAGTGTCGTTATGTTTGTAATGAAATGGCAAATAAAATGTATGATAAAAAGGTCGTGTTAACCTGTCAACTTATTTAGATATTAATGAATTAAATTTTTAAAAGGCCGCCATTTTGAAATTCCAAAAGATAAAAAATTGAAAATTGGTGAAAGTTTTGGCCATACTAATTATAGCTTACGTACCAAGTTTCAATAATTTATCTTAGGCCGTTTCAAAGTTATAGAGTTTTAATTGAAAAACACAAACGGACTCACAGACGGAAAACGGAGCGAGATAGACCCTATACTTATATGACATTTTTTGTTTGTTTTGACCTAAGGAACGTGCCCACGGAGTTTCGGGAGAGAGTTTCGAAACACCCTATATATGTGGGGGTAAGTCTTAAAATAAAAAAGCCTTATCGTTAAAAAAGGCCAGTGAGCAAAAAACTATTTAAGGCCAGTGAGCTTATCTATTTTAGTGCGGATTTGGCACATGTGACAAATCAAAGAAAAATTAAAATAGGTACAGATTTACAGGATTATACCGCCCTCCAAACTGAATTTAATTAAATTTCTTCAATAAAACACAGATCGAAATTCAAAAATTCCTTTTAAGATGGTAATAGTTTTTTTACTTCACTTTTCAATTAGTGGACATAGCTTCACCACAGGTCTGACTTATTGAATGTTTTTTGTTGTATTTGGAAAGAATTCTATTTGAGTATGATCGACATATTTGTTTATATACAACTACATATGAAAAATTAAAGAAAATTAAAATAAGTACAGATGCACAGGATTGTACAAAACTAATGTGAAGATAAAATTATTTACAGTTTACGTTCTTACAGTATAAAAACGTGTCTTTTACGGACTCGCAGTCTATTCGCAGAGGCGTATACAGCAGAATGTAACATTAGTGGATTTTTTTTAAAGAACGAAACGAATAGATGTTTATGAATTGGTTTTGTGTAAGATAACGATAAGAAGAAAACAGTTTTTAAAAGCAAGTTGTTGAAAAATTAACCCAATAGAAATATGTTACTATTGAAAATAGTAACATATAAAGTGGCACTAAGTACCAACAGCGAATACGCAGCATTATACTCATAGACACAGAGAGAACGTTAGTAACCCCTGGTTACATCTTTGTATTAACCCCTGGTTTTTTTTACATTTCCTTGTAATCCTGTTGTGAGTCAACATATGGTTGTTGCATATGGAACTTCGTATATCTTTTTTACGAAGTTATTCATGAAAAATTGACGAAGATTTTAGGTTATTTAAGACAGGTTTTTACGGGTTCCTGCAGAAATAGTTGACTAATGTTATTCTTAGGGGAATATTAAAAATACATTATTATAATTTTTGAACCGGTTTTGATTTTTTTTGTATGTAGCAACTAAATGTAAATATCTTCAAGTGTGTTAGAGGCAGGAAAATCCAAACCCTCGAAAATAGCTCTTACAATGTTAAAAATTGTATGGTTTATTCTAATTTGGACATCGTAATACATGACAAAACCTGTAAGACTATAAAGAGACTCTTTAGTTCAGCATTTTAAGTCAAAAAGTATTTCATTAGTTTGTGGGAAAATGGGGTTCTGAAATTATTTATTGTATTCTAAATTTATTTCAGCCGAGATTAAGCAACCCAAACCCAAATACCATAATATATTAACTGTGCTTTTTTAATGTGCACTTTTTTATATGGACTTTTTTCTTGCAGTCAGTTGCTATGCTAAGTCAAACAAAAGGAGCCCTTTATTTATGGCTGAAACAAAAGTGATGTCAATCTCAAGGCGAGACTTGGAGAGGGGATGTTTCGGAGTCACGTGGCCATCGATTCACCCCTTCACCACCCCTCCACTCGTCTCCCGGCCTTCTACACCCCCAACTGACAATTAATTACTGTCGACCGACATCGCTCCCTTAGAACATTGCAAATTCGTCAGTGGTGCTAATAAGATACTACTGCTCTCCTAGATAACCAGTTTGTAAACAACTTCTCGAAGACTATTATAAGATTAAATAAAATAATGTCATTATTTGAAAAAGCCATTTGGAATAAATTTTTGTATTTTGGATGAAAATTCTATAGCGTTTGTGGAAAATTATTCTCATTTAAAATATTTTAATAACAAATTTAGATAATTTTAGGTTATGATAACAGTGGCTTTTGTATTGTAGCTTTATGGACCCTTACGCTTTCAAATTAAGGTCCCAAGCAGTAGACAAACAGAAGTAGTAAAAACAAGTTTTGAAATTGTTTTACAACACAGTAATTACGCAAAAACTCGTGTTGATTTTTGAGCATGAAGATATAATTTAAATAACTTTTCTCAAGAAAACATATTTTAAATATGAAGAAATAGTTAAAAATATTAATTGAGTCTTGAGTCCGGTCCTAGAGTAAAAAGGTTTTATAGTTGGATTTAAAAAAATGTGTCAATGAAAACACAATCCAACCTTTAAACACAAGTTATAAACTCTAAACTTTATAAGTGGAGCGGTTTTCTTTTATCATCCCCAAAAATAACCATCGAGGGCATCACACAAATCGCTTCTTTATCCCTCCTTATAGTCTTGGGGGAGACATCACAAATCAAAGGCTCACTGTGTTAGGTCACATGACCCAATGGGTCGATAGCCTTCTGAAAGCGGCCTTTTTCCTTTTTTCTCAACTACGAACTTTTGTTATCTTTTGGCGAATTTCCTCTCTAGGGGTGGCTTCTATTTCCGTAAGTCTCGTGACTAAGTCAAGCCTAGGACCATGACACTTGTCGTTCTGTTAGATATTTATATAATCATTAATTGTAGCAACAAATCCTGGAAAAACTGTTAATCCTGCGATTATGTGATGAGATTTTGAAATTTATTTGAAAAAAAGGTTTCGTTATTCATCTCTTTTAATTTCATGTCACAATGGGAACTATCCCATTTGAAATTTTAAAACTAGGGTCGGGGTTAAGAAGGGGATTGGAGAGGGCGTAAAGTTTAATCACGAAAAATATCTGCCCCAATGGTGACAGTTGTTTCTCTCAATCAGAATAACAGAATATCTTTTACTTTTTCAATAAATAAAGATCAAACAAAGTTTAAAATGGTTAAAATTCGCTTTTTGACGTTTTAATTATAAGTATTATCTCAAGAACTTATGAAGCGATTTTAAATTGTCTTCCACTAAATTACTCTTTAATGTGATATATTACAAAGAGTATGTTACATGTAAACTTAAATTTGACATTTTTAAGTTAGGGGCTGGGGTGAGGAGAGGTTTCTTGGGGGATGAATATTTCATGTGATATTTACTTCCCCTTGCGTTTAGGTAGACATTTCCAGCAAACAGAACACTAAAATTTATTTTAGTTTTTGAATAAATTAAGAAGCAAGTTTTGAAAAAAAAACACCCAGTATATATATTTTTGGTAATATATTTAAGAAACAATGTTTGGTTCAGACACTGGTCAAAAATTGCTCTTGAAATATTAAGTGATAGTGGGGGGAGGTATGTTTAATGCATGACGAACCGAGATGTGATTATGAGGTCGTACTCGACGACGGGTCTATGGCACTCGCTTACGGGTTACGGACCTTTTCAATAAACTCCTCCAAACATCGCATCTTGAATGGGCTTGCCGGAGTCGACTTCCTTCTTCTTTAGCACTCGTGGAAGTTAAAAAACTTTCCAAACTATAGTCTGAACTCTTGTTTTAAATTCTTAATGTTATCACATTTAATGCGCTCTATGACTTTATGATAATTAAGGTTTTTGTACAAAATCAAGTTAAGTTTTCTGTTTTACTTCATACTTTTCGTTCTTTAAAGCTTTTGGAGTATTGTATTGAAAAAACATACCACGTCTATCTTGTCCTTAGTAACTCCAAAATGCTATACCTGAAACAGAACGTTAATTTAAATTGACGTTCAAATATTCTTAGACGTTAAATTTAAACTTACGCCTTTTAAAATAACAATGCAAAAATCATCTGTTTCAAATTCTTTATTGGTGATACTGAGTTTATGAGGTAAATTACGTTATTGTGAATATTTGCCAAAACCGATGAATGGGGTCAAATTTACGACACTACAGGCGGATTTATACGGGTCGAGTAGGACGGTCGAGTCGAACTGGCAGAGTCAGTCGTCGAATAGGTTTCGTTCACTCGCCCACTTTTTATGGATGAAAACTCATTGACTGATTATTCACAGCTGTACATTTTAATATGTTTGACTTTTTACGTCCTCCTCAAACATAAACATAAAATTAAGAATTGTTGGCATATTCGAAATTAATTACGAGTAATTGCACAAGAAGTGTGCATTTAAACAAAAATACGTTACTGAACAGTCCAATTGTTCGAAGAACATATTCACATAATACCCCCGTTGCAGCAGTCCTGCATACTCAGCGAATTTCAAGTGCATAAATAAATAATTTAAATGAAGTCTCGCATCAAGTAAAATCAATATACATTCAAAAGAAAGCGTGCAAAAATACTCTCCTAGTGGCTTTTAAGATCAACAGGCTATAAAAAATAATAGCCTATACTTGGCACGAAAATGCAATGTTCAAAACTTCAAAACAGCTGGCTTTTCCAATTTAATCGTATGGGGAAATGACCAGCTGTTTAAGTTTGAGTAAAAAATTTCATAAACATCAACAGTAAAAATCTGTATTCGCTATAGTACATTTATTTGACATATTTAGTTATCTGGCCTTCAAGTAAGCCATATGTCTGTATCCACCATGTGGCTTTGAATCAAACATCAGCTCACATGTTTTAATGTAAACAAAGCAGACGTTTTAGATCCCATTGCTACTTCCCAATGCTACTTAAATGGCAGTTATATTATGTTATTTTTTGTTATCTAGCAAACTTTAAGAAATTGCAGTACTTTTCCTGAGTCCCTGACATTAAAACATTTAATTTGAGCCCTGTTCCCTCATCCTGTGATTTGCCAAATGCCCACAATTGGTATTCAAAAATAAATTATTCTTCATAAGATTAGTATGGAAAAATGCAGATTTGCTGCCACAGAAATTTGAAAATGAGGTATTATAGGCTACAATCCAATATATCTAAACTATATAAAGCCACATAACATGTTTTATCAAGATATGCTGAGGAATAAGAAAGCTATCCAATTGCATTTACCTCTCATAAGGTTAACATTGGGAAAGAGAGTACACAGATTTGCTGCCTCAGGAATTTGATGATTTGGATATTTTAAGCCATAATCAAGTAGATATTAACTGTATGAAGCCTCATGCCATTTCTTATCAGTATATTTTGAGAAATGAGCGAACTACACAACTTATTTTATTACCCATAAGGTTAGCATGTAGAATGAGTATGCAGGTTTGCTGCAACAGGTATGTTAAAACTGGTTAGTTTTAATTCATTATTTAGTATATCTTAACTAGAAGAAGCCATATACCAAGTTTTGTCAAGAAATTTTAAAAAATAAGTAAGATATAGAATTTTTGTATTTCCCATAAGGATAACATGGGGAATGATTATGCAGGTTTGCTGCCACAAAAATTGAAATTTCGGGGATTTTTGACTAAAATACAATATATCTCATCTAGATGAAGCCACAAACCAAGTTTAATTAAGATATGTTGAGAAATGAGCGAGATATAGAATTTTACTTATTCCCCATAAGGTTAACATTGGGACAACGTACTGTGTTTACCACTTTCAATATCTCGGTAACCAATGGACATAGAGCAATGATTCAAAATACTAAATTGTTTGTTTTTTTGAGGCGAATCTAATGGTGCCAACAAAAATTTGATTAATTTCATTTTTTATGTAAAAACCCCAAAAAACTCATTTTTGAGGGGGTTATTCCCCCTTTACCCCCCCTTCCGATGGTCCGATCGGGCTGGTTTACGAACTTGTCCAATCGATCACCACTTTACATGTCTGTACCAAATTTCATTAAGATCGGACCATATTTACGGCCGCTATCGTGCTCACAGACACATATATATATAGATAGATGGATAGATAGATAGATAGATAGATAGATATATATAAATTCGAACGAATGGTGTTTTTTGCTTCTGGTGGCCCCAAAACGAAAAGTTATCATGGTCTCGGGCTTAGGTCTTACCATGAGACCTACGGTAATAGCTTCTTCCCTATAGGGGAAATTCGCTAAAACTAAAGAAATATAGTAAAATCATATACATAAAATACAAATACAACGTTCTTCTCCTATCCTAACCTAAATCGCTTGCAAGTTTCCTGCCCGAGATGGTCACATGCTACAACTCGACAGTTAACAGGCCTAGTTTGACTCGACCGTCTAACTCGCTTGTCCAACTCGACCCGTGTAAATCTGCCTTACGTCACGGGATCTGTAATCATTAATAAAAAAAACGAACATTGAAAATTCAAAATTAGCTCATTCAAAATCAAACTGTAAGAACTATAAACAAATATATATTCTAAATTGTATTGGAATCAATAACCACATCCTCAGTTCTGAATTCTCTCATTAGTTGATGTGTACAGTCGAACATTCTTTCTCTGTAAGAGACGCTCGCTCTGCCAGCCCCTGCACTCAGCACCCTCGTTCTCTCTGGAGTGCCGCTCTGTGTTCCTAGTATGCCAACAACACCATCTTAACTCATCCTTAAAAATATCGTTATATAACTTGCGACCAAAACTTGTGTTGCCTTGGGTTTTCAGGTATACATATTTAAAGTATACATAGATTTCAAAAGACAAAAGATTGAGACAATCCTATCAATACCGTGATTATTTAAGTGCAGGAACCAACATGAGCAATCACCTTGTATGCTGTTGAGTCCATATAAGTTAATTGTCGGTTAAGTGTCTTTTTATTTTACATTGTGGCTGATTAAGCTCATGCAATTCGAAATACCTGAGGAGTAATCAATATGATCTTAAACTGTGTTTTACATCAGATTAAAATGTATTTTACATTGTACGTTTAATACTGCGTACTATATTGGTATAAATCCACATTTGCAGTTACATTGTGGATCGATTTATAGTGTAAATGGTACATTAATTATTTGATTTCCATACCAGATCCGGTACATACGACTGTTTATTTATATGTATAAAAGATACCACAAACCCAAAGAGGTACACAAACACGTTAAGTGTCGACGGTGCTTTGATCGGCCCAAAGAAATGTTTATTTCAGATATAAACAAACATGTGGCTTTTAACAAATTATAACTCACTGATCTGTTGGCGCTCCGCCCAAAAACAAACGTTCCAGACACAACCGTGCTAGATTCCGACTGATGCACGCGGGAAACCCCCTACGCCGCCAGACATCCTCCGTAGCTGCAAAGTGTTCTTGTCTGTACAAAGTATACAAGTATACAGAACATGCAAAGAAACTCAGGGCAAACGGCCAAACATTGACTGCCTAATGATCTATTATAATGGTGGACTCCATCTAATGGTACGAAGAGACATAAGGTTAACCACAGTGTATAATATTTCACCTTAGAGAACTAAAATATTGTGTGCTTCGGACCGTTCAGTTAAAAAAGTTGCTGTTATAAACTAAAATTCACAACGGCGGAATATATACTGCAGCGGATGGAGTTAGATCTCTCATTTAACAAAACAATAAGAATTTTGAAAATTTATCGTACTGTAATATTGTCTGGCTATACATTAATTTCCACATTACAGATACTGAGGAAAAGAGAATAAAAAATACCCCCGTTGCAGCAGACCTGCATACTCAGCGAATTTCAAATGCGAAACCACATATTTTAATCCAACATAGTGAGATTTGACATGTTTTGTAAGCTCCATAAGAATAACATGGGGAATGAGTATGCAGGTTTGCTGCTATAGGTATATTTAAACTGGTTGGTTTTAATTTAATATTTAGTAGATCTGAACTAGAAGAACCCATTTATCAAGTTTTATCGAGTTATGATGAGAAATAGGCGAGATATAGAATTTTACTTATTTCCCATAAGGTTAACATTGAGACAACGTACTGTGTTTACCACTTTGAATATCTCGGTAACCAATGACATAGAGCAGTGATTCAAAATACTAAATTGTTTACTCTTTTGAGCTGAATTCAATGGTGCCAACAAAAATAAATGATAAATTTTATTTTTCTATGTGAAAAGCTCAAAAAACCCATTTTTGGGGGGTTTATCCCCCTTTACCCCCCCTTCCGGTGGTCCGATCGGGCTGGTTCACGAACTCGTCCGAGTGATTACCACTTTACACGTCTGTACCAAATTTCATTAAGATCGGACCAAATTTATGGCCGCTATCGTGTTAACAGACATATATATATATATATATATATATATATATATATATATATATATAAATTTGAACGAATGGTGTTTTTTGCTTCTGGGGACCCCAAAATGAATAGTTAACATGGTCTCGGACTTAGGTCTTACCATGAGTACTACCATAATAGCTTATTCCTTTAAGGAAATTCGCTAAAACATATTTCTAACTGGATTGATAGTGGAGTTAAGATGACTGCCGAGTGTAAACTGCATAGTTGGTAGTCTAAGTAACGTCATAAAAAAGCAAGTATAGCTTTGAGTAATGAAGAATGATCAGTTATACAAATTTAACAGGTGATCCCGAACCAAAGGTAGTTATGAAAGAGAAATAACTATTAAAAATACATAATATTATGAAGACCTAAAAATTAGCTTAACTTTAAAACATTTACACATATCAAAACACAATCAATATATATATATATCAATATATATATATATATCAATATATATATATATATCAATATATATATATATATATATATATATATATATATATAGATATATTATATATTGAAATATATAACAAAACTAGCTGACCCGACAGACGTTGTCCTCTCTTATTTATGAATAATTTGTTTTAGTTTGAATACATATCAAAATAGTCACAGCATCAACAACATAGCTTTTATTCTAAAGCTTTTTTAAAAATACACAACACTGTTAGTTTTATTTTCTGGCGCAAAAATTATGTTTTCAGTGTTCCGACACGGGAAAAGGCGAGATACAAGTGGCCATATGAAAATCATGGATTTTCGAGTTTGTTTCCACAAACATTCAACGACTGTCCATTTAATGCGGACATTGCAAATGCAAGCTGCAGGAAATTGTTGCCACTTATAGTCAAAGGGCGTATCGTTTGGAATCATTTGGATACATGGAATAAAAACGTCCTCACCTTTGTAGTTTCCTTGCTTCATCTCCATTTCGAGCCTCGTTTTGCTTCTCATTTTGACTTGCCCGAAAGTGTCCTACACTCACAGCACTGCGTTCTCTACGGCCCAGGTCGTTGCGTCGAGGATAAAGTGGCATTTACAAGAATCAGAATAATACTAAATTAATGTTATATTAAACTTAAAATATAGTCATGATTATGGTGAACTATAAACTCAAACACTTCTCAACCTCTCTGGTCAAATAAAAAACTGTAGTTTTTCACACACTCATATAAGGCTCGCAATATTAATTTTTCTAAAATCAAACAAAAATATGAGGATTTATCTTCATTTCTGTACATCCTAAAAGGTTGGTTAGATAAAAAGGTAGATTCACGTGTCATGTAATTAGAATTCTTTAAATACAAAAATTAACTTTTGATTAAACCTTACAGTTTCAAAAAATCCTTGAACTATTAAAGTAAATAATCCAAGTGTAAATAGATAAACACATATTTAGAATTCACATTTGTTTACATGTAAACATATGGTTATAATTTAAAATAGTTTTCAAGTTACTCCACAGAATGCATACATGGTCAAGTAGGACAGACACACATGGTCACAAATTAAATTCAAGTGTAAATAGATAAACACATATTTCAAATTCACATTTGTTTACATGTCAACATATGGTTAAAATTTAAAGTAGTTTTCAAGTTACTCCACAGAATGCATACATGGTCAAGTAGGACAGAGCCCTTAGGTCGAATTAAAGGTTTTATTTTACACAAACCTTGTCCTAAAAATACGAAGAAAACAAAAAAAGAATTATCCAGTTTGGGGCCAAATAAAAAAGTTATTAAATTACAAAGAAATAGTTTTTTTTTATTTATATAGGTAAGGTTAACATTGGAACAACGTACTGTGTTTACCACTCATTGAATTGATTTTTATTTATATAGAAGACTGTATGTTTAAAATTCATAATAGCGAAAGATTTTGAATTATTATTCAATTTGTTGGACTTTTCCTATCGCTTCTAGTGTTTAAACTACACCACGTTTCGAGAGGTATTGAAACTCCTCTCGTTTTCAAGTGTCCCTACTTAAAGTTACCTTAACCTACTTATGTTTATTTAACCTATTTTTTTGGGTTTTTGTTTTTTGTCATACAATCTACATTAATCCAACATTCAACAGAAATCTCTCTCACACAAAATTCATACAAAACACATTAAACATTAAACATACTTAATACAGAAAGAAAATTAAAACTAAAACCTATGAAACATGATACAGAACACAGATAGAAAATTAAAACAAAAACATATACCTTACTGCCGGCAATGCCTCCAAGCTGATAGAGGCACGACACGCACACACGTCCACCCACACTCACATACGCATTTCGAATGAAAAGCGCCTGAGAGAGCAAGTGGAGGGGGAGCGGCCCTACCCCCACCACGGGCACAAGTTGACGTCAGCGGTCTAAGACCCGCCTCCATGGTGAATCTCGGGAACATGATTCAGGCCTAAAAATAAATTGTATATTGCGTGTAAAAAAACAAAAAACCCAAAAAAGTAGGTTAAATAAACATAAGTAGGTTAATGTAACTTTAAGTAGGGTCACTTGAAAACGAGAGGAGTTTCAATACCTCTCGAAATGTAATGTACGGTACGGTAATATACAAAAAACCCAAAAAAGTAGGTTAAATAAACATAAGTAGGTTAATGTAACTTTAAGTAGGGTCATTTGAAAACGAGAGGAGTTTCAATACCTCTCGAAACGTAATGTAGTTTAAACACTAGAAGCGATAGGAAAAGTCCAACAAATTAAATAATAATGTATAGAAGAGTAGTGTTGGTATATTTCGGGCTACAGCCAAAAGTACATGTCATAGACACTTGATCTTGATGTTAAATTGAACCTTGGAATCCCATGATGTGCACTACGGTGGTTTGGTTTTGATATGTTTAAGGGCTTAGGGCCAGGATAATCCTAGAGGTGCCTATGCAAAGGATTTTAGGAGTGCTTTGAATTGTTGCTATGGTTACCATTAAAAGTGCATAGCTACTTACTAACAGAATACAACACAAAGAAACAACAACAATTCCACAAGAAAAATAATCTCCCATGCAAAGCCGGGGTTATCAGCTAGTATTATTTAACTTATAAAATTAATGCGGTCAGTCTACACACTCTGGCAACTGAGAAAATACTTCATAACGAAACTGCAGAGAGGTTGCAGTTGAAGGGTAGTTCTGGACGCAATTCCCACCGCGCGGCGCCCGGGGTGTCGTCCGGGGCCGGGGCCGACATCCACAGGGATGGTCTGAACCGTTGGTCTGAACACGTTTTCATACGTCACATCTACGCGTTTCTGAACTATCAACTGAGGAAATAATGATAACGTTATGGCACATCTATGTCATGTAAATTGTAATATCTTACAGCACAAGATTATACGGTCTAAAATTATTTGTTTTCGCATGAAAGAACCTAAGAAGGGTAGGGTAAGCATACGTTAATAAAACTGTACTTAGAATTGGATCCTTAGCGACGAGCAGTTTAGGTTTTTTATAGTTGGAAGGAAGGAAGAAGAAGAAGATAGGTTTTATAAAAAAAAGTTTAATGTATAAATAGGAAAACCTTTAAAAAAACTATTAAAATAAATAATTAAAAACATATTCCAAGGAATGTGGAACGGTTACATGGTTCGTCAACTTAGTCACCGAATCCAAAGGTTAGCGTCCCACAATCCAAATCACTGTTGATTGATCATTGCTCTAGACTAGGGAGACCGTCTCTCTATCAGCCGCGCAGTGCAAAACGCGTTTCATAATAAGTGAAAATAATAATAATAATAATAATAATAATTTTTTTGGTAGGAGGTGGAATGCGTTTACGCACACTGAGGGGCTCATTGTCTCCTCAGTAGTGTCGGACTCCCACGAGCTCGATGTCCCGTGAACTACCGACTAAACCACCTCCCTCGGCACCGAGGACACTAGCCTGGAACTGTTTCACACATTACTTCGGGCCTTCGGGCTAGGCCTTTGATATTACGCCACTAGGGCAACCTCCGTGGGGAAAAGCTGAGGATTAAGGCCGATCGAGGTCGACCTTTTTCGCCCGAAGAATGGCCTGGACGTAGTGCTGGACACAGTTCCAGTTGCCCTCTCCCTGGAGCATAGCTCCGACGATGTTGTTTGGGCTGACGACCACGCCGATCTCAGATGAAAGCGAGGCTCGGCGGACGTGCCAACGGTCGCACTGAAAGAAGGTGTGCTCGGACGTGTCTGGGATGCCGGGGCAATACAGACAGTCCGGGCTGGCGACTTTGCCCATCCGGTGCAGATAGGCTCGGAAGTACCCGTGCTCAGAAAGAAACTGGGTCACGTAGTAATCGACCTCGCCGTGCTGCCGTTCCACCCATGGTCGGACGGAAGGTATGAGCTGGAAGGTCCAACGTCCCCTCGGCTCGGCTTCCCAGTCACGCTGCCAGGAGTCGAAGCTGCGATCGCGCTCTTCCCTGGCAGCTGCTTCCCGGCCCACTTCAGGCCTCCTCTGGTAAATCGCCTGCCTCTCCCTCGCGAGGAAGAGGACGGGGATGACTCCGGCGATCACCATCACAGCAGGCTCGGAGACTGTGCGGTAGGCCGAAGCGACCCGCAGAGCTCCTCGACGCTGGACTCGGGCAAGCCGGTCTCGGAAGACTCGCTTCTCGAGTGCGTGAGCCCATACCTCCGCCCCGTACAGCAAGACTGACTGGACGGCAGTCATGAGCAGGCGGCGCTTGCATTAGCGAGGACCGCCGACATTGGGCATAAGCCTACCAAGGGCAGCGACACCCTTAGCGGCTTTGTCGGCGGCGCGCTGGATCTGCTCGCCGAAAGACAGTCTGCTGTCGACCATGACTCCCAGGTACTTTGCAGCAGGCTTAGTCTCGAGTGTGACGTCACCTATCTGCACCGGGAACACGGTGTTTATCCTCTTTTTGGTGAGGACGACGATCTCCGTCTTACTGATAGCCAGGGACAAGCCGTGATCTCGCATCCACCCGTTGACCTTGGCCATTACTACGCTGAGCCTCAGTTTTGCCTGCTCGACGTTCCTCGCAGCGATCAAGGCAGCGACGTCGTCAGCATAGCCAACGAGGCGGGTCTCATCGGGCATGTCTAGCCTCAGCAAGCTGTCGTAGGACACGTTCCAGAGATCTGGTCCGAGAATGGACCCTTGCGCAGCCCCGGAAGTGATGGGAATGCGCCGCTGACCTTCGGTCGTGTCGTACAACAGACCGCGGTCTGACAAATACGCTTCTATCTTACGCAGGAGGTAGGAGGGAACTCGGAACGTATGCTCAAGCGCCCAGAGCATATCGCTCGACCTGGCGGAGTTGAAAGCGATCTTCACGTCGAGCGTGACGAGAAGGACCACGCGGCGCGACCAGTGGTTGTGATCCTCCGCCCTCCGCACTGCCTCAACTACCTCCTGGATAGCGTCGATGGTAGAGCGCCCGGATCTGAAGCCGTACTGCTGCGGGGACAAGTCCCCCGCAGAGACGATGGCCTCGGTCAGCCTGACGCGCAAGAGCTTCTCAAGCACTTTCCCGGCCGTGTCGAGCATACACAGGGGTCGGAAAGAAGAAGGCGTCCCCGGTGTACTCTTCGCCTTGGGGATAAGAACAAGGTGGGCAACCTTCCACGAAGAAAAGAAAACGCCTTCCGCCAGACACGCTTTGAACATGTCGAGCAGAAGCCTTGGATTCACCTCCGCAGCGAGCTTGAGCACCTCCGCCGGAATGCCATCGGGACCGGGCGCTCTTCTGGGTCGTAGGGATCGGACGGCGGCGGTGAGTTCCTCTTCCCGGAAAGCTGGGAAGGCGCCTACCTCTGCGAATTCCCTGACTGGCCGAACTGGGTGGCTGGGAAACAGTGTATCGACGACGGCGGCCATGGCTTGTGGTTCCATGACCGCAGGTGGTGAGCGAGCCCCTAGCTTCTGGGTTACGAGTTTGTAACCCGTCCCCCAGGGGTCGTTGTCGATATCCTTACACAGCTGCTTCCAGCACCTAACTTTACTCCGGTTGATGGCACCGCGGAGCTCTCGGCGGGCCGCTCTGTGCTCAGCCGATCTGGCATTTGCATCAGGGCGGTTCCTGGCCCGCTGCGCAGCTCGTCGGAGACCAAGGCATCTCCTCCGGAGTTCCGCGATTTCAGGCGTCCACCAGTAAACCGGCTTCTTCCTGTGGCGGCGGGAAACTCCGGGCATCGACTGCTCACACGCGGTCGCGATGAGTCGCATCGTCAATGCTGCCAGATCTTCGGCACTTGTGAAATTCACAATGCTCTGGTCTTTAATTACGTTCGTAAATGTTTCTTTGCTCAGACGACTGGTGTTCCAGCGTCGAGCGAGAGGAGCAGGTTCAGCGCGCAAGCGCGCGCCCTCGGGAAGGACCTTGAAGAGGCGACCTTGAGCGGGCCTGGTGGTCGCTAGAGGAGTAATCCTCGCAGACACGCCAATCGGAGATCCGCTGGACAATCCCTTCAGAGGCAAGGGATATGTTAGGGATCGTCTCTCTGCACCCCGGACGGCGAAAGGTGAAAATGCCGCCCGTGTTGAGGATACAGAGGCCCGACCTGGCAGCCGACTCGACGACGACCTCGAGTGTCGGTCCGCGGGGAACTCCATTCCACGGCTTTGGCGTTAAAATCGCCACCGACTATGACCCCGCCAAAGGTTTTCATGATCTCATCCTCAATGGAATCGACCATGTGGCGGTAGTCTCCGATCGGTTGGTTTGGCGTAAGGTAACAGGAGAAGACGGTGAAACCCCTGCTCCTCACCCAAACGAAGCCGTTGCCCGATCCGGAATTGAGAACAGGCACCTTCCCGAGGTCCAAAATCCAAATCGCCGCAGTGCCGGAGGGATCCGAGAACCACTGCGCGGAGTGTCGGTTCTGGTACTGCTCACTGAGAAGCAGTAGGTCAGCACCCTGCTCCGTGGCGAATTGGAACAGCAAGTCGTTTGCTGTCCTGCTCCTCTGCATATTAAGTTGCAGAACACTGATCATTTGATTTGTGTCTGGCGAAGCTCCTGGATGGCACGTCGGTACTGCCCGCAACGACCTGACCCAGCAGAATGCTTGACCTGGTCGCCCTTCAAGCCGGCTTCTGTACACAGGACACAGGACAACGCGGCACTGCACGCGCTGGCCTTGTGGTCCTGTCCGCCGCACTTGAAGCAGAGCTTGCTTCTATCGGGTCCGGGACAGCGATTAGCGACGTGACCGAACCCCAGACATTTAAAACATCTGGAGGCCACGAGCTTCTCGCGTACCCGACAGTTCACGTACCAGATCTTCAGGTGGCCCTTCTCCAGGAACTCCGCTGCTGCTCTGGCTCCCAGCGTGAGGATAGCCACCTTCTCGCCTCGAGCGTTCGCCTTCGAGACGAAAGTCTTCACCTCGACGTCGCCGATGGCGGTTTTAACGGCTGCGGTCACCTCCGCCTCGGTCGTCAGCTCGTCGAGATCTCTCACCTCCAGCGTCGATTTGGGCTCGAGAACGCGGACAGTCGCGTTCGCCCCCAAGATGTTCTTCAGGTCTTCGCTGAAGGCGGACTTGCTTTCGGAGGCGTCCCCGAGTTCGACCAAAAGATCGCCGGCTCGGGTCTTCCTCATGGCCTTGATAACGGCGCCCTTCTCATCGGGCTTCGCTTTGCTGCGAATCTCGCCCAGCACGTCGGCGTAGGATTTCCCCTCCGACGGCTTGATGAGAAGAGCGTCTGGCCGCGTCTTGCGTGCCCTCTTCTTCGGCGCCTTCTTGTTGTCCTGGGGGCCGGGCTGGCTTCCAGGCTGCTGGGGCGGGGCTTTCTTCTTCTTCTTCCCCTTCCTCTTAACCACGTCGGTCCATTTCTCGGAGTCCTTGTCCTCCAATGAACCGTCGTCCCTCTTCTTTTTCTCTGCCTCCGGCTGGGCGGGGCTGCTGGCTGCCCGCTTCGATCCGGCAGGCTGGGTAAGACCTACTCTGAGATCCTCGGATTGATGAAGAGGGAGGTCACGCCAGAGGATTCCGGTACTGTCTTCAAGCAGATCCGGAAGACGGCGGCCGGTGGTGTCCTCCTCGAGATCTCGAAGTGCGACGATCGGGGGAAACTCCAAGAAGCACTTCGGAAAGCGGTAGGGGACAAGGGCGAGGTCCGTTCCATCATCCCGAAGCTGAGGGTAGAGATTCTTGTTCTCGACACCCTCACTTCGGATGCCGATGTCACCGCGGCTTTAAAAAGAGACCTTCCGACAATCTCCGGCGAGCCTAAGGTCACCCTGTTCACGCCGAATAAGCGGGAACAGAGGAAGGCCGTCGTTGAGATGGAAGAGAAAGACGGGCAATTTTTCCTTCGGGCTGGGAAAATTAAAATTGGCTGGGTCGTCTGCCGCATTCGGCAGCGCCTCGAGGTGGAACGCTGTTTTCGGTGTCTCGGGTACGGCCACAGACGTCGGAATTGCTCTGGTCCCGACCGCAGCAATAATTGCTGGAAGTGCGGTAGTGGCGAACACATTGCCACTGCTTGCACTGCGGCAGCTTCTTGCATCCTCTGTGCTGGTACACCCGGAGTGTCTTCGGATCACTACCCGGGCTCAGGTGCATGCGGGGTTTTCAGGAAAGCTCTGGACGCTAAGAAGGCTCGATCTGCCGCGAAATGATCCGTTTTGTCCAGGCCAACCTGCAGCGGAGTCAAGCGGCTGACGCCATTCTGGAACAGCTTGCTTGCGAGGTCAAAGCCCCGATCGCGATCGTCAGCGAACCCTACCGGATCAAAACCAGTTCATCTTGGTTCTATGACCGGCTTGGTACCGCGGCTCTCTGGATTGCAGACAGTCGCGGGATCCAGGTGTTGGGCCACGGATCCGGTGACGGTTTCGTCTGGGTGAGACTTCGGCGCGTCACCGTCTACAGCGTCTTCCTATCTCCCAACTATTCCGCTCAGGAGTACCGGGAGAGGTTGGAGGCGCTGGAAGACGATCTTCATGATGTCTCGGGGGGCGTAATAGTGGCAGGGGACCTCAACGCGCGCGCCGTTGAGTGGGGCATGCCCGTCACTAACGCCCGGGGGAGACAAATCCTGGAGATGGCCTCGAGGCTCGACCTGGAAGTCGCGAACAGAGGGAACACGCCGACTTACCGAAGACCTGGTTTCGGCGACTCCATACCAGACGTCACGCTGGTATCGGCAGGGTTGTTTCCTCTGCTAGCGGAGTGGGGGATGATGGACGTGTACACTGCCAGTGACCACGACTTCATCTCCTTTCACCTGGAAAAAATCGGGTCGTCTCGTCAGTCCAGTACCCGAAACCCAGTTGGCTGGAACTCGGCCAAACTGGACAGGGGAAAGTTCGTCGAGCGGCTCAGCCGCAGCCCCGAGGCCGGTCAGACGGATCGCTTCGACTCCACTGACCGACAGCAGGTCAAGACTTTGGTTGGCTCCACCATGCAGCTGATCGAGCGTGCATGCGACTCGTCGATGCCTCGGAAAAAACCTGTCCGGGGTCGTCGCCAAGTCAGTAGAGCCCAGTAGGTGGACGGGCGAGATCGCGGAGCAGGGGAGAACGGCGCTGATGCTTCGCAGAAGAGCGCAGAGAGCTCGAAACCGACCGGAGGCTTTAGCCAGGTCAGCAGAGCATAAGGCTGCAAAGAAAGCCCTGGCCAGCGCCATTCACCTGAGTAAGGCTCGCTGCTGGAAGGAGCTGTGCCGGAAGGTTGACTCCGATCCGTGGGGTAGGGGGTACCAGCTCGTCACGAAGAAGCTCGGGGGAATGGGGGCCAGCAGCGCGGCTATGTCTGCAGGAACGGTCACGGCCATCGTCGACGCTCTTTTCCTAAGTCACCCAGTGAGGCGGGAGGAGAGAGTTGTGGGGCCGGTTCCTGATGTTCCTTTGTTCACGGAGCAGGAGCTTGTGGCAGCATCGTCTGCCATGCACAACAACAGAGCTCCAGGCCCGGATGGCATCCCGGTTGAGGCTCTGAAGGTTGTGGTGGGAAGTCACCCACACTTGCTGCTGCGCATGTTCAACGCGTGTTTGGCAGCGGGTGTGTTTCCGTCACGCTGGAAGATAGCTAGACTGACGCTCATCAGTAAAGGCAAAGGTGATCCAGAGTCCCCGTCGGCGTACAGACCTCTAAGTATGCTGGAAACGGTGGGTAAACTCTTTGAGAGGTTGCTGAAACCCAGGTTGAGGTCGGCCGTCGAAGCCGCCGGGGACTTGTGCCCTCGACAACACGGCTTTCGGAAAGGCCACTCAACCCTGAATGCCGTAACTGAAGTCCTGGGCGCCGTCCAGCAGGCTGACACAACCTGCCATCTGGCCAGGCCGATCGTGCTGCTGGTCACCCTGGACGTGAGGAACGCGTTCGATTCTGCCCGTTGGGTGGATATGCTCGAGGCGCTGCAGCGTGACTTCAGTGTACCCGTCTATCTCTTGGTCGTGGTACAGGACTACCTGAAGGATCGCAAGCTGGTGTACAGCACTGAAGCAGGAGTCCGTTCCAAATTGGTCACAGTCGGCGCGGCGCAAGGGTCGATCCTCGGCCCCGACCTTTGGAATGTGGCATACGACGGATTGCTTCGCCTCGAGATGCCACCAGGAGTTTTTCTCGTGGGCTACGCAGACGATGTAGCCGCAGTCATCACGGCTCGGGATCCGGAGTTGGCCCAGCTTCGCCTCAACCAGGTGATGTTTCGGGTCAACAGATGGATGAGCGGTCATGGACTTGAGCTGGCGGTCGCCAAGACCGAGATCGTCATGCTCACTCGACGGAGGATCCGCACAGTAATAGTCATGGGACTGTCGGTGACGTCGAGGTCTAGACGAAGACTGCGGTGAAGTATCTGGGAGTTGTGCTCGACTGCCGTCTCACGTGGTGGGAGAACATCTAGACTGTCTGCGACAAGGCGGCGAGGGTTGTTCTGTCGCTCAGCAGATTGATGGGGAACATCGGAGGTCCGAGGGCCAGCAAGAGGCGACTCCTCATGTCCACCGTCAACGCCATTCTTCTGTACGGCGCAGAAGTGTGGGCGGGCGCCATGGGAGTCAAGAATCACAGCAAGAGAATTCTTTCTGTTCAACGCAGGGCTGCGCTCAGGATCGCCTGTGCGTATCGCACTGTGTCTGGACTGGCTGTCATGGTTGTGGCTGGAGTGATTCCCCTCGATTTGCTCGCCGTTGAGAGGCAAAACATCTTTCGCCGCGCTCCGGATCTCGGCAGACACCAAGCTGCTGAGGAGGCGAGACTCGTCACTCTGCGAGGTACTTCAGGGATTACCTTTATCGCATGGGAAAGGTGAGGTCACCTCAGTGTAGGTACTGCCCGGAGGAGGTGGATGATACTCATCATACCTTTTTCCGGTGCAGACGTTTCGCTGAAGATAGGAGGAGGCTTGTTTCTGCAGTCGGCGATCTATCCTCGGACGTCGTTGTAGGAGCAATGCTTCGCAACGAAAAATCCTGGAGAGCGATTGCGCTCTTCGTGCAATCCGTTCTTCGGCGGAAGCGAGATGATGGATGCTTAGGTGACCTCTAAGTATCCTGAAACAGTGACTTGACCCGTCAGGGCGCAAGACACGCGGACCAGAGCTGAAGTTTTTCGATAAGGGTTCCGGCCTGGTTTCCCCCGCGGCTCCGTAGGAGGTTTAGTGGGTATACCTCGACCAACATCTGAGAGGGAGTCCCACACTGTTCCTTTGGTTCGCGCATAAAGCGTTCCTCCTACTTAAAAAAATATAAAATAAAATAATAATAATAATAATTATTATTATTATTATTATAATTTTTTTGTTGGAAGGTAGGTGGAATCCATTTACGGACGAAGTGTGGGACTCTCCGAAGCCCTACCCACTAAACCACCTCCTTGTTCCGGGCAAATCTCCCCCCGGGACCGTTTATCACATTACTTCAGGGGGAGGCCCCGTGCTAGGAACCGCATGCTGGAGACCACGGTCTGTCAGAAGAGGGAACTACTTCCCCCTTCTTCTAGCCGGCTTCGGTTGGCGTTGGCTTTGCGTCTTTTTGGCATTTGGCAGGGCAAGCCTAAAAACGCGGTATGCCCCACAAGTTCCGGACCAGCTATGTGGTCGCACTTGATCTTTTCCAGCTTCGACCCACTACAAAGGAAGTAGTGAGGAGCTTTGTTGCAGGCTTTGAGTAGGTGGTCCGACTCACCATATTTGAAGAAGTGAGTCGACCGATCCACCCCCGTGCATTCGCTACGACGGTGCCCGAAGCCCAGGCACCTAAAGCACCTGACGACCATGGTTCGCAGGCGCACCGCGCAGCTTAAATAACCCACCCGAAGATGGCCGGTCTTCAACAATTTGGCGGCCTCGTCCTCAGGCAGGTCGAGAACCGCCAATTTGAGTTGCCGCTTGTTTGGTGGGCCATCGACACCCTGCGCGTATCGCTGGATCCCCCGAAAACCTTGTTGAGCGCGTCGACAACTTCCTGAGTCTCCGTGAGGGCGTGAAGGACCACGCGGCGCGACCAGTGGTTGTGGTCCTCCGCCCTCCGCACTGCCTCAACTACCTCCTGGATAGCGTCGATGGTAGACCGACCGGATCTGAAGCCGTACTGCTACGGGGACAAGTCCCCCGCAGAAACGATGACCTCGGTCAGCCTGACGCGCAAGAGCTTTTCAAGCACTTTCCCAGCCGTGTCGAACATACACAGGGGTCGGAAAGAAGAAGGGGTGTACTCTTCGCCTTGGGGATAAGAATAAGGCGGGCTACCTTCCACGAAGAAAAGAAAACGCCTTTCGCCAGACACGAGTTGAACATATCGAGCAGAATCCTTGGATTCACTTCCGTAGCGAGCTTGAGCACCTCCGCCGGAATGCCATCGGGGCCGGGCGCTCTTCTGGGTCGCAGGGATCGGTTGGCGGTGGTAAGTTTCTCTTCCCGGAAAGCTGGGAAGGCGCCTACCTCTCCGAATTCCCTGACTGGCCGAACTGGGTGGCTGGGAAACAGTGAGTCGACGACGGCGGCAATGGCTTGTGGTTCCATGACCGCAGGTGGTGAGCGAGCCCCTAGCTTCTGGGTTACAAGTTTGTATCCCGTCCCCCAGGGGGTTGTCGATATCCTGACCAGCTGCTTCCAGCACCTGACTTTACGGTTGATGGCACCGCGGGGCTCTCGCCGGGCCGCTCTGTGCTCAGCCGATCTGGCATTTGCATTAGGGGTTTGCATCGCTGCGCAGCTCGCAGCTATCTCCTCCGGAGCTCCGCGATTTCAGGCGTCCACCAGTAAACCGGCTTCTTCCTGTGGCGGTGGGAAACTCCGGGCATCGACTGCTCACACGCGGTCGCGATGAGTCGCATCGTCGATGCGGCCAGATCTTGGGCGCTTGTGAAATTCTCAATGCTCTGGTTAATAACGTTTGAAAAAGTATCTTTGCTCAGACGACTGGTGTTCCAGCGTCGAGCCAGAGGAGTAGGTTCAGCGCGCAAGCGTGCACCCTCAAGAAGGACCTTGAAAAGGATCGCCTGATGGTCGCTGGAGGAGTAGTCCTCACAGACACGCCAGTCGGAGATCCGCTGGGCAATCCCTTCAGAGGCAAGGGATATGTCAGGGATCTTCTATCTGCACCACGGACGGTGAAAGGTGGAAATGCCGCCCGTGTTGAGGAAATAATAATAGTAATAATAATAATAGAGTAATAATAAACTAAAAAAACTAACGCACTATTCTCAGGAAAGTTGGACAATGTACATGTAATTGACCATTTTTAATGTTCTGAATAGTGGCGAGAATAAGAATTGTGAATTAACGGAAACGATCCATACTGGTTATAAACGGTTCGATTAAATGGATAATGCCAACAATCAATTTCATTAATTTTTCGATGTAACGGAATTCCAATGTTTACATGTGCTATTAACTGACATTAAAACGTAAGTTGTGATAAAACCCCGTCGGTGCAGGATGATTAATTTCCTCCAAGTTGTTTTAAATAGTTGTATCTTTTAAAAACTTGTGGTAGTAATATTTTAAATAAGGTACTAAATTATTATTACATCACTATTGCGAAAAATTGGCTAATATGTATATTTTTTATAAAATAATATTGACGAATCCGTGAAACGTTAAGGCAAAGCAACTAGATGTTTGGCGACGGAATGTAGGTCAATATGAAGCGTGTGAACTGAATATGAATACTTGAATAACACATGTTGAATGAAGTCTGCTCCTGTTTTAATATTATTACATCTTTTACAAAACCGTTGATGTTTTACTGAGTTAAAAGGAAAATAACATTTTGTTTATTTTTATGAAGTTAAACGCTTTTAAAATTTGTATTTCAAAAATACAAACTTAAATACAGTTAATTCTTGAAGACATAACGCTATTCACTATGTAAACTACTTCTTCAAAACGAATTTCAACCTTTTCTACTAACCAACTATTTTAAAACTATCCTAATAAAGTAATACAAAAACAAGACACTCCGGACTGTAGAAGAAACACTTACCTGCAATCAGTTTATAGTTTATGATGCAGATACCCATGTTAAACGGAAATAAGATATCAATTTTAATGGAATTAGTGCCTTTCATATAAATTTCAAATATGCAAAACTGGAATGTATCTGCAACAACAAGATCACGGTAGGCCCACCTCAGGGAAACAACTATTTAAGTTTACAATTAACACTACATAAATAAATTGCCTATACAAGGGGTTTCGGAAAAACCCTTACAGACTTCGGTATATGGTTACTTATACCAAATACCCCCGTTGCAGCAGACCTGCATACTCAGCGAATTTCAAATGCAAAACAACATATTTCGATCGAACATAGCGAGATTTGACATGTTTTTGTAAGCTCCATAAGAATAACACGGGGAATGAGTATGCAGGTTTGCTGCTACGGGTATATTAAAACTGGGTGGTTTTAATTCAATACTTAGTAGATCTGACCTAGAAGAAGCCATTTACCAAGATTGACCAAGATATGTTGAGAAATAAGCGAGATATATAATTTTACTTATTTTCCCATAAGGTTAACATTGGGACAACGTACTATGTTTACCACTTTCAATATCTCGGCAACCAATGAACACAGAGCAGTGATTCAAAATACTAAATCTTTTTTTTAGCTGAATTCAATGGTGCTAACAAAAATGTGATTATTTTTATTTCTCTATGTAAAAAACTCAAAAAACCCATTTTTGGAGGGTTAACCCCCCTTTACCCCCCCTTCCGGTAGTCCGATCGGGCTGGTTTACGAACTCGTCCGAATAATTACTACTTTACACGCCCATGCCAAATTTTATTAAGATCGGACCATTTTTACGCGAGTTATCGTGCTTAAAGACACACACACACACACACACACACACACACACACACACACACACACACACACACACACACACACACACACACACACATATATATATATATATATATATATATATATTATAAAAAGGGTACTTTGTTAATATTATGTTCATTTCATTCATATATATATATATATATATTTATGAAAATGAACGAATTGTGTTTTTGGCATCTGGGGACCTCAAAAAGAAAAGTTATGATGGTCTCGGGCTTAGGTCTTACCATGAGACCTACGGTAACACCTTCTTCCCTGTAGGGGAAATTCGCTAAAATAAGAAAAAGTTCCTATAAACATGGGTCCTAATATGCTCGGTTATCCGTCTATCGGTCTGTACGCGTTTTGAACATGATTTTGCATATCTTTGGAACCACAAGAGATATCAACTTCAAAATTGGAACGTATATGCTGACTAATATGATCTATTTTTGTGAGGAGTATTAAGTTTCTATTTTGTACCATTTCAAAATGGCAGCCGATTTTATTTTTTTAAACTTAATGTCTTAAAACAGTAAATTTTATCGAAATTTTACAAGTGACAAAAAAGTTGCATAATTTTATTTCCTACAACACTATATAAAGATAATAAAGATCAAACTACAATTAACGGAGTTATTGTATTTTTTCTAACAGAGTTTTCTGTAACTGCCATAAACAAGCATGTATTCTGTATAACAACACCCTGTATAACAAGATTATGTTTTCTATTAAAACAATATTTTAGGATTATCTGCAATAAATATATCATAGAACGTCATTTATCAAAGAAGGCACTTGCTACTCATACTGCAAGTCGAACATTTCAAAGCGGGCCATTTGCACGTGTCAGATCTAGGTTGAGATAAACTTACAATTGTAAATATTCAACCATGCTAATAACGGTTCAACCAAACATGATGCGGCTTAGAATACAAGAGGCAAAATAGTGTGAAGAAATGAACAGAAAAATCATAAGGGAACCTATTTAGAGTTTCAGGACACAAGACACAATGACCATTCAGATTCCAGATTATTGAAGCAATAAAATTGCATTTTATCCACTCTGCTTGTGTTTGGATGGGCGTCTATTGAACAAATCTTTTATTGAGCTCCCTTGACCAACTAAAATCGAATATGATAAATAACTGCATTCGATTGACTCCTTCGTAGAGTTCTCCTTTTCAAGGTAAATCAAAACCTGATTAATATCCATAGGTACCGACGTTTAAAGAAAATAAGGTCTGTTGTTTTCCTTCTCCAATAGCAGCTAAATAGTGATCCTGTCACTGAAGTTAAGTCAGAAAGCAGGTAAATTACTCCATTTTGAATTTTACCTCACCATTCGATCGTTAGATGTTTTATCTCAGCGCTGACGAGCGGCTCTGATGAGATTATCCATGCAACCGAACCAAAGTTCAAAGTGAGCGACCTCACACAGAGACACGGGAATTACATAGCACAACGTTTAAACTGTTTTAACAATAAAGTTGTTGTAAGATGTTGTACGTGGTTTTCTAATACATCTCTTTAATTAATTGTTCATAATAAATGGTTTTTAATTTGAAATAAACACCCTTAATATACTAACATTAATATTTCATTCTGTAGATGGGCTCGAGAACTTAGTTGTAGTGGTGAAGTAAATTAATTTAAGTGCTTATCTGTAGTTAGTTACAGTTCGAGAGTTCTATCTTGGGCTATGAGACCCGTTTACACCTGAAGGAAGTGAAGTGGAGTGAAAATCATTAGAACACTCAGCTTATCTCTAAAGACATACTAACCTGATACGTAACTATTTTCTAACATTTGTCCATATCTGTAGCTTCATTGTAATTTACAAACAAACACAGATGATGTTTGTTGAAATTAATTTTTATATTGTTTGTTGTTTCAGGTCATTCGAATAAATGATGTCTGTCAGCTCCGTCATTGGAGTAGGCCACATCTCAAAATGTAACGCACCAAGTGTACAAGCTTGCAAAACCTCATTTTCGGCCCTTGTTGCGAAATATAAAATTGTTATCCTATTCTCTTACACAAACATTGTTTGCTTGCTTCCACAGTTATCTCAAAATCTGCTTAGAGGACTTCCTTGAAGTTCTCGAATTAGCGTAATAAAATTAATTTGCGTGGAAATTAATGTAAAAATTAACTAATTTCGAATTAACGTAAACAATTAATTTGAATAAGCGTGATAATGACTAACTAACCGTTTCCAGTTAATTTGATGAACTGTTAAAATAATGAGATAAATATTGTGAATCTTTGGCAGGCATGTCATATGGCTCAGAAGCAAAAAAAAAAAAAACTATTCGTTCGAATTTTTATATTTATAAACGAGGATCGTCCAGAAAGTAAAGAACGTTTTGTCTTACATCCAACCCATTCATCCTACCTCCGTAACTGATAGTGTGGCATGAACCTCCACTCCTGGTCCCAATCTGAGAAAAGTCTCGTTGCCGACCGACCACGCATTTCATTCTCTCATCGTTTCAAAATGGCGGCGTCCTTTGAATATCTCGCCAAATGTATTTGACCTAATAATGTTGCTTCTTTCAGTAATTATTGGGACAATATGACTGGTGAATGGTAAGGAATATATTTTTAAATTTTGAAGTAACTCCAAAAAGCAGCTTTAAAAATAGAGGGAAGTCCCTCATAAGAAGTTCTTTGTCAGATTTATAATAAAAAAGTTAGAGGTTAGACACCTCGTTCTTTAATATAAATATCTAGTACTGCCAGTTTCCTATGAAGTTATTTTATGCATTATAGAAGGATTGTTTTAATTTCAATTTTCGCTCACAATGATTAGAGGGTTTTAATTCCTTCGAGCCACTAGTTAAAGATTATAAGATAAAATACTAAGGGTAAAAAGATCTTAGCAGCTTCCATTTAACAATCAACGGCTGGTTGATTACAACTTAATTAACTCTTGGTAGACGATAAAAAGGTTCTATGCTGAAAAGGGTTGTTGAGCGCATAACAATTTAGAACCTGTATTTGTGTTCCTTATTATTTGCCATGATTTTGAAATTAATATGACAGACAAACGGTAATTTTCTGATGAAATAAAAATTATGTATCAAACATCCCCTACTCATCCTTCATATATTTTATGTTCGAGGTATATTGCATATCGCTCGAACGTATATAAAATCTATTATTTAAATTAGTTTCATTAATCTATACTATCGAAAATATAAAACAAACTGTTACAGCGGTTATTCCAGGTGACATAAAATCTAATTAATCAGCATATTTTGAGTTTAGCGCTTGTAATGATAGTGTGGCGATATCAAAGAATTCCGCCTACTACTAGAGGGTATTTTCATCTTTAACAAGAGATGAAAGGGTGTCTCGGCTGGAGAAGCAGTGCAGATGTATTGTCGGCTCGGCAGAGTGCGAGTGGCCTTGAATGCATGTTCATTAATTAGTGCTGTGTGAAGGCGTTCATTATTCTCCCAATAAGATTTAACAAGACTATTGGGAATAACGTGGCTCCTTTAATTGTTATATTATGATAAGTTATCTACATTTAACTTGTTTAAAGATGTATTTTATTTCTTCTTTAATTACACGTGGAAATTGTTATGATGTTTATTAGTTTGAATAAATAATAATTTTTATTCACTTTGTGTATCGATTGATTGATGGTTTGAGATGACGGACTCAGGGATCGACCGAAGCTTATTGTACTCCCCTGGACCGCTAGATTGACAGGCAGAACTATAACTATACCCTCTAACTGTAGGGAGTAACTCTAACTATATTATAGGGTAACTACCTATAACTATACCCTCAAAGAGGCATTTTTCCCAATGTCAGTCAGTATCTGATACGTCATCTGAACGTCGGAGACCAAAGGGGGACCTTCACCTTGCACCCAATCCTCAAATTGTTATAACGATATGCCTTGAAGTCAAAAGGGTTGCCTCATAGTCTGCATTCAGGATCATCGCAAGTGACACCAAGAGTGAAAAGATGTTTCACGATCAAGGCAATTACCCGCTAACCTGACTCCCCAGCTACTCGTGAAAAGAACGGAAGATTCAGGAGGCAGATTCTTGCCTAATGATTTGGCAGGATGGTTGTACCAACGATGGCGGTGCAGTCCCTTGGCTTAGAGTTGGATGAAGGATGAAACTGCAGGCGGCAGCTTTGCTGATGCCACAAAATGACGCAGAGACGTAGAATGACATTTATGTCCCAGTCTATGCGACTTTGTCTGGGCTTTCATTGCACCCAACGAGTACACGACCTGATATCCAGCCAATAAACTAAATGATCAGATCATAGATCGATCGTAGAGAGCGTTAAAGTGCTCCCTTATGCGGTTTGAAATGATCTCATTTGAGTTGAGCGCCTTGAGAGCAGCATGATTATCTTATAGGATCACTCAGTGTTTTCCTTGGATCACTATGTGGACCCCTGGCTGAGCCTACCTTGAAACACATCATAATACAGCAGATTTGTGCTTTAAATATGATACAGTAAGCTCCCAGATATGCAGCTTTGCCATACACCCATAACCGGATATGAGGGAGCCGTCTGTGTACCAAACAAGTTACGCTCTGCCTGATTGCTCTTTCCCGGCCATCTATTCACTCCTAAAGCGTAGACATATACAGAAGATGGGTTGTTGAAAATGACCTCCTCGCTCTATCCCTGCATTTAAGACAATTTAAAATACATATTTTTTTAAAAATATAAAGAGGTTTTTTATACCTACCCAGAGTTAGGACGATATAAAAACCCTCGTTTTCCAGTAAATTTGAGATAAAGGGTAAACCTTTATGACCCTACAACAACCAAACACAAAATGACATGAGATTTTAAGTTTTAGAACTTGGGATGTCAAAATGAGTGAGGTCATGTTATATCCTTTTCGAAATTCGTAAGTAACTACAGGATAAAAAGGAATGCAGGTTCCTAAACTGAAGTGCCGTAAACAGATGTTGAATATTTTACGTTCTCTTTTACTCAGGTTGTAATAAGGGTGAGAAAGTTTAGAACATCCTAAATTTTGAATCAAACTTATGAAAGTGCTTTTCTTATAAATTGGTAAAACAAGAACAACTTTTTTCACTTATAGTAGATTTCACTAATGTAGGACCTATTAAGTTTTACGTGTATTAATTAAAATTAATATCCAGTGTGACTCGTACTCAAATTATATAACTTGGAAAAAAACAATAACTCAATATTTTAAGTAAGTAAAACGTATTTTGCATTCCGTGAGTTAAAAAACCAAAGTCATAAATTCATAAATTAAACATAATCAAGATGTCGAATTGTGCATAAAGGTTTTAAAGTTTTGTTCACCTTGTAGGGCTACTACTATCAATATTAAAATATAAAACCAGAGTACCCTGGTTTTGTATTTTTTATCATTATCACTTTTTTATTTTATAAATTTATATATAATAAAAAAATATATATATATATATATATATATATGTAGATTATAAGTGGTAATAATAAAATGATACAGGGTAGTCTGGTTTTCATATTTCAATATTAAACTAATAAATATAATATAAATATAAGTATATATATTCTGGGCAAATATATAGCCTCATTTGGCCAGGATCTTTTGAGAAAACCATAAGTCTGTCACCCATCAACCCCATACTCGAATTAAAGGTCTCAGTGAGAAAATTGGAGGAAAATTATTAATTTTTAATGGTCTTTCACATAAGGACACAAAAATAAGAAAATGGCTAAGTTTTTACGATCCTACATGGGAATAGGAATTTCAAGGAACAGCAGATTTTAGTAATCAACATAAATGGAAACTTAAAGTGCTGAGCAGCACGTGTCCACTAGTTTTATCATCACCACAGTAAGCACTTGCGAGGAATCTATTTGAGTGTAGCTTTCAGTAGCCATCAAGCCTTTACCGCATTGGGAGGTAGATGTGTACATGACTGTACGATGCGGTGTTTGCCCACTGTATGCACTCAGCCAGGGTACATCCCCCATGCAGTCACTATACCGAAGTTTGTAAAAGTATGCCTAAAGGCCATTTCAAATTTACGGTTACGTTACATTCCGCCGATTTTCCTCATGAAAATGAAGCAGAACGTAATATAACGTGACGTAATGTATCACGTTGGGCGTTTGAAATGTTCTATACAGGGGTGTGCGAGTAGTGATTTTTTAAGTCGAGTTGAGTCGTGTTGAACTTAACAGACCTGTCGCATAGCTTAGAGCATTTTTCGAGTTGAGTTTTTGTTGAAAAGAGGGTGGCGGCCTCTTTTTACCTTGCATTTGTTCCTCCATATGGGTTTCAGTCCTGTGTGTGGAGGATATCAAACAAAGCAAGGAATAAGCCGGTACCAGTACAAGGGTGAGCAGAACTGCGAAAAGTATGCTTCAATCTCGAGACTAAAAACTGCAATGCTGCCGCCTCAGTTCCGAGGCCGAGTGCGCTACCAACTGCGCCACCGACTCACTAAAGAAGATAACAGCTTACCTAATTATACATTGCTATAGTATAAAAAATTAGCAATTATCAATATTATATGAAGCCGCATGAGGAACTGACTGACAGATCAGGTATACATATAATTCAATCGTATACAATAAAATTATTATTGTGTTTCTGAATTAAGAGCAAATATTTCACATGATATAAACTAAACCAAGAAAAATTTTATTTTAACTCACCACTGTTATTTCTTATTAGAAATCTCTTCAGGCTTAACTTGATTGATTTCTTTTCTAAAACTACTCCTGCCATATTTAATGTGCCTATAAAGTCTAATTAAATTTTCAATCAAAATATCAGTCCACATATACCATCCATATTAAGTCTTTGAGTTTCTTACCAAGGTACCCAGACATTTATCTTTGGAGGAAAATTATAAGTTGGAGGAATTATAGGTACCTAGGTTACATTTGTAAAAGAATGGATTTGTAACATATAAATTAAAGAATTAGTCACTGACAAAGAGGTAAGAAATGAGAAATATTAACCTCAAATTCTGAAAAGGAATAAATTGATATAATAAATTCATTGTTGTTAGGCTTACTAACTTAAAAACTCTTCAATTCAAGTAAAACAAAGAAGGTTTTCCCCGTTGGTAGTTTAAAATCGACCATAGGAAAACGGCCCTGATATTCAATCGCATTTACCGATTATAAGAAACCACACGATCCAAACTTCCGAGTATTTTGTGAATAAACCTCGAGTCGTGTGGGGCAGTATAAACTCGGCTGAAAAACCCACGATTCTCGCACACCCATATCTATATATTTAGACCATTGGAAGCGTATAACATCAATACTTTGCCAAAATACTAAAAAAGTGCTGGTAAGAAATATTCCTGCTCATTACTATCTTTGGGAGCCATTCCTAAATCCCAAAGGAAATTACAAGAGGTAGAAATTTATGTTCTGATTATAGCAATTCTCAGTTTTTAGTTATCGAAACTTGTTAATAACATTATGTCATTCTAATAAAAGTATCGAACAAAAAATTCAAACAGTTTGACGAAGTTTTATTATTTTACTATCAATTTAGCACGTAAAATGTTTGATGCGTCAATAGGCAATGTAGTTTTGCTGGGCGAGTATTCTTGTGTACTTCCCTTTCGACGACCTCTTCAAATTGTGAGGTGTCATACGATAAGGGCTTATTTAAAGATATTTGGGGTAGCCCCAAAATACACATTTTGCAGCCCAAGAATTTAATCCATATTTGATATTAAAAAATTATTATATTTTACATTTATTTTTATTTCATATCAGATAGAATGAAAATGAAAATCTCTAGGAGACCGTGATATGACATTTTCTTCAAGTAAATAATCTCTTCTGAATAAAATTTACATTTAAATGAGTGATTGATTTTCAACTTTCTCTCAGTGCTGAATCATCTATCACTCGTAAGAATACATTTAGTTTAACAACCATGTGTTATCCCAAAAGATTAAAATTTTGAAGTTACTCGTTATACGCGGTATCTCAATCCCCCCCAAAGGGAGATTCCAAACAAAATAGAAAATTCTGTAAATGCTATATCTAAAAAAATTAATAGTAATTCATAGTAGTAATGCTGCCTTTCTCCTTATTTTTTTGTCCGCTGAAATAGCCTCTTAATAATCTGGTACAGTATTATGGGAGCTATAAAGAAAAAGATTCCTATATCTCTTAGACCTTATGTATGTTTATTTTTAGTTTATAATGCTATTTACTAACCGAAACGTCAACTTAATCCTATACTCTTATATGAGTAATGTTATCGTGCTTGCTTGCTTGCTTGTATGCTTGCTTGCACATTTATCTCAAAAACAGCTCCGAGGATTTCCTTCAAAGTCTGGAAATAAGTAATTTAAGACTCAAAAACGTCTTTTACGCAGATTACTTGGCCAGAGAAAATCTAATAACGTAATAAATCGAATTTTAAAGTTGGAAAAATTTAACATTGGCCTTATGGGTTGCCGTGATAGCAACGAAAATAAACAGGGAAAGTGTAAACAAATGGAGTAATCATAACAGCTGTTTGGATTCTACAGCCATCAAGGAAAAAAACAGCAAATGGGATGAAGAGTCCATGGAGCAATAAAAAAGGTTTCTATTTATCAATTTTATGACATTGAAATATTTTATAGTAACTGGATGAACTGATAAACATGAAATAGCACCGAGCAAGGCTCGGTCCATCAGGTACTATTTTCAATATGATGATTAAGGCAACTAAACTGGAAGCATAAGCATAATTGTGTTGGTATTAGTCATTAGTACAACATCTATATACAAATAGCTACTGTTTGTGTTTTACTACGTCTAAAAGTAAAAAATCAGATTAAAAAAAAGTATTTAACTAGTGAGGCAGAACTTAAGATGAATAGAAAGATGTTTATCGAGCATTGATGTTACAAACGGCTATGAGCACATTCCAGTTTTGAGCTTTAACTTTTCTGAAACTAAACATTTTCTTTAAATGGTTGACGTTATCATGAAAACCCTTATATTAAAAAGAATTTCATTGGGAAAAGACTCGAATATTTTTCTTTTCGTGAGCACTTTTATCTGAAAAGGAATGTACATTCCTTATTTCGTAGATATGGCCTCTGAGACTCCATGGCATATGAGAGTGATAAACTCCGTGAATAGTATATTTTCCAATTTACGAACCTAACTATTTTGGAAAACCAAACAAAATAAATCATACAAGCAAGCAAATGAATGGAACATTACTCAAAGTTTTATAGTACTTTGGTCAACAAAAAGTACAACAAATTTAACACGGTTGCTTCAAATATAAAACCGACGCGGCTTTCTAATAGCCACCAGCCAGCTTACTTTCTTCGATGATGTTATAAAATATTCACACAGACTGAACCACTTTAGCTTGAGACTTGCATCACTGAAATGAAAATACTTCTCAAGAACAGGAGACACACATAAATCGTATTATTTTGGTCGACGCGCGACGGAGCGAATCACATGGTTAGAGTTGGCCCAGTTGTTGTGACGACTGAGAATAACACATCACTTCTCTCCCTCATCCCGCGTCGCCGTTATTGTACCATAACATTAAACGGTTCAGCTGACACGCTCCCATCGAGTCTTGATTTAGCTTTTGATCTTGATTCAAACACCGTAACAGCAATCTAATTAAATAACAACTCTACATCCTTAGCAATATGATCCAAAAATTAGTAAAAGTTCGTTTGATGTTCATTATTTGGTGAGTGTTTATAAGTGTAAAATCTATTGATCGATTCTGTTTCCATATTTGTGCCATCTCATTCAATTTAACTATCGTACATAATGACAGTTGGTGGTAAATGCTATGAAAATTGCCCTTAACTTAGCTCAATACGGATATGTAAAATTAAAAAAAAATGAATCTACTATCGATAGATCGAGAGAGAGCTCTACTTGCAAATATATAGTCCTTGCACACAATAAGTAGATCATTTATATTCATTAATTCCAATATTAATGTATGTAAATATTTGGTCAAGTGCTTGGACGTATCTTCATCACATGTGACGTACACTGAAAATAATTAAAATAAATGTTATTTTGTAATTAAGCAAAAAGATCTTGCAAGATATTCATATCATACCATTGTGAGAGCATTTTTTTCAGCGAATGAAACCTTACTTTAACTTTACACATCTTTACTATTGACTCATGCATTATCTAAAACTTCTTATAACTACCCAAAATTTATTTTGTTTACAGTGTACGTTAAGCTTACTCTGTATGGGCATCTTGTAAATGCTAAACTGTAATTTGGTATTTGCTTATATTTTTAGTTATTTGATCCCTGATCCCGACACAGTTGTATGGAAAATTCCTAACTGTTAAGGTTTTCATACAATATAAAAAAGTATTTTCATGTAGCTATTTTATACGTTGTAGGCTAGTAAAATAATAATAATTCATCCATAAACAGATCAAACTTTAATTTAAGTCTGACTGCAATCCCTGGATATCCCGTAGTAGATGCTAGTGTGGTGGTGGTACGAATGTTTGTAACTTTGCTTTTGGAAAAATAATAATCTATTTTATTTTAATCTATAGGGCGTTAAAAGTGGAATCATCCGATTTCTAAGGTGTGCGTGTTTTAAAACTAATTATATAGTGCGGGGTGATTTGTAAGCATAGGACCCTTCCGTTCGATTCGCACATTAAAATTGATTTGTTCTTTTATATTGTTAACAATATATATTTATAGTAAAAAACGCCCTGATACCATTATTTATCTCATCTTCCAACCTCCGAAATGTAATAGAGGGTATAACCTTATGAACGAGCCTAAAATATGGATTTTGTTGAGGAAAAATATCATTTTACACTGGGGAAATTGCTATAAGAGCGACTTGTGAGTTTTTCTGTAATATTTTACATGCTGACAACATACTAAGCTTAAATTTCAAGCTTTTCATATTTTTAGGATTATAATTCTTATACCTCCGGTTCTAACCAAAGTATGACGGCCGGTTGAGTCTTAAAACACTCAGTGATATAACGGCATCAATAAAAGAAACTGCAAGTTTGAATTAGACTGGAAAGAGACTAAGTTATCATTCATAATTTAACATAAAACTTGATTAGATAAAATATTCGTTCTGGTCTTAAATTACTCAGGAGATTATTGGCGTTTTAAGGAGCTATTGTAAATTGGAATCAGACAAAATTTCAGGTGAGTTATGATCCTTCACTCGGTATAAAATCATTTATTTACAAATGTTTAGTTTAGTTAAGGACATATACCACCCATTCTAATAGAAGCTTGAAATTTTCTAAGACCCTTAAATTACTCACGATTTTATTGGCTTTAATTTGAACTATTGAATTGAAATCGGTTGAGTTAGAGGCGAGGTATAAGCCTTAAACTTAACAGTAACTCTCTAAATAAATAAATTTTACATCCAAGTAAGGAATAAATACCTTTTATTTCCAAGGTGAGTTTTTTCACATAACTCACCTGAAAAATCCGTCTGATTCCAATTTACATTAGCTCGTATGAGGGCCCATTATTTACCAAGTAATTTAAGTCTAGAACGAAGATTTTATCTGATGTAGGACCTGAGGTATTTACTTTTCGACAAATATAAATTCCAGAAATATCAAGTTTAATTTTAAAATTACCGTATGTAAGTTATTATACTCAGTCTTTTTCCAGTCTGAATCAAATTAACAGTTTCTCTAATTGATGCCTTTATAATACTGAGTGTTTTATGACTCAAACGACCTACATACGTTGATTAGAACTGGGGACATAAGGAATATAATCTTTAGAAATAATCAAAGCTTGAAACATCCACCCATAAAGGTTGTATAGGAAAAATCTTTGTTTGGGTATATCTTGAAAACGAATGAAGATTTTCAAAGACGGATTTCGGCATTGCAATCAGCGTGAGAATCTAGTTTGAAATAGTGAGTCACAACACAATGTTAAATTTTGAAAAAAATATATCACATCCATTTGGCGGATTCAAGCTGGCGGCTGAAAAAAGTTTACCCAGTCAAACTGAAGGTCCTACCTCCTTTCAATTCTCGGCAGTTGTCTTTTATAAGACCACAGCCAATAAGGTCCAGAGATCTTAAAGGTATCTTATGTAATATAGAATCACTAAGTCCAGTTCGCCGATCCATCTTAGAGTAAGCCTAGGGAATTTGAGTATCGCGAATACATATGCTGTTCATCAAAAGGGGGCCATCTTTTGTATTGTATCTAATTGAATATAATTGAATTAAATTGTATTTTAAAAAACTTCATTAGTTACTGTTGCCGTTTTTTAGTAGTAAGAAAGCTTACAAAAAATAAGCTTATGCCCATATGATCTTTAATTTAAAAAATGTAAACCTTAAAAATCGGATGATTCTTTTTAAACGTCCTGTTTTTAATGAATGCTCTGCTCGTAAAAGAAATATTAAATAAAAAGTCTGGGCCATTAATTAAAGAATGGCCACTAACAGGATAAGTGGATGAAAGTTTTTTGAAATAAAATAAGGGTATGTTAATATACTTACTTTAATTCAATAATTTAAACACTAGAAAGGAACAATCAAGAAAAGTTGACGTTGTTTAATGATTGAACAAAGAAAGATGTTTAACGACACACTTATTTAGAATGTGTAATCACACCAAATGACGTGGAAAACATTCAGCAGCAGTGTTCGACGACATAAACATCCATAATGTAGCACTATTTCCCTTAATATTCTATTTCCCCTCACTATGACATCTGTTATGCTAATCTTTCGAAAAGGCAAAAGTACTTTAAACGTACGTTTAATTTTATTTTAGAATTTTAATGACTTGTATTGTTATGATTTATAGATTGAAGAAATATTGTTATTTTTGGCAATTTTATTCTCGTCCTAGTGTAGAAGTAACAAGCACTACCTATTACAAGTTTCTGACAATTAATTGCAAGTAAGCGTACATTTAAGAAAAGTTATAAAAAATTTATAAATCCATGTAAATGACTGTTGTAAAAACACGAATTAATAAACAACTGTATCAGCAAACTGACCCATACTTTTTTCTTTAAGGCCATTAAGGCAAGAAACCCTGCAGTAAAATAAAACAAATTTACGTATCTCACAAATAAATACCAATTTTACCAAAAACGGTCAGTAATTAACGGATATGTTGGCTTTTGAATATTTGCCATAAATAAAATTAACCAACGTACTGCGTATACCGCCAAACGAAAATATCAATCATCTCTGCATCCAGTTGACGTAGGCTAATAAATCAAAGTAGGCCTACTGGGTTATTTGTTTTTAAGCCAATATTTTGATTAATTACTATAGTTTTAAGAAAACTTGAATTTCGTATCACTTAAATCCCCATAACTTCTGAACCTGAATTTTTACAGACATGTGTGTGGTGTCATTTAGCATGTCATCCTATGTACAAAAAACCATGAAAGTGTTATCAAAATCTTTAGAGCAGTTTTTGAGAAATTTTTTTTGCCATTTTTATGGGGTGAATACCCTTAAAAATAAAAAAATTCAAAAAAATGAAAAATACCTAGAGGTATTATGGTTTTATAACTACTTGCCAAATTTCATGAAAATCGGCCCACACACACACACACACACACACACACACACACACACACACACACACACACACACACGTCCACACAATTATTGGAGTGTTGTTTGGAATTATTGACGGACACCACTCCGAAAGACACTTTTTTTATTCAGTGAACTCTAAAACTAATATTTCCACTAACAACTCAAATTCGTAAATTCTGACGAAAACACCTTATGTATAGGAGGAAGAAACTAAAAATTCAGGTAGTATAGCTGTAACAAATAACCTTTGTCTGGCTGTACAGATCTAAGCATAACTGCCTAGATCATTGCCTGGCTTCCTGCATTTTCATCTGGCTAAATGAAATCATGTTTGTAAGAAACTGTTATTCACAATGATAATCAATTACAGTACACCCCCGATTATCCGAGGTCTTCGGGACCGAGGCTACCTCGGATAACACGATCCTCGGATAATACGGAGTTTACGTGTGTTTTGAGGTTGGGCTGTAATAAGACCACTTCAAAATGTTTTATTACATATAGTACTAACCAAAATAAATACGACAATGAAAATGCTTTCGAGTTGCAAATAAAAGAACTTCAAATAAAGACAATTGTTTTACGCATTATTATAACGCTGAGTAAGAAAATAAAAATGTATGTCTAAGCTTAGAGCTGCCTCGTATAACCCGGAGTCTCGGATAATCGGGGCTCGGATAATCGAGAGTGTACTGTACGTTTATAATTATTTATGACGAAAGGTAATAAAAATTCGGTCAAGATAAACGGAGTGTTTTTTGTTTTTGCATTAGTACCTTAACTTTAAGTGTTTCAAACACATTAAGCCATGAATAATTTAGACATAGGACTATTAATACCAACAAACCTAATAATAGTGTTCTTCTGGTAATGGTAATTGGTTTTCGTAGTTAGTTAAACCGTTTTTTGCGTAAGAGGAACGCTTTTTGCGCGAACCGAAAGGGAGCAAGATGGGACTCCTTTTCAGATGTTCAGGTATATCCATTAAACCACCTACGGCGGGCGTTAAACAGTTACTGTTGCAGATATTCAAGACAATTCTTATGACTACGACAACAAAGCCGCTGGAGGTTGTCCAAATTATGGTATCGTAAAATATTATGACTGCACTTGTTGGTTACTAGGACTTATCGTTCCAGTCATGTGAATCTTCTTGGTTCGACTTTTACTGTGAAATTTAAATAGGGTTTTAACATCTTATTTGAGACCAGGCTGCAATAAGACTAAAAACAAGTTTTGATGTTGTAATAAAGTGTAAACTATATCACAGTAAACTGAGCACAAAATAGATTCATCTTGTGCGCATTCTTTCTTCTACGCGTTCTTTTAACTCATGTTTTTTCGCAGTTTAATTTTTAAAAGTATTTACTGCATAATGTTTTGTAAGAAATTACTTTACATATTATAATTTTTTATTCTTAAATAGTTTGGAATTATTGACAATCGTTGGGAAAGCTGAGTTAAGTCAATACTCTGAGTGATTGGATTACAATTTATTGGTATATTGTAACTGTAAGGAGGGTATTTTTGAACAATTCCGCACGAGATGTTACCTCGTAACCTCACTTATTCTAACTTTTTTTCAGCAGAGATCTTAGTTTCTTGCAAATTTTTTTCCTTGTAAATAAATTTAAAAGAGAGTCACATTGACCAGGTTTTACCTGAAGATTAATTTTATCACCTTATAGCTTTACAAAAAATAAATCATAGCCAAAAATTGTGTTGCATCGAAAATAACCGTTTAAACACCATTATAATTTTGTTGTCAGTGATAAATTAAATTCCCTTATAAATAGCTATTTTAGCTAAAACCCAAAGCATATTTATGATGAATGGTAAAAAAGGGAATGCGGGTTGAGTATAACTTTGAGTAGCTTTGCCGTCATCATGAAACTAACAGCGCAATAAATCGTCACCTTAACTTACCATGATTCGAAAGACCGTCTCTACTACCGTTACTGCTTCTTCAGATAATATTCAACACCTGAACTCATCAACAGCCATAACGCAATGGATATAGCAATCTTCGCTCGTTCACAGGGGTCAATAACCATGGGGTTCGGTAAAAACATGGATAGGTGACCACTTGACAATCCCAGATTGTTTTTAATGCTAAGCGCGTTCTAAGACCATTCTAGATGCTACAGGCTACAGATAATTGGAGTACATTACTCTGGTTCATTAGAGAATATTATAACGTTCCTGTAGAATATTCAGAGAAAATGCGAGAATATACAAATATTGGGACATAGATATATAAATACAAATATATATACACAAAGACAGGAACATAGGCTGGTTCAGGGAATTTATATAAGTATTCTGTGAACATTCTATAATATTCTTAGAAAATAGACACCATCCTAGAGGAGTGTTCTAAATATGTTCTCAGAAATTCTTGTGCTGTTTTGGTAATATAGGGCCATAGATATACAAAGATATATATGTATATATACAAAGATAGGAACATATATATCTTTGTTTATAAACATATATAAACACCAAAACCCTTTTACGTTTGTTTGCTGGTTCAGGGAATTTATACAGTATATGTATTCTGAGAATATTCTAGAATATTCGTAGAAAATAGACAAAATCTTGGAGGCATGTTCTAAATTTGTTCTCAGAAAATTCTTGTGTTGTTTCGGTATCACCTGTTAAAATGTTTAGATATACATAGCATTTTAGTTTGAAATTGATAGCTATTGATAGTACAACAATTATTTACAATAAAACTGCTTGTACACAACTCAGTTAAGGTTGCTGCTACATAAGCAATATAAGGAGACTCAGAACATCATCACATTTTAAAAACCATGCTCAAATAACAATAAGGTACTAGCCTTGCTAGATGATATTTCATGCTTACTAGTTCATCCAAGTAATATAAAAATTACAATATCATTAATATTTGTTAATATTATTTTATCATTCATCCCACTCAATCCATCCCACGCTCTAGAGGAGGCACTTTTCTCTTATCAGATGGCTGTAGCTTGCAATCAGCTTGTTTACGTTTTCATGGTTTATTTCGCTGCTAACATAGCAACCCTAAAGCCTAGTGTCAAGCGTTGCGAATTTAATTGGTTTAATGTTGATATTTTTTTCTGGCCAAGTTACCTGATTCATAGAACAGGTTTTATGGATAGAAGAAGTTAAAGAACAATATGTTCTATATTGTAAGGAAATCCTTGGAGCCATTTTTGAGATAACAGTCCAAAAAACCAAGCACGTTTATAAAAATGCTCGTATATGAGTATAGTGCACCAATAATGTTAAAAAGGGATCTTTTTTCTCATTGATATTTGATTATTATGTGTACTTTATAAGCTTAGTAAACATAAGGCTACAACCCTTCATAAAATGAAGTCGATATGCCTCAGCAACATTGAGTCTAAAATTGTACCACTTTACATAAAGCGGTGTACAATACAAACACAATGTGGCAATATATATTTACAACTGAAGTTTTACAGCTGGTTCCAACGTTGCTTTGGAGTAGATTGGTTAAACCAGCGTTCTTTATAGGTCTTTGGCTTGATTGGAGTATTTCATAACCGGAATGCATATATCTTATTTAGATCTATGTTAGGTTAAAACAGCAAACTTGAGTTTTTTGTTGTTTCTGTAGTATTCTTCAAAACAAATAATTTTCTATGGACAACAAATTGTAATTCAGGACTTATATTATTTTAGAACAATTTGTTTACCTAACATTTAATAACAATAATTATTTTTTATGTTCTCATGTCTACATTCCTGATACTCATTCTCTACCTGATTTGGCCTACTTTTAAATTAAAAGGTATATTAGAAACATTTTGGAAATATCTTGTAAATTAATTGTTCTATAAAATATTATCGGTACAAATTGTTCCGTCAAAATATTATCTCCAAAGGCCAACTGAAATAATTCCTAAAATAACTCCGGTTCAATTAGGATTATTAACGTTTAATAATACATTTTGGTTACATCACCCACAGTAACCTAACAATTGTGGACATCACAACAACCAGTTTCAACTATTCTGATTCATTTCAGCTGTAATTGGCGATTGGGTATAATTATATATGTAAAATCGCAGGCGCTCTAAAGTCGAGACTTAAGATAGTTAGCATTTTTCAATATCTTAGATTTCAATCGACATTTATAAAACTTTTAATAGAAGTTTAAGTGCTTCAGTTACTAAACTAGTAATAGTATAACTAAAATAGTTATATTAATAATAGTTATATTGTTAAGTTACATAAATAATGGAACATTACTATGTAATATACCACCATTACTATGTACTAGTAATATACCAAATAAATATGGTAACGGTAAATATTCCGTATTTGTTTAGTGTCCATTTGTTGTCTTTATAGACCGGGAGCTGGGAGGTCGAAAATTACGTCATAAGGTGCACATGTAAAAGCTATGCCGTTTTGAAGAGGCATCCTGGGGGGTTTCAAAAATGGGTTTGTTAGCCCTCAATCTGGGGGCTTTCTCCAAGGTGGACAAACTCAAAAATTCGAAAAAAGGTCAAAATTTACGTCATAAGGTGCACGGATTTGACACATACCATGTCGTGGGAAAAGTTGAGGGGATCACAAAAACACCTAGGTGGACAAAAATTTTGGGGGCTTTGACCCAGGTGGACAAACTTGAAAATCCAAAAAAATGCCAAATTTTACGTCATAAGGTGCACAAATATAATATGCGGCATTTCATTCCTCAGGTATTCAGGGACCTAAAACCGCTGAGGTGGACAAAATTTTTGGGGGTTTTACCCAAGGTGGACAAGATTGAAAATTTCATTTTTCGAATTTTGGATTTTTTTAAATGCGTCTGTACCCGCATATATCTAACCGATTTCGTTGAAATTTTTTTTGGGAGGTCTTGGCATGTAACTAAAACAATTTATATCAAAATACCTGAAAAATATGTAATTTTTCACTAAAAAGGGCAATTTTTTGGAAATTTTTCAATTTTTTGGGAAAAACATTTTTTACATTCGTAAAAATTATCCGACCTTTATGAAATTCGGCACGGACGTGTAAAGTGATAAAAACTAACATAATCTCGAAAACTAGCTCATTCGGATCATTAGAAGGGGGGTAATAGAGGGTTTTACCCCCCAAAAATGGTTTTTTGGAATTTTTACGTTTAAAATTTTAGAAAATCAAATTTTAGTTTACGCCATTGAATTCAGCTTGAAAAAACAAACAATTTGGTACATTTAATCATTGCTCTATGTCCATTCGTTCCCGAGATATTGAGGGTGATAAACTCAGTATGTTGTTCCAATGTTAACCTTTTGGGAAATAAATTAAATTGTACATCTCGCTTTTTTCTGAACATAACTTGATTAAACTTGGCATATGGCTTCAACTAGTTAAGGTCTAATTGATTATGGCCTAAAATTCCCCGTTTTTGGATTTCCGTGGCAGCAAACTATCATACATTGTTCCCATGTTATTCTTATGGGAAGAAAATAAAATTCTCTATCCACCTTTTCTTACATATGTTAATAAAAATAAAATTAATCCAATTTTAGTTAGCACCAAATCTATATCTTGCTTATTTCTCAACATATCTTAATAACACTTGGTTTGTGGCTTCATTTAAATGAGATCTAATGTTTTTTAGTCTAAAATCACCAAAATTTCCATTTGTGTTGCAGCAAACTTGCATACTCATTCCCCATGTTATCCTTATGGGAAATAAAATTATAGCTGTATCTTCCTTATTTTTTTACATATCTTGGTAAAACTTCGTATATGGCTTCTTCGTGCTGAGGTCTACTAAATATTTAATTAAAACCACCGAGTTTTAACGGAGATGTTGCAGCAATCCTGCACACCCATTCTCCTTGTTATTCTTATGGAGCTTACAAAAACGTGTCAAATCTCACTATGTTAAAGTGAAATACGTTCTTTTGCATTTTAAATTCGTTGAGTATGCAGGTCTGCTGCAACGGGGGTAGTAGGAACTTATTTTAATGGTTGAAAATCATTAGGCAAGCCGAGTTTCTTCTCTGGGACAGAATTGGCTGATGTTTTTAGTACATTTTCAATTTCGATCAGAGGTCTCATAGACTTTTTTTTGCAAAATTTCAGGAGGGGGGAGTTTTGGCTCCTTTTTGGTAGAGTCGAAGAGGTTTGAGTGAAAGTAAGAAGAAAAATACCAAAACATGTGGGTAATTTCAACCAAACGTAGCGAGACATGACTTCTTTATATTCTCCTTAAGAGTAACATAGGGAATAAGTAAGCAGGTTTGCTGTAACAGGTACGTATAAATTGGGTGGTTTTAAGTCAATATCCAACTAACCTCAACTAGAAGAAGTTTTATTAACATATGTAAAAAAATAAGGAGGATAGAGAATATTTTTTCTTCCCTTAAGAATAACATGGGAACAATGTATTTGAGACCTTTGATTGAAATTGAAAATGAACTAAAACATCAGCCAATTCTGTCCGGCAGAAGAAACCCCGCTTGCCTAATGATTTTCAACCATTAAAATAAGTTCCTACTACCCCCGTTGCAGCAGACCTGCATATTCAACGAATTTCAAATGCAAAAGAACGTATTTCAATCCAACATAGTGAGGTTTGACACGATTTTTTTTCTTTTCCATAAGAATAACAAGGAAAATGGGTATGCAGGATTGCTGCAACAGCTCCGTTAAAACTCGGTGGTTTTAATTAAATATTTAGTAGATCTCAGCACGAAGAAGCCATATACGAAGTTTTACCAAGATATGTAAAAAAATAAGGAAGATACAGTTTATTTCCCATAAGGATAACATGGGGAATGAGTATGCAGGTTTGCTGCAACACAAATGGAAATTTTGGAGATTTTAGACTAAAATACATTAGATCTCATCTAACTGAAACCACGAACCAAGTTTTATTGAGATATGTTGAGAAATAAGCAAGATATAGAATTTTACTTATTTTCCCATAAGGTTAACAATTGGGACAACGTACTGTGTTTACCACTTATAATATCTCGGTAACCAATGGACATAGAGCAATGATTTAAGATACTAAATTGTTTGGTTTTTTGAGCTGAATTCAATGGTGCTAACTAAAATTGGATTAATTTAATTTTTATTAACATATGTAAAAAAAGGAGGATAGAGAATTTTATTTTCTTCCCATAAGAATAACATGGGAACAATGTATGATAGTTTGCTGCCACGGAAATCCAAAAACGGGGAATTTTTAGGCCATAATCAATTAGACCTTAACTAGTTGAAGCCATATGCCAAGATTTATCAAGTTATTTTCAGAAAAAAGCGAGATGTACAATTTAATTTATTTCCCATAAGGTTAACATTGGAACAACATACTGAGTTCATCACCCTCAATATCTCGGGAACGAATGGACATAGAGCAATGATTAAATGTACCAAATTGTTTGTTTTTACAAGCTGAATTCAATGGCGTAAACTAAAATTTGATTTTCTAAAATTTTAAACGTAAAAATTCCAAAAAACCCATTTTTGGGGGGTAAAACCCTCTATTACCCCCCTTCTAATGATCCGAATGAGCTAATTTTCGAGATTATGTTAGTTTTTATCACTTTACACGTCCGTGCCGAATTTCATAAAGATCGGATAATTTTTACGAATGTAAAAAACGTTTTTCCCAAAAAATTAAAACATTTCTAAAAAATTGCCCTTTTTAGTGAAAAATTATATATTTTTCAGGTATTTTGATATAAATTGTTTTAGTTACATGCCAATACCTCCCAAAAAAAATTTCAACGAAATCGGTTAGATATATGCGGGTACAGACGCATTTAAAAAAATCCAAAATTCGAAACATGAAATTTTCAATCTTGTCCACCTTGGGTAAAGCCCCCAAAACTTTGTCCACCTCAGCGGTTTTAGGTCCCTGAATATCTGAGGAATGAAATGCCGCATATTATATTTGTGCACCTTATGACGTAAAATTTGGCATTTTTTTGGATTTTCAAGTTTGTCCACCTGGGTCAAAGCCCCCAAAATTTTTGTCCACCTAGGTGTTTTTGTGATCCCCTCAACTTTTCCCACGACATGTTATGTGTCAAATCCGTGCACCTTATGACGTAAATTTTGACCTTTTTCGAATTTTTGAGTTTGTCCACCTTGGAGAAAGCCCCCAGATTGAGGGCTAACAAACCCATTTTTGAAACCCCCCAGGATGCCTATTCAAACGGCATAGCTTTTACATGTGCACCTTATGACGTAATTTTCGACCTCCCAGCTCCCGGTCTATTAAGGACAATGTTTTTAAGTTGACAGCTTGTACGGTGAATTGTTGGTTTGTGTTTGCAATCAACGGAGTGGTCAACAAACACTGCACATGTTAAAAAACATCCCAGAATAATAGGCTATTGAGTTGATTTGAGTTTTAGAATATAATCAAAACACAGTAATATAAACCGTAATAATTACGTATAAAGAATAAAAAAAAGCGCCAGCGAGATTGTTTTTGACTACAACGTACAGCCATAATTTCCATAATTTCTTTTGGATTTGATTACAATTGAAATGTACTCTTATAAAGAGTATAATAATATAGATAGTTTCCAGAATAAAGCAATTAACCCATATTTGTAAGGCTATCGGAAGCAGTTGCCTAAAACAAACTCGATACTTATCAAAGTATGGGCCAATAAAACAAAAATGCCGAACATATTTTATTACATAATATTTTACAAGTATCTTTGTATTTACGTATTAAGAACACACTTGCATTTAAAAGTCAGGATCTCTTCTTTGACTTAAAAAAAGGATATTAAATGTCCAAGTTATTACTTTTTTTTTTTTTTTTTTTTTTTTTTTTTTTTTGGTAGGAGGTGGAATGCGTTTACGCACACTGAGGGGCTCGTTGTCCCCTCAGTAGTGTCGGACTCCCACGAGCTCGATGTCCCGTGAACTACCGACTAAACCACCTCCCTCGGCACCGAGGACACTAGCCTGGAACTGTTTCACACATTACTTCGGGCTAGGCCTTTTATATTACGCCGCTAGGGCAACCTCCGTGGGGAAATGCTGAGGATTAAGGCCGATCGAGGTCGACCTTTTTCGCCCGAAGAATGGCCTGGACGTAGTGCTTGACACAGTTCCAGTTGCCCTCTCCCTGGAGCATAGCTCCGACGATGTTGTTTGGGCTGACGATCACGCCGATCTCAGATGAAAGCGAGGCTCGGCGGACGTGCCAACGGTCGCACTGAAAGAAGGTGTGCTCGGACGTGTCTGGGATGCCGGGGCAATACAGACAGTCCGGGCTGGCGACTTTGCCCATCCGGTGCAGATAGGCTCGGAAGTACCCGTGCCCAGAAAGAAACTGGGTCACGTAGTAATCGACCTCGCCGTGCTGCCGTTCCACCCATGGTCGGACGGAAGGTACGAGCTTGAAGGTCCAACGTCCCCTCGGCTCGGCTTCCCAGTCGCGCTGCCAGGAGTCGAAGCTGCGATCGCGCTCTTCCCTGGCAGCTGTTTCCCGGCCCACTTCAGGCCTCCTCCGGTAAATCGCCTGCCTCTCCCTCGCGAGGAAGAGGACGGGAATGACTCCGGCGATCACCATCACAGCAGGCTCGGAGACTGTGCGGTAGGCCGAAGCGACCCGCAGAGCTCCTCGGCGCTGGACTCGGGCAAGCCGATCTCGAAAGACTCGCTTCTCGAGTGCGTGAGCCCATACCTCCGCCCCGTACAGCAAGACTGACTGGACGGCAGTCATGAGCAGGCGGCGCTTGCAGGAGCGAGGACCGCCGACATTGGGCATAAGCCTACCAAGGGCAGCGACACCCTTAGCGGCTTTGTCGGCGGCGCGCCGGATCTGCTCGCCGAAAGACAGTCTGCTGTCGACCATGACTCCCAGGTACTTTGCAGCAGGCTTAGTCTCGAGTGTGACGTCACCTATCTGCACCGGGAACACGGTGTTAATCCTCTTTTTGGTGAGGACGACGATCTCCGTCTTACTGATAGCCAGGGACAAGCCGTGATCTCGCATCCACCCGTTGACCTTGGCCATTACCACGCTGAGCCTCAGTTTTGCCTGCTCGACGTTCCTCGCAGCGATCAAGGCAGCGACGTCGTCAGCATAGCCAACGAGGCGGGTCTCATCGGGCATGTCTAGCCTCAACAAACTGTCGTAAGACACGTTCCAGAGATCTGGTCCGAGAATGGACCCCTGCGCAGCCCCGGAAGTGATGGGAATGCGCCGCTGGCCTTCGGTCGTGTCGTACAAAAGAACACGGTCTGACAAATACGCCTCGATCATACGCAGGAGGTAAGAGGGAACTTGGAACGTATGCTCAAGCGCCCACAGCATATCGCTCCACCTGGCGGAGTTGAAGGCGTTCTTCACGTCGAGCGTGACGAGAAGGACCACGCGGCGCGACCAGTGGTTGTGGTCCTCCGCCCTCCGCACTGCCTCAACTACCTCCTGGATAGCGTCGATGGTAGAGCGACCGGATCTGAAGCCGTACTGCTGCGGGGACAAGTCCCCCGCAGAGACGATGGCCTCGGTCAGCCTGACGCGCAAGAGCTTTTCAAGCACTTTTCCGGCCGTGTCGAGCATACACAGGGGTCGGAAAGAAGAAGGGGTCCCCGGTGTGCTCTTCGCCTTCGGGATAAGAACAAGGCGGGCAACCCTCCACGAAGAAAAGAAAACGCCTTCCGCCAGACACGCGTTGAACATATCGAGCAGAAGCCTTGGATTCACCTCCGCAGCGAGCTTGAGCACCTCCGCCGGAATGCCATCGGGACCGGGCGCTCTTCTGGGTCGTAGGGATCGGACGGCGGCGGTGAGTTCCTCTTCCCGGAAAACTGGGAAGGCGCCTACCTCTCCGAATTCCCTGACTGGCCGAACTGGGTGGCTGGGAAACAGTGTATCGACGACGACGGCCATGGCTTGTGGTTCCATGACCGCAGGTGGTGAGCGAGCCCCTAGCTTCTGGGTTACAAGTTTGTAGCCCATCCCCCAGGGGTCGTTGTCGATATCCTGACACAGCTGCTTCCAGCACCTGACTTTACTCCGGTTGATGGCACCGCGGAGCTCTCGGCGGGCCGCTCTGTGCTCAGCCGATCTGGCATTTGCATCAGGGCGGTTCCTGGCTCGCTGCGCAGCTCGTCGGAGACCAAGGCATCTCCTCCGGAGTTCCGCGATTTCAGGCGTCCACCAGTAAACCGGCTTCTTCCTGTGGCGGCGGGAAACTCCGGGCATCGACTGCTCACACGCGGTCGCGATGAGACGCATCGTCGATGCTGCCAGATCTTCGGCACCTGTGAAATTCACAATGCTCTGGTCTTTGATTACTTCTTTAAAAGTGTCTTTGCTCAGACGACTGGTGTTCCAGCGTCGAGCCAGAGGAGCAGGTTCAGCGCGCAAGCGCGCACCCTCGGGAAGGACCTTGAAGAGGATCCCCTGGTGGTCGCTAGAGGAATACTCCTCGCAGACACGCCAGTCGGAGATCCGCTGGACAATCCCTTCAGAGGCAAGGGATATGTCAGGGATCGTCTCTCTGCACCCCGGGCGGCGAAAGGTGGAAATACCGCCTGTATTAAGGATACAGAGGCCTGACCTGGCAGCCGACTCGAGGACGTAACGACCTCGAGTGTCGGTCCGCGGGGAACCCCATTCCACGGCTTTTGCGTTAAAATCGCCACCGACTAAGACCCCGCCAGAGATTTTCATGATCTCATCCTCAATGGAATCGACCATGTGGCGGTAGTCTGCGATCGGTTGGTTTGGCGTGAGGTAACAGGAGAAGACGGTGAAACCCCTGCTCCTCACCCAAACGAAGCCGTTGCCCGATCCGGAATCGAGAACAGGCACCTTCCCGAGGTCCAAGATCCATATTGCCGCAGTGCCGGAGGGATCCGAGAACCACTGCGCGGAGCGTCGGTTCTGGTACTGCTCACTGAGAAGCAGTAGGTCAGCACCCTGCTCCGTGGCGAATTGGAACAGCAAGTCGTTTGCTGTCCTGCTCCTCTGCATATTAAGTTGCAGAACACTGATCATTTCTGTTGTTTCTGGCGAAGCTCCTGGATGGCCCGCCTGTACTGCCCGCAACGACCAGACCCAGCGGAATGCTTGACCTGGTCGCCCTTCAAGCCGGCTTCTGTACACAGGACACAGGACAACACTGCATTGCACGCGCTGGCCCTGTGGTCCTGGCCGCCGCACTTGAAGCAGAGCTTGCTTCTATCGGGTCCAGGGCAGCGATTAGCTACGTGACCGAACCCCAGACATTTAAAACATCTAGAGGCCACGAGCTTCTCGCGCACCCGACAGCTCACATACCAGACTTTGAGGTGGCCCTTCTCCAGGAGCTTCGCGGCAGCTCTGGCTCCCAGCGTCAGGATCGCCACCTTCTGTCCCCGAGCATTCGCCTTTGAGAGGAAGGTTTTTACCTCGACGGATTCTCCGAGAACGGCTTTGACGGCAGCGGTCACTTCCGCCTCGGTCGTCAGCTCGTCGAGGTCTCGCACCTCCAGCGTCGTCTTTGGTTCGAGAACGCGGACGGTTGCGTTCGCTCCCAGAAGAGTCCTCAAGTCCTCGCTGAAAGCGGACTTGCATTTGGAGGCGTCCCCGAGTTCGACCAGAAGATCGCCGGCTCGAGTCTTTCTCATGCCCTTGATGACGGCGCCCTTCTCATCGGGCTTCGCTTTGCTGCGAATTTCGCCCAGCACGTCGGCGTAAGATTTCCCCTCCGACGGCTTGATGAGAAGAGCGTCCGGCCGCTGCTTGCGGGGCCTCTTCTTTGGCGCCTTCTTCTTCTCTTGTCCGCCGGGCTGGCTTCCAGGCTCCTGGGGAGGGTCTCTCTTCTTCCGTCGTTTCCTAACGACGTCCGTCCATTTTTCGGGGTCCGATGTCTCCCCTGGACCGTCACCTCTCGGTTTCTTCTCAGCCTCCGGTTGGGCAGGGCTGGAAGCAGCCCGCTTCCCACCGGCCGGCTGAGCCTTCACCCGCAGTGATGGGGTCGTCTGCGTCGACGCAGTCACCGACTCACATGACTGCCACGACCTCCTCAGCTGGATTATGTGGTGAAGGCTGGCCTCCAATTGGACGATGCCATCCTTCACATCCTGACTGATGTTCTTCTGCCGGGTGGTCGCGGCCTTCATCACAGCGAGGGTGTCGAAGCACTTTTTGATGTGCTCCTCCTCCTGCTGCCTGGCGAGCGCGATGACCGCCTCGAAGGGAGACGACCCATCATCCATCCGCTCATTTACAGTGGGTGTCTCATCGATGGCCACAGGTGTTTTGGCCCCCGATGAGGCAGGTGTCACGACACGGCTCGGCGGCGATCTTCCAATGCGCGACCTTCTTTCGAAGGGGCTTGCCACCTTGTCACCGGGCCCGCTCAGTGAAGAGCGGTTATGCGACTGGTTACTTTGTGGGGTTAGGGTACCCCGTTTTGATTCTTGCACCTTTTGAGTCTCTTTTCCTTCAGTGCTGTCCATAGTGTCTGGCTTAGCCCCCGAGACTGGGCATTGACCCCCCAATAGTACCCCGATGAGAAAGTCAGACCGACCCATCACCAGAGAAACTATATCCGTGTTCGACCGCCTCCAAAACACCGGCGGTCCCAGACGAGCAGTGGCCTCGGCAGAGCCCCCCCGTGACCGCAGCAGGGCCCTATCCGGTCGCCAACCGGCACCGCCACGGCCAAGGGGATTTTCGCCGGCTGATAGGGCAGCCAGGTCAGTTGGCTGAGCTGACCCGGGCCCCTGTACTATCCGGCAGCCTGGGAGGTGCAGAACCCAGTTTTTAAGCTGTACCCTCTGCTCGTCCCAGACCTCCAGCGCAATGGAGGCTGAAGAACACAGAGTCACCCCGGCGAATAGGCCGGAATGATTTAGAAAAAACAACCGGGCTATTGAAATTAAACGGAAAATGGAGTTGTGAAAAGGAGACGCGAAAAAGGACCACTGCGCCCCCCTCCCCTTTTAGTCGGCTCTTACGACAAGCAGGGGATACTGTTGGACATTCTGTCCCGGCCCAACACGGGAAGTCCAAGTTATTACTAATGTACAAGATAATTTTAATGATATTATTTACATATATTTTACTATTATAATGTCATAACAAATTAATGACAGGATGACTCCGTTTTAAGGATAACTAATGTTTTAGTTTTTTGAGAATAAAATAAAGAATAAATAATACCGAAAACAAAATATAAATTATTAAAGTTTTATCTGTGCTCTTAAACAGTATTACTTTAGCTAAGAAAATCCTTTAGCTAATTTACACTTCCATATAAATAAAATTCAATAAAACTATAGTGCTTTTAAAGCTCATATAATTTTTAACTGCAGTAGAGTTTAAAATTCAAAGAACACATTTTTTCAATGTAAGCTTATTATTTGAAGTTCCAAGGTTTTGGATTTCTTGCAGTTTTTCTTCTATAAAGGATTTTACTGTAAAACTATGAAAGCAACACTCTTAGACCCACGATGGCTGTAACAACTTATTAGCTTTGTGAAGTCCTTCCACAAAGCCATCCCCTTGGAATCTGTTTGACACTAAATGCTATACTCAGAGGAGAACCTATTTTAACAGTATATCTAACTTCTGTTTCAAAGAAGATTTCTTAACCAAGAATAGATGAAGTACAAAGGTCTGTAGAAGCATTAAGAGGTACAACAAATAAGATGCGCCAAAATTAATTTAAATTAGGATGGTAACGGTTTCACAATAACAAGCAACAACCGACACACTTTCTTGACGAGTTACTTGTTTTAGTTTTTTTTAGACTAGGTTCTTTTGATACGGACACAACATACCTTCAAAAATACTTCCCAAACTGATAATTTTCTGTAAACAATTTTAAAATGAATCATGAATTACAGGTAAACATAATACTGTAAGGTAGACTAAATTAAATATATTTGACTTTTTATGTAAAACAATAGAAATAATTATTTTTGCATCTAGGGACTAAAGTGTAAATTTTTCTCCATAAGGGAAATTAATTTTCCCGAAGGAGAAAAAGCACTTTAGTCCCTTGATTCACACAAAATTTTTCCTCCACCTACAATATTAACAATAACTTTGACAATATAACTTTTCCTTCATATGCTCCTTTTCTCCTTTAAACTAGGCTAGATTAGAATCACATATAAATACATGACATAAGCTACTCAGGCAATTTAAACAACCATTCATTCACACTTTCACACTATTTTAATACTATTTTTTCTAAAGTCTATTAATTAAAAATACCTCCCAAAATTGTCACGTACATTTAGGTACATGATGTAAGAAACGATCATGTTTTTAAAACGTTCGGCATATTGGTAATAACAAACTCGAAATCAGGTGTTTTTATATTCAGTGTTGCCAACTTAATTCATACAAAATATTATTACCTGGCTATTAAATGTATATGGTTTTGTTTTCTTTAGTTGAAACACTGAAATTCTTGAATTAAATTTAGAGTAAGCAAATGAAAATCGACAGTGTTGCCACATTTCCTTACTGTCCATCGCAGTGTTGCCGGATATCTCCCCATGTATTTCTTATGAGATTACTTTTAGTCCCATGGGAGAAAAAGTAGATTACTTTTAGTCCCGTGGGAGAAAAAGAAAGTAAGTAAATCCCATGGAATATAAACTAGTACTTAAGTATTCAATTCCATGGACTAAAAGTCTACTTTAGATGGTAGGTGGAGGAAAATGTTTTTCGCTGATGTCCAAAACACCTATAAAGACTAATAATTTTGCCTCTTAACATGATTTACTACTTCATAGATATCACTGTGGCACGTTGCATAGTTTTACCAGGATTACAATGGAATAATATTGTAGATATAAACAACTTTTGCCAGCAAATAAATTAATAACCTGATTTAATTTAATTTAAAAATCTTTACATTAAAATCTGAAACTAAAAGCTGCTCTTTAAAAAATGTAAAATTGTATTTATATTTGATGAATAGTTCAATGTTTATTGGTTTGATATGAGGCAGTGCAAAGCAAAACGTTAATCTGGTGAGCCTAAAATAACGCGAGATTTGGTTATTGTACGAGGTTAACAATATGAGCTCAGTAAATGTCTGCCTAATGCAAACCCAGTGACTGGGCAACGCTTCCACCCCACCCACACAAACCGCCCCATCGCGGACGCTTTTGATGACGATTGTTATTTGATTGAGTGGTTATGACGTTATATGTTGGCCATTTAGCTAATATTACTCCGTAAATAACTGAATTTTTTTACTTCGGAAATAAAATACTCATAGAACTTCTTTTATAATACTGGACTTTAAAATTAGACTTCTTTTAAAATGTATAATTTTTAACAGTCGCTGGCCCTTCTTAGGACCGGGTGGTTCAGAATCCACATTATCCCTTTGCTGTCCGAATTATGAAATCAGTTGTAAAAAATTCTGCATTTTGTGTTTGTAATATGTGTTAACTTATTCAGATATTGTTTTTTTTCAAATTTTTTCGCCTTTAATATAAAAATGTGTGCGAAATAATTTACTATGACTAAATATACCTGTTACAATGACAAAATCCTAGCCTAGTAATCACCTAGCAACGTATGCCACCTTGAAATAAAGTGAATATTGCTATGCAATTACCTTCTTATCTGAATTTAATTGTTACATGATAAATTATATTTCATATGATTTGTTTATTTATTTAATTCTCATTCTTGTTTTAAAATGAAAACAACATGTTTGTAGTTCAGATAAAAGTTTATTAAAGCTTTAATCATTATTCTAATTAGTCTATATTTTTTTTATCTAAATACTTATCACAATTTAGTTAAATTTAATAAACTTTACAATGAACAATTACATCAAGCCTGAAAGATTTTCTACAGATCCAAATACAGTAAATGCTTCTCAAGAATACAACCACTGGATACAAACTTTCAAAAACTTCATAGCATCAATAGAAAAGAAGAATGAAACAGCTGATGATGAAGACAAACTTCAACTTCTAATAAATCATATAGCACCTTCAATTTATGTATACATATCAGAAATCAAAACTTATGAAAATGCACTTGCAGTATTAGACAAATTGTATAAGAAACCTATCAATGAAATATTTTCACGTCATATCTTAGCTACCAGAAAACAACAAGGAACCGAAAGTATAGATCAATATGTACAAGCCTTGAAATTATTGAGCAGAGACTGCAATTTTCAGCCAGTGACTTTGGAAAACCACAGAGACAGTTTTATAAGGGACTCATTCAAAAGTGGTCTCTCATCATCATGTATAAGACAGCGTCTCCTCGAAAACACAACTCTCACCTTAGAAGAAGCTGTAAGTAAGGCACGGGCAATAGAATCTGCTCAAAAGCAGTCTCAACTGTACTGTAGTTATGAAGATAATGTGACTTCATTAAATGCTGTCACATCTAAGTAGAATCACACATCAGGTAAGTCAAATGAAGTCGCTCTCAAGACTGATCCAGGTGATAGAGAAGACTCAACTCTGGCAGCAACTCGGACTAGATGCTACTTCTGCGGTCGTGACAGACATCCACGTAAGTTCTGTCCTGCCAAGGATGCGATATGTCACATATGCTCAAAAAAGAGACATTTTAGTAAGGTATGTAAAAGTAAAAATAGTTTACTCCACTCTGCAATGTCCTCATCGAGTGAAAATAACGTAATGTCTGCATCAATACCATCCCTAGCTAAAGCGATGATTAAAATTAGAATTAATGGTCATGTAATGGATGCTTTAATCGATACAGGTAGCTCTGAAAGTTTTATTAACCACGATACATCTAAGAAGTTAAATATTAAAACAATACCAGGTTTTGGCAAGGTTTCAATGGCTTCTACTGCCTTGCATTCTCAGATCAAAAGTCATTGCACTTTTGATCTTTGTGCAGATGTGATTATCGGTCATGACATTTTGAAAGAGTATTCACGAATCAATCTTTCTTTCGGAGGACCTAGGCCACCTATTTCTATTTATGCGTTAGCACCTGCCAAGGTACCTCTTCCAACTTTATTCGGGAATCTAACTAATTATTGTAACCAATAGCTACTAAGTCTTGAAGACACTCATTTGTAGATAAACAGTTCATTCAAGAAGAAGTTAACAGACTTCTCTCTGAGGGCATAATTGAGGAAAAAAAATCTCTTTGGCGAGCTCAGGCATTAGTTGTAGCAAATGAAAATCATAAAAAGAGGACGGTCATAGACTATTCACAAACAATCAATAGATTCACCTTACTGGATGCCTACTCTCTCCCTAATATAGAAGAACTTGTATCGGAAGTCTCTCAGTTTTCTTTCTTTAGCACCGTAGACTTTAAAATTGCTTTCCACCAAATTCCCATTAAGGAAGAAGAGAAACAATTCACTGCCTTTGAGGCATCTGGCTCCCTATACCAATTTTGGCGTATTCCGTTTGGCGTAACAAATGGGGTTGCATGCTTTCAACGGGTGATCGATAAAATAATATCAGATGAAAAACTCTTAGGGGTTTACGCTTACCTTGATGATGTGACTATTTGTGGGAAAAATAAATTTGAACATGATGAAAACTTCAAACAGTTTTTCTCAGTAGTTGATAAGTACGGTTTAACTTTGAACAAAGAAAAGTCGTATTTTTTCTCAAACGTCTACAAATCTTTTAGGCTATATAATCCAAAACAAAACCGTTCGCCCTGACTTTGAGAGGCTAAAACCTTTGCTAAGCTTTCCTGAACCTCTTCTTCTCTTTGAGGCGAGTTGTAGGTATATTTGCACACTACTCGATTCATTGAAAACTTTTCAGAGAAGATTAGGGCGCTCACTAACATTAAAACTTTTCCACTTCCTTCTGATGCCAAAGCAGTTTTTGAACAGTTAAAACGTGATATCGCTAATTCAGTTGTAACTAGTACAGATGAAACTATTCCTTTTGAGGTTGAAACTGATGCATCTGAGTCCTAATCGCAGCGACTCTTTCACAATCGAGTAGGCCAGTAGCTTTCTCTTCACGAACTCTTTCAAATTCAGAATGTCGACATTCATCTGTTGAAAAGGAAGCATACGCGATAGTTGAAGCTCTAAAGAAATGGAGGCACTATCTGATCGGACGGCACTTTAGGTTAGTTACTGATCAGAAGTCTGTGGCTTTCATGTTTGACAGTAAGCACTCAAGCAAAATAAAAAATGAAAAGATTCTAAGGTGGCGTTTAGAACTGGCATCATACAATTACGATATTGTCTATCGTAAAGGGACCGAAAATATCGTTGCTGATAGTTTTTCTAGGATTTGTGGAGCAGTTAACCTTGAAAATCTCTATTCAATACACAAAGCTCTCTGACATCCTGGCATTACGAGGATGATGCACTGGGTACGGTGTAATAACTTTCCATATTCAGTGGATGATGTTCGTAAAATGACTGCTGTCTGTAATGTCTGTGCAGAGGTGAAACCCCAATATTTTTAGAGGAAATAATGGGAAACTTATTAAGGAAACTTCTCCTTTCGAACGTCTTAGTATTGATTTCAAAGGACCTTTGCCATCAAACAACAGGAATCACTATATGTTGACCGTTGTAGATGAATACAGTCGGTTTCCTTTTGCATTTGCATGTTCAGACATGACATCTAGTACTGTCATTAAACATCTTTCAGGGCTCTTTTCCGTGTTTGGCCAACCATCGTATATTCATTCTGATAGAGGACCATCTTTTATATCGCAAGAATTGAAGTCTTTCTTAAACTCTAGAGGGATAGCAACCAGTCACTCTACACCTTATAACCCCCAAGGAAACGGCCAAGTAGAATCTTATCAAGGGATAATTTGGTGATCAATCATGTTGAGCCTGAAAACAAACAAATTAGATGTCAAGCATTGGAAAGATGCACTACCGCAAGCATTGAATTCAATTCGTTCCTTACTCTGCACAAAAACTAATGCTACACCCCATGAACGAATTTGTAATCATCCTCGAAAAACTTGATCAACACTTGCTTTGCCTTCTTGGCTTATCACTCCAGGACCAGTGTACTTAAAAAGGCATGTAAGAAATAATAAATATGAGCCTCTAGTTGAAGACGTAGAACTAATAGATTCCAATCCAAACTTCGCAACAGTTCAGTTCAAGGATGGAAGAAGATCATCAGTTTCACTTAAACATCTGGCGCCTATTGGAAATGAAAAACTACTCTCACATCGTGAAGATTCATCTGAAGAGAATGAAATCAATCCAAAAGAATCCCTCTTACAAGATGGTGATACTACACGAAAACTATGTGATGATGAAACATTGTTACCTGTACCCAACTTCGTCACCGAGTCAAATAACTCAATTCAACATAACTCAACGCCCATCATGGGAGAGCCAACCTCAAACAGTGAAGGTACATTAAAATCGAATAGGGTTCGAAAACAGCCTCGTTATTTAGAAGATTATGTTCTAAATTAAAGTGGCGGAGAATGCTATGAAATTACTTTCTTATCTGAATTTAATTGTCACATGATAAATTATATTTCATATGATTTGTTTATTTATTTAATTCTCATTCTTGTTATAAAATGAAAACAACATGTATTTAGTTCAGATAAAAGTTTATTAAAGCTTTAATCATGATTCTAATTAGTCTATATTTTTTATCTAAATACTTATCACAATTTAGCTCAAATATAATATAAAAGAAAACACTTCAGGTTAAGCCATGTATTTTTTTGGTAAGCGTTGATAAATATATACTCGACGAAAAGATCCAAAGTTCAGAAATTTTGGAAGTGCAGGTGACCTTGACCTTCCACTGAAAACTTTATTTTAAATCAAAAAGGTGGCAAGGAGCTGTTTCCCAGGGCAGCCGACGCGACGTGTTCATAAACATTTACCACGATAAAATAAGTATTACAGCAGTCTTTATACAACATAATTCAAAGACATTAAGATCATTTACACTACATTAATCATTGAGTAGAAAAGAGTTAACACATAACTAGTCTATGAAAAAAGTTAATTTTAATTTGATCTAACGTATCCGGCAAATAATTCAGTACATGCACTTTTACGGCTGTATACGTAGTGTAGAAAGTTTGTTACTGTTAAAACATTTTGTGAAATTTGTAAAGCAACGGTATTTTGTGAACTCGAAACCATGATCAAGTGCAGTAGGGTACATGATTGTAGCTATTGTATTGCATTGCTCACACCTATACCAGGTTTCAATTTAGTTTAATCAGCGATGCATATACCCTGTCCTCAGAGGAGTCATCTGCTAGCCACAGCATTTCATGAAACCATAACGTTTATGATGAGAGTGTAACACTGAAAGATCGGTTTAGTTTGAATTCAATAACTTTTGTTACAGATGCTTCATGACAAAATACATTCAATCACCAATATACGAAGCTTAAAGCTGAAAAATAAACATTAAAATTGATGATTAGTAGGCCTATGTGAAATACTGCATACAGAGTCCGAATAAGGAAATCTGTGCGTTTTAGGCATATCTTCATTGAAGGTTCCTATTGGTTCTTCAGTGAATAAATGGATGAATGACCTAAGTATAATTTATATTATAGAGGTAATACCAGTAACAATAGTTATAATACATATTTTTTATTTATTTGATGGGCATATATTGCGTCAATGTACAGACTATAATTTGCAAGGAAGTCAATGTAAAATAAATTAAACATAAAGCCTATTTAAGAAGTTAAATTTTTTGAAGATTTTTGTTTTAAAACTGTATGAAGTGTAGCTAAAATGTCACTGAGATCACTATTGGCTTGACTAAAATAATTCATAATTTTAAATTTGAATTATAAGATTAAAAGTGCATGTACCATGTAGGCTGAATGAATTTTCGCACACAATATAGAGACACAAGTTTGTGCAACAGATCCTAATCCTGGATCATAGCCAATACATGTTTATTTGTTAATGTTGTCTTAATATTGTACTTAAATACCAAAATTTGAAAAAGGATCGTGAGATGCACAGAAATCTGAAGAGTAAAATTTAATTTAAAATAACTGTATTTTTAGCAAGCAAAGCTGCGGGATTTTCTAATACAGTATATAGTGACTTGCTCTACCTTGTACTTACTAGTAAACGCCCATCTCTACCTGGCTACTTCATTAAGGGCCAGCAAAACGAACCTATTAAACGTTAGTTGGACAATAAGTTTATCTCAGTTCATGTTGGACGTGTTGTGGTGCGGTTACATTATATACGCCTGGGTACATGTGGCTTGATTATTTTAATCAAAGTCTCAAGCATTCGCACAAAGAAACTGGGCACTTCAAGATGTGGCCAAACCTCCTTGGACATATACTGTAACTGTCGGATTTATACTATATATCAGATTTATTTTGAGCACTTGCTGTAGTACAATTTTCCCTCAGGCACTTGTATCAGAAAAAGAACTTTTTACTTAAACTTGTTCGATGTAAAGTCAAATCTCCGAAGTAGTTCTTTCTTTTACGATTTTTAATTAATAAAAGTTTAATTCATCTACGCGTTTTAAATTATGCTCACGTAGTTAGGATGATGAATTTAAAAGCTTTGCCCTAAGTTAAATAAACAATTATAAAGATATTGTCATTTAAAACATTTGTATTCACTTTTGTGGAATAAAGAATTAAAAAATTATAATCGGTCCAAAGTTTTCATATCTAAAACTCAATATTGTAACTTGCAGATGTAATAGTGGACATTTTTTATATTTAATAAAATAAACAATAACGAACTCATTTTTAACTTTAATAACACTTCTTGGTAGTCCCTTGAAATGTCTGGAATAAAATGTGGCATTTGTTTTAATTAATGGCCTTGGAACATTTGGTATTGTTAATATAACTGGTGGGTCAGTATAAAATAGAATATACTGTAGTTTATTTAAAAAGTGTTTTGTACATAGGGCACACCATACAGTAAATTTTGATAGTTGAAAAATAAGGCTTGATGCAAATATTTTGGTTTATTTAGTTTACTAATATAAATTAAAACTAATAAATTCAGTTTACGTAAACAATAGTACAATAACTCCAATAAACAAAGTAAAAGTATGTAATCTCTAAAGTTTAACATACATATTTTCTTTATAATCCTTTTGTTGAAGGCAACGGAAGGCGGGTAATGTATACTTTTTCAGTTATTAATTGCTTAGTTATGCTTTTCCTACATGAACTGGTTACATAATTTAAAACAAAAAATCGCAGCGAGTGTCTCATAAAAACTTAATGGTCAGAGCTGAATATATAATGAATTTACCCGCATGCACCTGTGACGTATGCCCGATTACATAATGTGGCTACGATCACGATATGATCTTCATTAAAGTTTAAAGCCAGATCATGAATCCAACATTAAATTGGGATATTTCACCGCGAAGGGTGATATGCGGGCGGAATAATTAAGGGTATATAATCCTTTGATACAAGAGGCGCTTTATAGTATGTGAAGTGTTCAAGATAGACAGAGTTTGTCTTAAAGAACGTTGTACATTACGTAACTTCAAAATGTGTCGCATTTAGGATAATACGTCAATGGTACTTGTTCAGGGAAAGGCAAACTTCGGTCTAATTTCCAGATGAGATTCAGGATATCGTGCGCACAGTTTTGCAACGATAGTCTGAACGACGAATCGCATGACTAGCCGTCACAAAGAATATTCAACTCGATTGTAATTTACTTATGGGTTTGAACTCAGTAACAAAAATCTCTGCAATGGAATTGCATTGAAAACAATCAACATATTTTTATTATAATAATAACAATAAAATAAACGGTATCAGGAGACTGACACATACTTACTCCCTTAAACCCATTTATAAACCAGAAAACATATTTAGTGAAATAAAACAAATTAAGAATTGATTATCACACATATATATACCAAATTTTGTCAAAATCGGTTAGTAAACAACGGAGATATCGGTTTTTGAATATTTGCCATAAGAATAACATTTGACAACGTACTGCGTTTACCACCGAACTAAAATATCAATTATCTTTGCAACCAGTTGACGTAGATTAATGATTCAAAATACTAGATTATTTAGTTTTTCAAGCCAAATTTAATTGTTGCACGTATATTTTCTTTAGAAGTTACAGTTTTTGTGAAATTTGAAAAATATGAATTTTTTAACACTTAAACCCCCATAACTTCTGAACCTGAATTTTTACAGATATGCGGGTGGTGTCATTTTGTTTGTCATCTTAAGCACTAAAAACCAAGAAATTTTTATCAAAATCGTTGGAGCCGTTTTGGAGAAATTTGGATTTTTGTCATTTTTATGTGTTTTTATGGGGTAAATACCCTTAAAAATCAAAAATTCAAAAAAAATAAAAATACGCCTGGAGATACCACGACTTTATACATACATGCCAAATTTCATGAAAATCGGACCACTGGTGTCGTCTCTAGCTTTGTTTACAGCCACACACACACACATACATCCACACACACAGATAGACAGACACCACGCCAAAAACCACTTTTTTGGATTCAGGGAGCACTAAAACGAATATATCCACTAACAACTAAAATCCGAAAATTTTGACGAAAACAATACTTTCTCCATATACTATGTATAGGGGGGAGAAAGTAAAAGTTGTTTAATTGCATGTGACTTTAACACTGCAGCTTACCCTTTATTATTTGTCCTTTTAACACTGTTTGCTGTTTATGATGATCTATTGTTAGGCAATTGAAGTTTTAAAACCTCATGTACCAAAATTATCACCAAACCAAACCTTATCACCAACGAAATTCATATACTTTAAGTAATGCGTTGGATGGTTATGGTTTTAGTATACATGTTTTTGATTACACTATTAACTTTACCACATAATAAATCTTTCTCTTTCACCTCAGCACTAGGTTTAATAGAAATAATTAAAGACTTATAACCTTATGCCTCACTATTTAGCTGGTTTTAACTGCCAAATAAATTTTATAAATTTCCAATTCAATATTTAATTTAATATTTTTTAGATGTATCCACTTAACACAAACCTACAAATAAATGTACCAAACTCAACAAAGAAAACCAATTTATTTTACCGCGAAAACATTCTCACTTCCTCTTCCTGTTCCGCCAAGTTCTAATTTCCTTTATCAACAATGGGATCTCAAATAATAAAATTTACTTTTTTATATTTAAACTGTAGTTAAGATAAAAAATGCACAAATAATGAAGTCATTGTATATTTTTGTATTTTCTGTTTATAAAACTTTCAAATTCATTAAACAAGATATTTTGGACTATTAGTATTAACTTTAACATTTAGAGTAATCTCTAAATATAATCAATTGTATTACTGAAAATGTAGTTTTTAAGAGTATGCAATTTAATTTTTTTTTTAATGATAATTTAATCTTTAAGTACAAATGAATCACGTTGAAAGTTTTGCCATTACTCTTTCTCAAGGATACAAAAGAATAAATTAAATATGCAGTAAAAAAATTCATTATAGTATTCGAATTACCAAATCCAACAAAAGAAGTAAGATAACTAAGCATCATTATGACATAGTACCAAGATTTACCCGACAACTGGTACTCTTTTAGGTTGCTAGTCACGATCATTCTGTTTAAGTACTGCAAAAATACTTGCATACTTGCATTTTGTGTTGTAAAATCTTTGGTGATAAACAAATTTCTCAAGTTTAACATACAATTATTGCAAATGTAGTATTTATTTAGTGCACTCCCCCTGGTTTGTTTTTCAATGAGGGTGGGAAATCCCGGGAAAGAACACTGGCCAGTAACGGAAGATACTTTGTATTGAGAGACTGCAACGTTGTCCCTGGCTCTCGTGATGTGGTTGCGGCTGGCCAGTGAGGAAAGATACTTTGTGTTGAGTGGTTACAACGTTGTCCCTGGCTCTCGTGATGTGGTTGCGGCTGGCCAGTGACGGAAGATACTTTATGGTGAGTGGTTTCAACGTTGTCCCTGGCTCTCGTGATGTGGTTGCGGCTGGCCAGTGACGAAAGATATGTGGTGAGTGGTTTCTACGTTGTCCCTGGCTCTCGTGATGTGGTTGCGGCTGGCCAGTGACGAAAGATACTTGTGGTGAGTGGTTGTAACGTTGCCCCTGGCTGTCGTGATGTGGTTGCGGCTGGCCAGTGACGGAAGATACTTTGTGGTGAGTGGTTGTAACGTTGCCTCTGGCTGTCGTGATGTGGTTGCGGCTGGCCAGTGACGGAAGATTTTTGATGTTAAGTGACTGCAACATTGTCCCTTGCTCTCGTGATGTGGTTGCGGCTGGCCAGTGACGGAAGATACTTTGTGGTGAGTGAATGCAACATTGTCCATGGCTTTCGTGATGTGGTTGCGGCTGGCCAGTGACGGAAGATACTTTGTGGTGAGTGGTTTCAACGTTGTCCCTGGCTCTCGTGATGTGGTTGCGGCTAGCCAGTGACGAAAGATACTTTGTGGTGAGTGGTTTCAACGTCCCTGGCTCTCGTGATGTGGTTGCGGCTGGCCAGTGACGGAAGATACTTTGTGGTGAGTGGTTGTAACGTTGCCCCTGGCTGTCGTGATGTGGTTGCGGCTGGCCAGTGACGGAAGATTTTTGATGTTAAGTGACTGCAACATTGTCCCTTGCTCTCGTGATGTGGTTGCGGCTGGCCAGTGACGGAAGATACTTTGTGGTGAGTGAATGCAATATTGTCCATGGCTTTCGTGATGTGGTTGCGGCTGGCCAGTGACGGAAGATACTTTGTGGTGAGTGGTTACAACGTTGTCCCTGGCTCTCGTGATGTGGTTGCAGCTGGCCAGTGACGGAAGATACTTTGTATTGAGTGACTACAACGTTGTCCCTGGCTCATGTGATGTGGTTGCGGCTGGCCAGTGACGAAAGATACTTTGTGGTGAGTAGTTGTAACGTTGTCCCTGGCTCTCGTGATGTAGTTGCGGCTGGTTGGTGACGGTAGATACTTTGTGGTGAGTCAATGCAAAGTTTGCCCTTACTTTCGTGAAGTGGTTGCGGATGGCCAGTGACGGAAGATACTTTGTGGTGAGTGAATGCAACATTGTCCATGGCTTTCGTGATGTGGTTGCGGCTAGCCAGTGACGGAAGATACTTTGTGGTGAGTGGTTACAACGTTGTCCCTGGATCTCGTGATGTGGTTGCGGCTGGCCAGTGACGGAAGATACTTTGTATTGAGTGACTACTACGTTGTCCCTGGCTCTCGTGATGTGGGTGCGGCTGGCCAGTGACGAAAGATACTTTTTGGTGAGTGGTTGTAACGTTGCCCCTGGCTGTCGTGATATGGTTGCGGCTGGCCAGTGACGGAAGATACTTTGTAATGAATGGTTGTAACGTTGCCCCTGGCTCTCGTGATGTAGTTGCTGCTGGTCGGTGACGGAAGATACTTTGAGGTGAGTGAATGCAGCATTGCCCCTGGCTGTCGTGATGTGGTTGCGGCTGGCCAGTGACGGAAGATTTTTGATGTTAAGTGACTGCAACATTGTCCCTTGCTCTCGTGATGTGGTTGCGGCTGGCCAGTGACGGAAGATACTTTGTGCTGAGTGGTTGCAACGTTGTCCCTGGCTCTCGTGATGTGGTTGCGGCTGGCCGGTGAAGGAAGATACTTTGTGGTGAGTGAATGCAACGTTGTCCTGGCTTTCGTGAAGTGGTTGCGGATGGCCAGTGACGGAAGATACTTTGTGGTGAGTGAATGCAACATTGCCCCTGGCTGTCGTGATGTGGTTGCGGCTGGCCAGTGACGGAAGATTTTTGATGTTAAGTGACTGCAACATTGTCCCTTGCTCTCGTGATGTGGTTGTGGCTGGCCAGTGACGGAAGATACTTTGTGCTGAGTGGTTGCAACGTTGTCCCTGGCTCTCGTGATGTGGTTGCGGCTGGCCGGTGAAGGAAGATACTTTGTGATGAGTTGTTGTAACGTTGCCCCTGGCTCACGTGATGTGGTTGCGGCTGGCCAGTGACGGAAGATACTTTGTGGTGAATGGTTGCAACGTTGTCTCTGGCTCACGTGATGTGGTTGCGGCTGGCCGGTGACGGACGATACTTTGTGGTGAGTGGTTACAACGTTGTCCCTGGCTCACGTGATGTGGTTGCGAATGGCCGGTGACGGAAGATACTTTGTGGTGAGTGGTTACAACGTTGTCCCTGGCTCACGTGATGTGGTTACGGCTGGCTAGTGACGGAAGATACTTTGAGGTCAATGGTTGCAACGTTGTCCCTGACTTTCGTGGTGTGGTTGCGGCTGGCTAGTGACGGAAGATACTTTGAGGTTAATGGTTGTAACGTTATCCCTGACTTTCGTGATGTGGTTGCGGCTGGCTGGTGACGGAAGGTACTTTGTGCTGAGTGGTTGCAACGTTGTCCCTGGCTCATGTGATGTGGTTGCGGCTGGCCAGTGACGGAAGATACTTTGTGGTGAGTGAATGCAACATTGTCCATGGCTTTCGTGATGTGGTTGCGGCTGGCCAGTGACGGAAGATACTTTGTGGTGAGTGGTTTCAACGTTGTCCCTGGCTCTCGTGATGTGGTTGCGGCTGGCCAGTGATACTTTGTGGTGAGTGGTTTCAACGTTGTCCCTGGCTCTCGTGATGTGGTTGCGGCTGGCCAGTGACGGAAGATACTTTGTGGTGAGTGGTTGTAACGTTGCCCATGGCTGTCGTGATGTGGTTGCGGCTGGCCAGTGACGGAAGATTTTTGATGTTAAGTGACTGCAACATTGTCCCTTGCTCTCGTGATGTGGTTGCGGCTGGCCAGTGACGGAAGATACTTTGTGGTGAGTGAATGCAACATTGTCCATGGCTTTCGTGATGTGGTTGCGGCTGGCCAGTGACGGAAGATACTTTGTGGTGAGTGGTTACAACGTTGTCCCTGGCTCTCGTGATGTGGTTGCAGCTGGCCAGTGACGGAAGATACTTTGTATTGAGTGACTACAACGTTGTCCCTGGCTCCCGTGATGTGGTTGCGGCTGGCCAGTGACGAAAGATACTTTGTGGTGAGTAGTTGTAACGTTGTCCCTGGCTCTTGCGATGTAGTTGTGGCTGGTTGGTGACGGAAGATACTTTGTGGTGAGTCAATGCAAAGTTTGCCCTAACTTTCGTGAAGTGGTTGCGGATGGCCAGTGACGGAAGATACTTTGTGGTGAGTGAATGCAACATTGTTCATGGCTTTCGTGATGTGGTTGCGGCTAGCCAGTGACGGAAGATACTTTGTGGTGAGTGGTTACAACGTTGTCCCTGGATCTCGTGATGTGGTTGCGGCTGGCCAGTGACGGAAGATACTTTGAATTGAGTGACTACTACGTTGTCCCTGGCTCTCGTGATGTGGGTGCGGCTGGCCAGTGACGAAAGATACTTTTTGGTGAGTGGTTGTAACGTTGCCCCTGGCTGTCGTGATATGGTTGCGGATGGCCAGTGACGGAAGATACTTTGTGGTGAATGGTTGTAACGTTGCTCCTGGCTCTCGTGATGTAGTTGCTGCTGGTCGGTGACGGAAGATACTTTGAGGTGAGTGGTTGTAACTTTGCCCCTGGCTGTCGTGATGTGGTTGCGGCTGGCCAGTGACGGAAGATTTTTGATGTTAAGTGACTGCAACATTGTCCCTTGCTCTCGTGATGTGGTTGCGGCTGGCCAGTGACGGAAGATACTTTGTGGTGAGTGATTGCAACATTGTCCATGGCTTTCGTGATGTGGTTGCGGCTGGCTAGTGACGGAAGATACTTTGTGGTGAGTGGTTACAACGTTGTCCCTGGATCTCGTGATGTGGTTGCGGCTGGCCAGTGACGAAAGATACTTTGTGGTGAGTAGTTGTAACGATGTCCCTGGCTCTCGTGATGTAGTTGCGGCTGGTTGGTGACGGAAGATACTTTGTGGTGAGTGAATGCAAAGTTTGCCCTTACTTTCGTGAAGTGGTTGCGGATGGTCAGTGACTGAAGATACTTTGAGGTGAGTGAATGCAACATTGTCTATGGCTTTCGTGATGTGGTTGCGGCTAGCCAGTGACGGAAGATACTTTGTATTGAGTGACTACTACGTTGTCCCTGGCTCTCGTGATTTGGTTGCGGCTGGCCAGTGACGAAAGATACTTTGTGGTGAGTGGTTGTAACGTTGCCCCTGGCTGTCGTGATATGGTTGCGGCTGGCCAGTGACGGAAGATACTTTGTGGTGAATGGTTGTAACGTTGCCCCTGGCTCTCGTGATGTAGTTGCTGCTGGTCGGTGACGGAAGATACTTTGAGGTGAGTGAATGCAACATTGCCCCTGGCTGTCGTGATGTGGTTGCGGCTGGCCAGTGACGGAAGATTTTTGATGTTAAGTGACTGCAACATCGTCCCTTGCTCTCGTGATGTGGTTGCGGCTGGCCAGTGACGGAAGATACTTTGTGCTGAGTGGTTGCAACGTTGTCCCTGGCTCTCGTGATGTGGTTGCGGCTGGCCGGTGAAGGAAGATACTTTGTGGTGAGTGAATGCAACGTTGTCCCTGGCTTTCGTGAAGTGGTTGCGGATGGCCAGTGATGGAAGATACTTTGTGGTGAGTGAATGCAACATTGCCCCTGGCTGTCGTGATGTGGTTGCGGCTGGCCAGTGACGGAAGATTTTTGATGATAAGTGACTGCAACATTATCCCTTGCTCTCGTGATGTGGTTGCGGCTGGCCAGTGACGGAAGATACTTTGTGGTGAGTGAATGCAACATTGTCCATGGCTTTCGTGATGTGGTTGCGGCTGGCCAGTGACGGAAGATACTTTGTGGTGAGTGGTTTCAACGTTGTCCCTGGCTCTCGTGATGTGGTTGCGGCTGGCCAGTGATACTTTGTGGTGAGTGGTTTCAACGTTGTCCCTGGCTCTCGTGATGTGGTTGCGGCTGGCCAGTGACGGAAGATACTTTGTGGTGAGTGGTTGTAACGTTGCCCATGGCTGTCGTGATGTGGTTGCGGCTGGCCAGTGACGGAAGATTTTTGATGTTAAGTGACTGCAACATTGTCCCTTGCTCTCGTGATGTGGTTGCGGCTGGCCAGTGACGGAAGATACTTTGTGGTGAGTGAATGCAACATTGTCCATGGCTTTCGTGATGTGGTTGCGGCTGGCCAGTGACGGAAGATACTTTGTGGTGAGTGGTTACAACGTTGTCCCTGGCTCTCGTGATGTGGTTGCAGCTGGCCAGTGACGGAAGATACTTTGTATTGAGTGACTACAACGTTGTCCCTGGCTCCCGTGATGTGGTTGCGGCTGGCCAGTGACGAAAGATACTTTGTGGTGAGTAGTTGTAACGTTGTCCCTGGCTCTTGCGATGTAGTTGTGGCTGGTTGGTGACGGAAGATACTTTGTGGTGAGTCAATGCAAAGTTTGCCCTAACTTTCGTGAAGTGGTTGCGGATGGCCAGTGACGGAAGATACTTTGTGGTGAGTGAATGCAACATTGTTCATGGCTTTCGTGATGTGGTTGCGGCTAGCCAGTGACGGAAGATACTTTGTGGTGAGTGGTTACAACGTTGTCCCTGGATCTCGTGATGTGGTTGCGGCTGGCCAGTGACGGAAGATACTTTGAATTGAGTGACTACTACGTTGTCCCTGGCTCTCGTGATGTGGGTGCGGCTGGCCAGTGACGAAAGATACTTTTTGGTGAGTGGTTGTAACGTTGCCCCTGGCTGTCGTGATATGGTTGCGGATGGCCAGTGACGGAAGATACTTTGTGGTGAATGGTTGTAACGTTGCTCCTGGCTCTCGTGATGTAGTTGCTGCTGGTCGGTGACGGAAGATACTTTGAGGTGAGTGGTTGTAACTTTGCCCCTGGCTGTCGTGATGTGGTTGCGGCTGGCCAGTGACGGAAGATTTTTGATGTTAAGTGACTGCAACATTGTCCCTTGCTCTCGTGATGTGGTTGCGGCTGGCCAGTGACGGAAGATACTTTGTGGTGAGTGATTGCAACATTGTCCATGGCTTTCGTGATGTGGTTGCGGCTGGCTAGTGACGGAAGATACTTTGTGGTGAGTGGTTACAACGTTGTCCCTGGATCTCGTGATGTGGTTGCGGCTGGCCAGTGACGAAAGATACTTTGTGGTGAGTAGTTGTAACGATGTCCCTGGCTCTCGTGATGTAGTTGCGGCTGGTTGGTGACGGAAGATACTTTGTGGTGAGTGAATGCAAAGTTTGCCCTTACTTTCGTGAAGTGGTTGCGGATGGTCAGTGACTGAAGATACTTTGAGGTGAGTGAATGCAACATTGTCTATGGCTTTCGTGATGTGGTTGCGGCTAGCCAGTGACGGAAGATACTTTGTATTGAGTGACTACTACGTTGTCCCTGGCTCTCGTGATTTGGTTGCGGCTGGCCAGTGACGAAAGATACTTTGTGGTGAGTGGTTGTAACGTTGCCCCTGGCTGTCGTGATATGGTTGCGGCTGGCCAGTGACGGAAGATACTTTGTGGTGAATGGTTGTAACGTTGCCCCTGGCTCTCGTGATGTAGTTGCTGCTGGTCGGTGACGGAAGATACTTTGAGGTGAGTGAATGCAACATTGCCCCTGGCTGTCGTGATGTGGTTGCGGCTGGCCAGTGACGGAAGATTTTTGATGTTAAGTGACTGCAACATCGTCCCTTGCTCTCGTGATGTGGTTGCGGCTGGCCAGTGACGGAAGATACTTTGTGCTGAGTGGTTGCAACGTTGTCCCTGGCTCTCGTGATGTGGTTGCGGCTGGCCGGTGAAGGAAGATACTTTGTGGTGAGTGAATGCAACGTTGTCCCTGGCTTTCGTGAAGTGGTTGCGGATGGCCAGTGATGGAAGATACTTTGTGGTGAGTGAATGCAACATTGCCCCTGGCTGTCGTGATGTGGTTGCGGCTGGCCAGTGACGGAAGATTTTTGATGATAAGTGACTGCAACATTATCCCTTGCTCTCGTGATGTGGTTGCGCCTGGCCAGTGACGGAAGATCCTTTGAGGTGAGTGAATGCAACATTGTTCCTGGCTTTCGTGATGTGGTTGCGGCTGGCTAGTGACGGAAGATACTTTGTGGTGAGTGGTTGCAACGTTGTCCCTGGCTCTCGTGATGTGGTTGCGGCTGGCCGGTGACGGAAGATACTTTGTGGTGAGTGGTTGCAACGTTGTCCCTGGCTCTCGTGATGTGGTTGCGGCTGGCCAGTGACGGAAGATACTTTGTGGTGAGTAGTTGTAACGTTGTCCCTGGCTTTCTTGAAGTAGTTGTGGCTGGCCAGTGACGGAAGATACTTTGTTGTGAGTGAATGCAACATTGTCCATGGCTTTCGTGATGTGGTTGCGGCTGGCCAGTGACGGAAGATACTTTGTGGTGAATGGTTGCAACGTTGTCCCTGGCTCACGTGATGTGGTTGCGGCTGGCCAGTGACGGAAGGTACTTTGTGGTGAATGGTTGCAACGTTGTCTCTGGCTCACGTGATGTGGTTGCGGCTGGCCGGTGACGGACGATACTTTGTGGTGAGTGGTTACAACGTTGTCCCTGGCTCACGTGATGTGGTTTCGGATGGCCGGTGACGGAAGATACTTTGTGGTGAGTGGTTACAACTTTGTCCCTGGCTCACGTGATGTGGTTGCGGATGGCCGGTGACGGAAGATGCTTTGTGGTGAGTGGTTACAACGTTGTCCCTGGCTCACGTGATGTGGTTGCGGATGGCCGGTGACGGAAGATACTTTGTGGTGAGTGGTTACAACGTTGTCCCTGGCTCACGTGATGTGGTTGCGAATGGCCGGTGACGGAAGATACTTTGTGGTGAGTGGTTACAACGTTGTCCCTGGCTCACGTGATGTGGTTGCGAATGGCCGGTGACGGAAGATACTTTGTGGTGAGTGGTTACAACGTTGTCCCTGGCTCACGTGATGTGGTTACGGCTGGCTAGTGACGGAAGATACTTTGAGGTCAATGGTTGCAACGTTGTCCCTGACTTTCGTGATGTGGTTGCGGCTGGCTAGTGACGGAAGATACTTTGAGGTAAATGGTTGCAACGTTATCCCTGACTTTCGTGATGTGGTTGCGGCTGGCTGGTGACGGAAGGTACTTTGTGCTGAGTGGTTGCAACGTTGTCCCTGGCTCATGTGATGTGGTTGCGGCTGGCCGGTGACGGAAGATACTTTGTGCTGAGTGGTTGCAACGTTGTCCCTGACTTTCGTGATGTGGTTGCGGCTGGCCAGTGACGGAAGGTACTTTGTGCTGAGTGGCTGCAACGTAACCCCTGGCTGTCGTGATGTGGTTGCGGCTGGCCAGTGACGGAAGGTACTTTGTGCTGAGTGGTTGCAACGTTGTCCCTGACTTTCGTGATGTGGTTGCGGCTGGCCAGTGACGGAAGATACTTTGTGGTGAATGGTTGCAACGTTGTCCCTGGCTCACGTGATTTGGTTGCGGCTGGCCGGTGACGGAAGATACTTTGTGGTGAATGGTTGCAACGTTGTCCCTGGCTCACGTGATGTGGTTGCGGCTGGCCGGTGACGGAAGGTACTTTGTGATGAGTGAATTCAACGTTGTCCCTGGCTCACGTGATGTGGTTGCGGGTGCCTCCGACCCCAGTCAAATCAGGTTTAAGTGAGCCAATTTTGTACAATATGAATGTAGCGCACCTTGGAGACTTTTGCTAGTGGCACTTAGTATTACTCTACTCCGATAACAACTTTAATAACAAACCAAACATTAACTAAACTGGTTGAAAATTAGCTCAATCTGGCTTTATCTTTGTTGCATTTGACTGACAATATCCAGTAGATGACAGAAAACTTGATACAGTTATTGTAGTAGATCTGCATACTGAGCGAATTTCAAATATCCAGAATCACAATTTAACATTGCATTAGCAAGGTGTGTAATTTTATATCTTTTACTTTCTCACCCCTATACATAGTATATGGAGAAAGTATTGTTTTCGTCAAAATTTTTGAATGTGAGTTTTTGGTGGATATATTCGTTTTAGTGCTCCCTGAATCCAAAAAAGTGGTTTTCGGCGTGGTGCCTGTCTTTCTCTGTGTATGTGTGTGTGTGTGTGTGTGTGTGTGTGTGTGTGTGTGTGTCTGTGTGTGTGTGTGTGTGTGTGTGTGTGTGTGTGTGTGTGTGTGTGTGTGTGTGTGTGTGTGTGTGTGTGTGTGTGTGTGTGTGTGTGTGTGTGTGTGTGTGTGTGTGTGTGTGTGTGTGTGTGTGTGTGTGTGTGTGTGTGTGTGTGTGTGTGTGTGTGTATGTAAACAAAGCTAGAGACGACACCAATGGTCTGATTTTCATGAAATTTGGCATGTAGATATAAATTCGTGCTATTTCCAGGCGTATTTTTCATTTTTTTGCATTTTTATATTTTTAAGGGTTACCCCATAAAAACCCATAAAAATTACAAAAGTCCAAATTTCCCAAAAACGGCTCTAACGATTTTGATAAAAATTTCATGCTTTTTAGTGCTTAAGATGACAAACAAAACGACCCTACCCGCATGCAAATTCAGGTTCAGAGGTTATGGGGGTTAAAGTGTTAAAAATTCATATTTTTCAAATTTCACAAAATCTGTGACCTCTAAAGAAAATATATTAGTAACCATTAAATTTGACTTGAAAAACTAAATAATTTTGTATTTTGAATCATTAGTTTATGTCTACTGGTTGCGGAGATAATTGATATTTTAGTTCGGTGGTAAACGCAGTACGTTGTCCAATGTTAGTCTTATGGCAAATATTTATAAACCGATATCTCCGTTATTTACTAACCGATTTTGATCACATTTGGTATGTATTTGTGTGATAATTAATTGTTAATTTGCTTTATTTCACATATAAGTTTTCTGGTTTTAAATGACTTTAAGGGAGAAAGTAAGTGTTAGTTTTCTAATACCGTTTATTTTAGAATACTATTGGAGAGAGTATGCAGGTTTAATGAAACAGCCAGGAGAAAATTGGGTAATGCATCGGTTACGAAACTGCCGAATCCCATAAATAGGATCCAACCTGATCCAACGGACATAGAACAATGATTTTAAATACTAAATTATTGAATTTAACATTGTCCACCAACAATGTGTCATACCAATTATGACCAATTTTGTCATATTATTTTAATTACGCCATGTGAAAAGAATTATCCATGGGGAGGATGAAATCCCCGCTTCTGGTGGACTGATTGAGCTGGCAAGTATTCGAATTTGTCCTAATAATTATCACTCTGCATATAACTTTACCAACTTTTATTGCATAGTTTATCAAGAGGTCTAATATTGAACTTTTACAGTTGGAACGCAGATTTGAGAGAACTTGCCATTCTTTGATATTTTTTACTAATGTGTCATTAGCAAAGTGGAATCAGCTGGTGTGTTGTTTACACGCAACAGCCAGGTAATTAATATCACCGCTGGCGACCGGCCAGGACTCACCTGTGGGGATAATGAGCCTCTACATCTCCTACCTTGTTTACACTAATTTTTATACCATGCTTTTGAACTAGTTTCCTCTTTTATTGACGAACTCTAAATCACTATATTATCGTCTGGTTCAACAAGAGTGTCTAATATTTAGGACTTAAGTTTTACTTTTGGTTCTTTGATTATTATTCCTAATGTTCTTATAATGTAAGGAAAAAAGGCAAACGAAGACTAATGTCGAAGGCAATCGAAGTAATAGAAGAGTGAATGTCCTGTACACATTGTAATCGTTACATGAAAACGTTAGGTAGGGATTGCGCCCAGATGTTTTTCTATAGGTAATATTTAATTTCAAACCAGCATTAAAGATTGATACAACCTAAAGACAATATGCGTTTATGTATGGTAAGGAACTCCACTCTATCTCATACTTTTTGGAGTTTTCTTTGAGTTATAAAATTGCCTTTAAAAGTTAATTTTACACTTTAAATTTAAAAAATGATATGATTGCCGCTAAACTTGTAGATAAAAAATTGATAGGTTATTAGGTTTATAAATTAATTCGCTAAAAAATGTATTATCTTCGATAGGTTCAAATATTTTATATTTAAAATTGTCATTACCCAACGGAAAAAAAATTATATATTCTAAATTATGACTCGCATTAAAAAGTTCATAACATTCATAAGTTCATATTTTGTGGAATTATATGGTTCGCAACTTGATAGTGACTGCACTAAAAAACTCCAAATACCTATTTAAGGGTGTGGGGTAGGCCTTGCACTGAAAACATCTGTTAGCTCATACCCAGGGGGATAGAATCATTCATAAAATCCTGAGTAAAAATTAAACTCCTCGTTGAAAAGTTCAAAGAAAAATTGAGTACCTTCCACTCCAAATAAATGTATTTTTGTCTTGCTTACTAGTGTCTCAAACCAATAATAGGTTTCTTTATATGGACTGTCTTGTTTGAGAGCTTTCTGGTAAGTTATTTGTTTTCTGTGGTCAGTGACGTGGTTATATTCTAATATTATCTCTGTAGAAATATGATAGAGGCCGAGGACAGCAGGGGGCTGGCCCGGGGCCAACCCTTGTCGTGAATATTGGTACTTCCGCAGGCGAGTGCTTGTTCCCCTCTATTGAATCAGGGAGTTTCCACATAAAACCCCGAATACCAAGATACGTTTTATAAAATTAAAAATATATACTTTAAACTATAACTATACACTCAATACTGTACTGAGTTTACATTCCAGAACCTGTATAACTATGAGAATTTTGATTTAACGCCTTTTTAAATCGTTATACAATATAGTATACAATTATTCACATAAAAAAGTCGTTCGAATTCAGTTTTTCGTCTCAAATAATCTTGCGATTCTTGAGAAAAAGGCTAAAAAATTTTAATTTGGTTTTATCCTCAAAACTTACGAAAAATATTTATAAGCTCAATTTATTAACTAAGGTTAATAAATTAGCAACACTATATTACAGCTGAATGTTTTAATTTTGTTATAAAGTTTTGATTAGTTTTGAAGATTTATGGCATGCGAATTGAAATCTGACCAAGGAATGTTATAAATGTCCTACAGTCCTGTTTACGATCCCTTATTTTATTACTTTGTCTATTAAAGCGCTAAATTCGAGTCTAGTGCCAATAATATTACAATATTTATTAATAGTCCTCGTTAATTTATGTCTTCACACCTAAAAATTTTCTCGTTTAGAATATGTTCTACGTCTTTTGCCTAATTGCAGGACTATTCTGAAGTTGATGTTAAACTCTGATTAATTTATAAGCTTTTTGAATCTAATATCAACATAAAATGTCTTTATCTAACAAAAAAAACTGTTTTATTTATTTAAGTTTTTGTTGATGGTAAAACAAAAAGAAATGTGAAAAGTAGGCAAAATGTACCAAGTAGATAGCATCGAAAATAATTATCCAGGATAAATTAAAAATATTCTAGCTATTTAAACCGTTACAACCGCTATATTGTGGACAGTTATATTCTCATATAATATTTTATGATAAATTCCGATTTGTAACATAATAATACCCCCGTTGCAGCAGACCTGCATACTCAGCAAATTTCAAATCTGTAAATGATTCAGATAAAGCCATACGCAGTTGTGTTTAAAAAGGTCTCAACATTAATAAAAATATATGTTGGTGAGACCTAAATTTCAAAATTAAAAACCTCTCTACGAATTAGAGAAAATTCAACCAAATAGCCTTAAGAAACTCTTAATTGGCACATCTATTTGTATTGAAATACAAGCCCTCCTCCTCTCAAACATAAAATAATTTTCCTACATAGTTCAAAAGTATACAGCTGAGCTGATTTTTAAATTTTAGCCCACCCTGTAATCTAGAAATTTTAGAAAAATCTACCTAACAAATCCTGAACAAGTTGAAACTTCGCACAGAGTAAACTTTCCCAATTAAAATCCCAAAAGTCCCCGCAAATCCCTCCTATGCTCTAGCTGCCGCCTTGGAAAACCATTTTCCAGTCAATGTTTTCCAAAAAAATTTTCAATTAACATAAAAACCATAAGAGATACGAAAAGAGTGTTAATGACGTTTTTGTAGAGGACAAAATTCTCAATAAAATGAGTATAAACACATACAAGAACTTTAAAAAATAACAACATGTAAAATTTGATGTAAAATACTTTCCCAAGTGGGCAAAGCCCATTTAACCTAATGAATAATAAATTATATTCATAGAATCTTTATGAAAGTTGTAGTTATACGTCAGTTATTAAAATTGGTTCACAATAAAGGTGAGGGTAAACTCACAAAAAAGGTATTCCTTAAGTATATCTAAAAACGTCAGGCATAAGGAATAATTTTTTGTGAGTTAACCACGCCTTTATTGTGAACCAATTTTAATGATTAAGGTATAAAATAACTGGAATTTCAATCAGGATTCTATGGTTATATTCTATTTTTTATTACGATAAAAGAGCTTCGCTCCTTTGGGGAACTATTTTAAATCAAATTTCACATGTACTCCTTATGGCAGGAGTATTAGAAATACAACATTTTAGAAAATTAATAATATCAGCATATATTTTTTAAAGATTTGCACGTGTTTTTTATTGGGAATACGATCTTCTAGACTACAAATCACCATTCACACTTTTTTCGTAACTCTTATGGTTTTCGTGTTACTCGAAAAAATGTACAGTGAAACATGGACCGAAAATGGGGTTTTCAAGATGGCGGATGGAGCACAGCAGGGATTTTCGGGGACTTATAGTCTTTCAATTAGAGATATTTACTTTACATCTGTTGCTACTTAACAAAGTATCAACTTGGTCAAGATTTGTTAGGATTCTCTTTTTTTATGCCTAAAATTCCTAGACTACTGTATAAATCCTCTGTATTTCCACTGCACTTATCCCCACCCGCCCTCCCTCACCAACAGATAGATAATGCATAATCGTCCTTCCCAGCGATCCAAATAGCATGACCTCCTTCATTCTACGCATGCCCAAACCTTTCTGAAAAACCTTGTTTCTCCTTAAAAAAAATTCTCCTTTAAAAAATACATATAAAAATAATAAATGTATTACAACATTGCATTTATTTAAATTAATCATAGGCTTTCTAATAACGACTAAGCCTACGCACAAGCAATCTGCCCATGAAGGCTTATTCTCACGATTTTTTTGTTATTAGTTGTAAGAAAAATGTGTATATTATGTCTTTATATTTGTCAATCACATGTTGCATTTTTCTGGATATAAACAAAATTTGAATTTGAATTAGAATCTTAAGGTAAAAATGTTTAAAAATGCATTTGTAAAAACTTGCCGATATTTAATTTTAGTCCAAAATGTTTATTTGTCTCTTCTACCTTGCTTAAAAAGGTTTGTATTAAACGAAAATCAAGAAATGTTATTCACACTTTTACTATACACCTGTCTTTTCATCTAAAAAATTAAATATTTTACATACCATGAAAGATTATGTATATGACTTTAACTTTACCTCTTGATATCTCAAAAATAACTATTTGGGGTTAATCTACTTTGTCTTTCGAGGCCAATGAGCGAATGACCTTGAAATATATGGAGTTCATGAACTTCCTACTGAGGACACCTATAAGAAAGTATCAAGGTAGGTGCGTAAATAATTGTTAAGTTTTTCCGCCAAAATCGAAACAGAAGGGAAAAAATCTTACAACTGTAAACGTGGGCTTCACATATTCTACTGGTCCGAACAAAATTTACAGAAAAGAAACATTAAGTCCTGTGACAAGAAGGGTATTCGCAGCTAATCGGGAGGCAAAAAAAACAAACATTTTGAATACCATTGGATTCGCAATGACAAGGATAAAAAATGAGAACTCTGCGGCGAATGTCAACTCGCTCTGATAACCTATTTTTTATAGGTCATATGTTTCATTAGTTTTATTATTTGTTTTTAAACTAAGTTAAAAGTTTTTAATTTAATTTATTTTAATACAATTTTAAATCAAATAAAATTGTAATTAAGTTTTATGAAATACATAAAATATAAAATAAATATAAATAAAATAAAACTTTTTTGTGTAATGAGTTATTTGAATTTTTTCTTTTTGTGTATTGTAGTATGTTTCTTACCTATACATGATTGTCTTCATTTTTTAGTAGTTCAACAATTTATTAGTTTTCTTTCTCTTGAATTTCAACAAACGGTAGCGATGACTTGTTATCTTCATGTAGGTTTTATTTAAAACAACGGGCCAAACACTCCCCTCAGTATGACACGATATCGGGAGTGAAAGTAGAAGAGGAAAAGGATTAGTTTTTATACTGTAATCAAAGGTCATTCATGTCGAAATATTTTCTAGAATCATTATTATTTTATATGTATTTGAAGTGCTCTTATTCAGTAATGTCATTACAGAATTTCGATAAATCCTATTTTGTAAAACAAAGGTTATTCCAAAATATTAAAGACAAACAAAAACTTCAATAAGGAGCAGAGTGGACTAAACTAGTAGAAAAATGGACTAAGCTAAATGAGAATAAGACAGAATAGGCTAACCTAAGCGTAAAAACAAGACTAATCCACATTGTTATCAAAGTTAAAACAAACTACAAATCTTTGAAACAATTTAGTTACCAAAAAATAAAAATAAACAAAAACTAATTTTTAAAAAGTTTTATGGGTCTTATGTATGATACAGTGGAACTATCATTCAAAAGAGCAATTCCTGTACTGAGATATATATCTATATATATATATATATATATATATATATATATATATACATGATACACACATGTGTATTATATTTAAATGAAACGAATAGTGTTTTTGACATTTTGGGGACCTCAGAACGAAAAGTTATGATGGTCTCGGGCTTTGATCTTTCCATGAAGAATTGTAACAACTACTTCTCTAATGGGGAAATTCGTTAAAAACTGTTCTTATATTTGAATTTCATTAAATACTATATTTGCAATCTATTTTAGTTGCTTATCTATGAATACAGCATAGATACATATATTATCTTAAAAAACCTAATTTAATGTTATGCATGCAGCAAGACATTTTGAAAACTCAAGAGTTCTGGAAGGTATCCAAGTGGTGTTGTGGCATAGTATTATTGCTATTGGCTGACAATACGATTCACAATACGACAGTGGGCGAACCAAACATTTCGTTCCTTACATTTACTTCGATTCGGATTTATTTAGGTCATGGTTGTTTATAGAATCAGAATCTCGTAAGTACATGACAATTTTCCCTATACGAATATAAAAACATGTGGGAGGTATAAACCGTTAACAACAGATATATCGAAAATGTTTGCTGAATCATTTCAATTGCCATGAGTGCAATGGATGGAATTTTGGCGTTTGCATGTGTGCTCGTCCTTAAAATTGTTTGCCAGTAGTTATGTAATTTACTTAAAATGGTTCATCACTACATCATTCATATAAAACAAATAAATAAATTCTTTATTCACCAAAATGCATACATAAATATACAATTTCATTGTTGATATACAAAACTTCTTATGTTTCTTACATAATACATCACAAATAAACATAATCATGCATAAAATACTATTTTAAAAATATATTAATAACATTATAGGTGAATAAACGGGTTGCCCCAAGGCTAAGCCCGAACGGGTTCCCTGCAATATAAAAAAATTGTTGAAAAGGAAAGAAAAATGTGCCAAGCTATATTGTTTTTAAATCAAGAAATCTGAACTTAATATGCTACAATAAAACTGCATAATGCAAATAAGGAAAGACTTAACATCAAATTACTTACAACGAAAAAAAATTGTTGATATCAAGTTTGACAGTATATATAAATAACAATATCAATTGATAACAATACTGACAGGTAGGTTTGAAAATCTGGTTTAATAAACATAAAAACACATAATATTTTTTATACTTGAGGTTTCAGAAAATCTTCGATATTTTCAATGCTGTACATCCATTTCTTAAGATTTCTTAGTGAGCTTCTATATTACTGAAAGTGGTGGATTCAAAAGTAATATTATATAATCTCGGTGCATTAAAAGTGTAAAATTGTTGAAAAAGCGTTAATTTGGTTTTGGAATAGCGATGTTGTGGTTAGAGCGTAACTGAAGGTTTTGAAATAGGTATGATTTGAATCACTTCTAGTAACGAAAATTCTTAATACATCATAATCATATTATGTCTAAGTGGAAGGACTCCCAAATGTTTAAAAAGAGGTAGCGATTGATCAAGTCTACATTTTCTCATTCTTATTTTTACAATACACTTTTGCAATGTAATTAATGGTTTGATTGTACTTATATGTGTCCCCCCCCCAACAGAATAGTCCATATCCTAACCTCGACCCTACTAAGGCATGGTAAAGGGTAATTAAAAACTTCCTCAGACACAGGTCTCGCAAAAAATAAAACTTTCTAATCATATTTTACATTTTTTTAAATTTTTTTACTTGATTCTCCCAAGAAAGGTTTGAGTCAATTACAAGCCCTAGGTACTTAATACTATTTACTTTCTCGATTTAAATACACTTTGAACAGTTAGAACCATTGAAACAATCAGAATTGTGGTATATTACTTTCCTATTGCACTCCATGTGTTTTTTATATTAAAAATCATGTATTTAGTTTTGTCACTTAAAATCAGAAAATGTTTGAAAAACCAAAGTTCTAAGCATCGAAGATCTGCCTGGATACTATTGTGCAGGTTGTTTAAATCGTCACACTTATAGCTTAAAGCTGTGTCATCAGCAAAGGTGTTACCCTACCATTAAATTTAGCGAAAATAAGAAATAGAATTGGACCCAAAACTGACCCTTGTGGGACTCCATACGTTATTTCACCTTTTCACTTTCTTGCCCCGAAATTTTTACCAATTGTGTTCTATTGTCTAAATAACTTTTGAACCAGTTGTATGGTAACCCCCTAATCCCAGCAAGCCACATTTTATCCACAAGTATCTTATGGTCTACAGCATCAAACGCCTTAGTAATATCAAGGAAAACGGCTGCACAAATAAAACCATTATTTACTCCTTCGTATACACTTTCAAGGAAACTTAGAAGAGCTATTTCAGTTGAAAGATTTTCCCTAAAGCCATGTTGAGTTTCACTGAAAAAATTATTAACTATTAAGAAGTGAACTAATCTTTTTTTTAAGTTTCAAAGATTTTTGAAAAGATTGATAGAAGTAATATAGGTCTATAATTGGATAGACAATTTGGGTCGCCCTTTTTAAACAAAGGAATAACTACAGCGGTCTTAAGATATGTTGGGAATTCCCCTTTCTGAAGGCTAAAGTTAACAAGAAAGGTCAAGGACCTCTATAACATTATCCAAGACCGATTTAAGTACAAACGATGTAATATTATCGAACCCTGGAGATTTATTATTTTTGAGACTATTTACTATTCAACTGGTTCATAACTATTCATATATTCAACTGGTTCATAAATCAATTTAACAGACACTATTATCGTTATATTTATTCCTCATTTAAGTAATTAATGCATTTTACTATTCAAATTGTACGTTCTGATCATGCACAAAAATATGCATTATGCAACGTGCAGTTCAGTGTACATATTTTCTCAATAGTAATATTATAAATCGGTCATTGCTTGGTTGTGTTGTGAAATAAATTCTCACTCCAAACGTTAAAATTTTAATATAAGAGGCAAAATTAAAGTCATATTAATTCCGGAAAATATCTTTGTTGTTGTTGTTTTCCAGTTTATATTTTTATATTTAGAAAGCTAACAACCACACAATTTACGAGTACAAATAGATAATGCTTTGCAGGAGTTCCAGGACAGGCAACTGTTGACCTGACCGTAGTGTAGGTTAATCATAATTTAATCAAATAATCTAGAGCAGGCGTTTTGTTTATTGGTGGAAACACATGTAAACATCTTAAAAGTCCATCTTTATAACGAAAGTACTTACTTTATTTACATTTTAACCGCCGTGATTTACACAGTGTGGAAAGCCTTAGGAATTCCCTTAATGTAGATTGTAGATGATCGGCTCGTTTATTGCCTTACTTAGTTTTCCTACTGTATCTGATTTTGTAACAATACTAAACATATAACATATGATAAGATATATAATATTGATATACTATTATGGTACTGTTTGAAATCAATGGTATCCTTTCTATTATATTTATTTTAGAATTGTAAATAATATACTTTGTAAATGTATACTTTTGCCAGCTTCAAGGCAAAGTTTATTTATTTATTTATTTTTTTATTTTTTTTCGAAGTTGATGTTGATTTTTGCGCTCCTCCAGCAATAAATGAGGGTATAATTTAATATGATCATAAACCATACCGTACCCTCAAGGACAGGAGATTGCAACGAAGAGTTAATTGCAAAAAAGGGACATTACAATGATCCATGCTCTAACAAACATTATTGAAAGAGGAAAGAGCAACTTGGAGGTTTATTACGATTACTAAGCTCCTAAAGTTGTTCAAGTCCCATTACGAAGGTATATTCGGTCATTCTACCTCAATTATACTGGCACAAACAAGTCTTCGAGTTTTGGCCTGCTCTCCAATATTGTACAAGGTGCATTATAGGCTTACCTAAGCTTAACTTAAACATTTCAACTACACAAAACTTTTGCTATCTTTGAATTTGTTCTTGTATTTATGTTTTCAATAAATAATAAAAAATAAAAATAAAACTCTTAGAATGATTAAGTAAATCTGCTTGCCAAATCATATACTCTTATATGAGCAATGTTACCTTGATTGCTTACTTGCTTGCAGAACTATCTCAAAAACGGCTTCCAGGATTTCCTTGGAAGTTTGGAAATAATTAATTTCTAACAACAAAGATTTTTATATAGGTTACTTGGCCAGGGAAAAACGAATAATGTAATAAAATGTATTTTAAAGTAAAAAAACATTAAGATTGTGCCTTTTGAGTTGCCTTGCTAGCAACGAAATAAACATAAAAATGTAAACAAATAAGATATAATCATAGAATATCGATGTTTACAGACTACAGCCATCTAGGAAGAATACAGCGTGTGGGATAAAGATTGCTTGGAGTAATAAAAAAATGTATTTACAAATATCCCCGTTGCAGCAGACCTGTATACAGCAAACAAATGCAAAAGAGCATATTTCAATCCATCACAGCGAGATTTGACATGTTTTTGTAAGCTCCATAACAATAACTTGGAGAATGAGTATGTAGGTTTGCTACAATAGGTACGTTTAAACTGGATGGTTTTAATTCAATATTTAGTAAATCTGAACTAGAAGAAGCCATATACCAAGTTCCATTGAGATATGTTGAGAAATAAGCGAGTTATATAATTTTACATATTTCCCATAAGGATATCATTGGGACAACGTACTGTGTTTACCACTAGCGACATCTCAGTAACCAATGGTCATAGAGCAACAATTGAAAATACCAAATTTTTTGGTTTTTTTAAGCTGAATTCAATGGTGTAAACCAAAAATACATTATTTTAATTTTTCTATGTAAAAAATAAAAACATTTTTTGGAGGTGTTTACCGCCCTAACCCCCCCTTCCAATCGTCCAATCAGGCTGGTTGTTGAACGTGTCCGAATAATTGCTACTTTACATGTCTGCACCAAATTTCATTCAGATTGGACCATTTTACGCGAGTTATCGTGCTTTATACATATACAGTATACCCTATATATATAAAATGAAATTAAATGAAATTAAATTATTTATTCAGCAAAAAAATCAGTTACAATACAAGTTATTATACAATGCCAAAATTATTTCCCCACATGGGCGTAAGCCTGTGAGTGGGGAAAGAGTTCTGAAATACTCTTAAAATTATTGTAACAAAAACAAGTGCACTTGTAATAAAAATAATTTACTTGAATTAAAATTAAAATAGAATTCGAGAATTTTAAAGTATCAGTTAACAAAACTGGATGAAAATTTAATGAAAAAGAAAACGGTGAGATTGATAAAATGACGCATGCATCTATGATAAATTTATAGATAGTGTTTATTGGAAACTGATTGACTATTATTTTTTATCTACGACCATTGCAATAAGCACCAATTATGGCATTACCATTATAATGATATACATTAAAACACCAAAAACCAAGCAGTACTCTAATGACGACTTTAGAGTACTGGAGTCACTTTAGAGTACTGGTTCTAGACCAATGAGAGCTCGGCATTTGACGGAAGTAGTGACATAATAACAATTACGCAATTCGCACATCAGCTGATTGTTGCATTACGATTCATGTTTGAGTTTACTTATCCCATCAGCTGATTGTTCCACAACGATTCATGGTTCAGTCTGCTTATTTGCCTAACCTCAAATTTTAGTTGACCTATTCTATCATTAGTAAGTCATGAGTTTTGTTTAACTTCGGGGGAAATTTTGTCGTATATTGTTGGTCGTAGATAAAATAGTGTATGCAACGATTGTATTATGCCTTTAAGCCACTCGTGAGATATTTAGAACACTCGCTTCGCTCGTGTTCTAACTTACATCTCACTCGTGGCTTAAAGACATGCATTATACAATCGTTGCATAAACTACTATAAAGTGGTTATGCTACGAGTTTGTGGGTGTTCCAATATATTAGGAAGCAAAGGATAAATCATATAGGCTAAGTAATGAGATGATGTGGTATTAATAGTTTTTGTCAGACGAGGTGCAATAATACCGTAAGTCGCTGAATACCTTGTAGAATAAGGATGAGATATTTGCTGAAAAAGTGAATAGTTGGACTTAAAAATATAGATAACTAAGGATTTAACATAAAGTTGATGAATGCTAAACACTTTAAACTCTTCAAATAATAAATTAGAGGGATAAAGTCGATTTTGTATTCAAAGCTGATTTAATTATAGATTTTGCAGGACTTCTAAAGGCGAAAGTGAACTCAGCCACCCCAAGCTAAAATTCCATACTGTAACAAAGATTGAACATAAGCGTAATAAACTGTTTTTATTAGATCGGGAGCCAGAACTGTATTTAGGTTTGAAAAAATAAAAAAAAATTCTAAGTTTGTTTTTTAGATAAGTGACATGACCAGACCATTTCATACGATTGTCAAAAATAACCCCAAGATATTTGTACTCAGAAACCCTCTCAGTGGCGTCACACGTCGTGCATACATTCACACCGCCACACGTGTGCAGGCGCAGACACATGTCAGTAGGATCGTGATCGGCTCTCAGTGAAATTGTCATGTTTTTAGTTTTATAAATATTTACCAAGAGCCGATTTTGATCAAACCATTTTTTGACGGTGGAGAGGCCGCGCTCCGCAAGGCCGTAAGAATCCCTCCAACTGTCGCCCTCGAATAAAAGGGCTGAATCGTCTGCGTACAGACAAATGTTGCCATTTGCCGGATTATTTTGCCATTTGCCAGATTGACTTTTCCTAAAATGTTAATATATACAAGGAACAATAACGGCCCCAATGTGCTGCCCTGTAAAACCCCATAGTAAATTTTTGCAGGGGCACTTAATTGATTAAATATGGAAACAGTTTGGAGGCGATCACTCAAGTATTTTTTGAACCAGTTCAAAGCAGTGCCATGGACCCCAATGTACTTTATTTTTCTTATCAAAATGTCCCTATCAACTGTATCAAGGGCTTTGGCTAGGTCGATGAAAACTAAAATAGGTTTTTTATTACGTCCAATAGCCTCGTGAATATTTTTTTGTGAGCAAGAAAAGATCGTCATTTAAATTTTTGTCTCTTCTGAAACCAAATTGATTTTCAAACAGTAAATTTTGGGCAGCCAAATATTTTACAGTTGTAATCTTACTGTTTTTTCTAATATTTTTGAAATCACACTTGCCAAGGTAATTGGTCTGAAACCAACACAATTGTTTTAGCCCCCCCCCCCTTATAGATAGGAATTACTTTACCCATTTTAAAACATTTTGGAAAAACCCCTGAGGAAATACTTTTGTTAATCAAATGAAGAAGCGGTGACTTTAAATATTCAAGGTTGTTCTTAATTAATTTTGCCGGAATATGATCATGACCAGGAGCCGATCCTCCTTTCAGTTCATTTACTAAATTTATAAGTTCTGCTTCTGATATCGGCTCCAGTCGGAAAGAGGAGTCGGTCGCGAACTCGGCGTCATCAACAACGACCTCGGTTACATGAGGGATAGCACTGGCTAATCTGGCCCCTACCTCTACATAATACTTATTTAATTGATCAGCTGCTTGCTTAATTTCATCTTCCCCTACACTATCTTTCCTGTCCAAAAATTGTTTAATAGGAAATAAGTCCTTATTTTTTTTTAATTCCCATAATTTCAGCAAGGTTGGTCGATAGTTTAGCTTTGTAGTTTCTTGTTCAGAAATTTTTTTGCGGTAATATGAGTTTTTTGCTTCTTTTATTGTGCGATTCAGAACATTTCTATAATTTTTAAAACGATCTTTAAGCACTGTATTAAAAGGTTGTCTTTTTAGTTGGGCGCTCATCTTATCTCTGACTCTGATTGATTTAACGATACCAGAGGAAATCGAGGGTTTAATATTACATAGTTTAGCAGGTTTTTTGCTCGTTTTGGAAGAAAGGGTTGTAATATTTTGCAACTGATTTACAAAATGTTTACTCAAATTGACGTCATCTACATCTAATACACATGACCACTCCTGGTCAGAGATAAGACGGCGCGCCAAATCAAAATCCAAAACATTTGCTGTTTCTTTAATTTCAAAGTTTTTGCTTCTTTTAAAGGAGTTTATTTGTATTTGCGCAACTGTAAAATAATGATCAGTTAAACCAGATTTAATAGCAGCAGATTTAATCAATTGGGTGTTTTTGAAATGAGTTAAAAGATGATCCAAACAACTTTTAGAAAATGCCGTGACTCTAGTAGGTTTATCAATACAAATACAACTAATAAAACCCGCACCGTACAGTGTGTCCAAATATCTCTGCGATAAAAAGTCTTTCGTTCCGGGCAATATGCAACAATTGAAGTCACCAATCAGCCAGTGAACCACCTTTTTATTTCTATCGTCGAGATAATTCTCAAGGTCGTCGATGAATGACGCCAAGTCCGACGACGGACTCCTGTACACAGCGAGCAGGCACAACCTCTCCCCGCGTCCCCGCCAACCGTTATCCCCACCCGCAGACATGGCCCCACACATACTCACTTCCTCACTACACGTACCAAAACACTTTTTAACAAACACAATCACACCATCATTTTGATTCTTCCTTTCTTTATTCACAATCATATCATACCCATCCATACTCACATTCACACTACATTCATCCACCCAGGTCTCCGTTAAAATAATTATGTCAAATTGATGGCTAAGCCCATTTAAAATTATAATTAGTTCGTCAAAATTTTTCCTTACTCTGCGTATATTTAGGCTCAGCATGCTAACGCTGTTACTTAAATCTGAATCTGTTTCAGAAACAAAATTGAAATGATTTATACATGCATACATACATGTAATAAATACATGCATAAATACATGCATTTACATCCCTGCCTAGGGTTATTTCATCAAATAATTTATTCTGAAAAAGTTCACCCATGTTTCATGCCAAGACTAGCCCTGCTCACCTGCCTCTAATAATGAAATATATAAAATTACCCTATGAGAAAAGCTAATCTTGATTTTAGCGAAGTTCCCCTATAGGGAAGAAGCTGTTACCGTAGTACTCATGGTAAGACCTAAGCCCGAGACCATGATAACTTTTCGTTTTGGGGCCCCCAGAAGCAAAAACCACTATTCGTTCATTTTCATATATATATGCTGAAACTAAAGATAATATCTCTATCGACCATCACAATCACGATGATTTATAGTAGTAGCTGCATGGCTACGCTGTTTTCCGACGTCACAGCCACCATGATGTTCGGTGGCTGCATGGCAAGACTGTCTTCCGACCATCACGGTCACCATGATTTATAGTGGCTGCATGGTTACACTACCCTCCAACGTCACAGTCACCATGATTTATAGTGGCTGCATGGCTAGGCTGTATTCCAACCACTATAGTCACCTTGAATTAGGCCTACAGTGGCTGCATGGTTGCGCTGCCTTCCGACCACTATAGTCACCTTGATTTACAGTGGCTGCATGGTTGCGCCGTCTTCCGACCATTATAGTCACCTTGATTTACCATAGCTGCATGGGTAGTCTTTTTTCCGGCCACAACAGTCACCTTGATTTATAATGGCTGTATGGTTGTCTTCCATCCATCACAGTCACCATGATTTTCAGTGGCTGCATGGCTAGGCTGTCTTTCGACTACCTCGGTCACTATAATTTATAGTGGCTGCGGCTACGCTGTCCTCCAACCGTCACAGATACCATGATTTACAGCGGCTGCTTGGATAGGCAGTCTTCCGACCAGTCATTATGATTTACAGTGGCTGCAGAGCTAAGCTGTCTTCCGAAAATCACAGTCAACATTATCTACAGTGACTGTATGGCTGTCTTCCGACCATCACAGTCACTATGATTTACAGTGGATGCGTGTGACTACGCTGCCTTCCGACAATCGTAGTCAACAAAATCTACTGTGGCTGTATGGCTGTCTTCTGACCACCACAGTCACTATGATTTACAGTGACTACATAGCTAAGCTGTCTTCCGACAATAACAGTCAACATGATCTACAGAGGCTGTATGGCTATCTTTCGACCATCACATTCACCATGATTAACAGTGGTTGCATGCCTGGTTGAGAATGTGAAAAGGGATAAATATTACATTCTCTTACGTACAATGGTAACGCTTGGAATATTTTTCTTATGTTAAGAAATAATAATCAACTTATTTAATGCTCACTTTTTAGTAGACTATATACTGCTTTAGTAAATATACAATGGTCAGGCTCGATGTTTATGAGATAGTTAATATTGCGTCATAAATTAATTACAATTGCATAGTATATAATCATACAATTTGATATGCATGACACTTTACATGCATTCATTCCACCATTCATATCAAAGGTATGTTTCAACGTTAACTATACTCACTTTTATACCATACTCACAGTTTACAGTACCTGTACTCTATTCCTCGACCATACGGGAGATATCTTACAATAAATGCTTGGTATTTCATATTTTTGAATTTATAACATAATATTATGAGACCGCTGGAAAGATTAAGATCATGATTTTCCAACGAAAGTTGTAATTTAATTTAATTTAACATACATAAAATAACGCATGTTTTTAATACAACGTACATTATACGTACGCATGTCAATAAAACTTGGTGACCAGTGATTCGTTGAAAATTTTCATGAATCAGTTATTCATGAAATTTTTTTATCATACCATATGACTGACACATAATACAGCTTTTAGAAAGTCATGGTTATGGAAATTCCATGCGTAACTGTGAGTGTGGGTTGGTAACTCAAATGTAAAGTAATTTATGTGCAACACATTACAGTTACTCTGAATACGGTTGGAATTATTATGGAGCTTAATGGTTAATGAAGTGGCGAGTTGCTCATTAATGTTTATTACGGAAATAATAAGTATTCTCGATTCAGCATATACTCAAGAAGATTTAGAAGTAGATTTTTTTATACCTATTGAACACTTTGAAAACATAGTGATTATTTTCGATAATTAATTTTTTCTCGGTCTATATTTTACATTCTCTGCAGAAATTATGAGCTATTGTTATTATTCTCAATTTGCTATGAACATCATACTCTATGCAATCCATATAATTATGAAACTGTCATATGATGCCTATTAAGTAATGTTTGATATCTCTCAAATGTCATTTGAACTGAGAATTAATAAAATAAGTTGAATAAATAAAAATATTCGCTGCGCCAACCAAGCTAAAATACTTCATACTTTTTTCGATTTTGAGTTTAGTAATTAAAATAAAACCATATCTATGACAGGGAAATAACCGTTACTCGGTGTTAAATGCTTGAACCCTCTCCACTGGAGTTGTGGAGCTAAGCCTGCCACTCGGCTATTGTGTATAACACTCCGACTGATTGGTTTCCTTGAGAAAACGTTTAAGATAAACACTGCAACCGAGTTTAAATAAACCCTTTCTCCCGTTGTAGCAATCACATTAAACTGTCCTCCGCTTCTTCTTGTACAATTTATTTTTGACGTAAATTTACAATAATCGAGGAAAATATCAAAATTTGGAATATTGGTTTGAACTTAATTGTCATTTGTGTTTTATACCGATCTTCGATCGGAGGATTATTGCATTGACAATATGAATATTTAATATAAAATAGGTTATTAATTCATACGGGTATTTAGCCAAAGATATTAATTCCTACAGCATTGACTTTATAGTCAAAGATATAAGCGATTCCACTCTACTGACGATTCTCAAATATCAAACCATAGGACCGACATATTTAATTGGGAACCAAACTGAACACAGCAAATTTATGCTCGTACGATAAAACAATTTTCGGAACGAGTGATTGTAGAGGCAGGGGTGGGGTGGCGGTACCTGTTTGAATCCTCGGTACATGACCCGTATCTCCTGGCGGGTGAACTTGGTCTGTCGGCAGAGGTCCTCGAGCGCGACGGGCCGGTGCTTGGGCAGCCGACTGGGCTCCAGCTCATAGTTGGTCTCCTCTATGGGGCTGTCCGGCGGGGTGGCCATGGTCTCACTGTACCATCACTGTCACTGTCACCTCACTCGTGCTGCGGCCGGTCCCGGGCGAGCCCTGGTTACAACTGGGCTGCCGACGCCGCCGGGGCCCGCGCCTGCGCGTCGCGCCCACCGTCACAAGTGCCCTAATCAAAGGGATTTAAATCTTCTGAATTTATTTTTATGTTGAGTAATTCAAACTGGTTTTAAGGACGTAGTTTGGCTATGATTATATTCATTATTAGATTTATTAACTATATACATTTTACTCGTGACATATATTCTAAAACAGAATTAAATTTATTCCGGGTTCTTCCAGTGTTATATTCAATTTATATGATTACTTTATGTTTGAGATTAAAGGGGAAGTACGCAAGAATTTGGTAATTGCATGAGCATTAAAACTTATTTACCTCAACTAACTACTTCGACTCAACCCCCCTATCTCGACTATTGAGCCTTTAAACACATATTTACTGCACTAACACTCGAACGTTATTTCCTCCCTACGCATTCCTAAGAGTTTCTTACTCTAAATATTTTCCTAGCATCCTTTTCCCTAAAATAAAGTTGTAATTTTACTTGGTTTGACTTTGACACGAAACCCAAACAAATTTGGTGAATTATTATACTTCCATTTAAGCTGATGATAATTTAATTCCACCGGCAGAGGTACATTGTCAGCATTCTTATAGCTTCGCTTACATATTTTTTGTAAATACCCATCTAGTTCATCTCACAAAATTGTAATTTTCGCCGAACGGTAAATTAACAGAGAGCTAGGTTTGCACTATTCGTTAGAGTTTCAAGTTACTGACTTAACAGTGTTTCGAAGTTAAACTTACCAACATTATGTCTGAGTCGCGTATAGTTCCTTTGACCTACTTGCCTTCAAGGTATTCTTTAAGTATATTTGTTCACTAAAGCTTGATAAACGCACAAAAAAGAGCAAACACCACTAGCACCAACAAAACCTCTTTATTAAAAATTATAATATTATAAAGAAACATTCTATAAGTTTTCAGAACTCTCATTTCTTGGTTCGCCAAATTATTATACAGTTAACTTAGTTTTTGAAAACTTTAAAATTAAAAATTAAAAATTACATTTATATTATTATAGACAATATCCTTAGGTGTTTATTTGTATGGTTGTTTACAGGAATAAATAAATGTAGTATTACCTTTTTATATTATCATACAGTTAAATCAAATAATATTCTATCAACTTTACGGTAAAGTATTTTTGTTTTAATTAAATCAAAATTGCCGGTACAAATCAGCAGCATACATTTAGAAATAAAATATTCGCGGGGCAGAAATAATGTATAAGTTGAAGGATGGTTTGTGGTAAACCTATAGCAGAATTGAAACAATGAATGACAACAGAGGTAACACAAATGTTGGAGGCAGCCGTATTGTGGTTGACGTGTAGGCTGAGAGGCGATGGCGTGCTGCCGTTGCGTGAACAGCTCGGCCCAGTCTTCACGACAGACAGGCCATACATCCTTATCTTCATCCGATACTCGCCCCATATACCGCAGTAGCGAGACGAACTGCCTGCTCATGAGTGGTTATAAGGGGTAGATAAATTATGTATTCAATGTAATTAGTAATTAGCAAGTTGAAATGTATTAAAAAACAGCACTTGGGACGAAATTAATACAAGGCTCTTAAGTGTCTCTTAACTCTATTTCAAGCATTATTCTCGGACCGATGACAAGTTTTAGTAGTTTAATCAAATACAACAAGTTTGACAAGTTTAATTAAGTAGTACTGAAGTTTAATGAATGCAAATTTAAATGCCTATGGGAAAATGGAGTTTTTTTATAACTACGAAACCACCAAAGATCGGAGGTAGGAATAAATTGCAAAGATGCTGGTCTTTGCAAACCCTGTAAAATGATGACCTATTTACCATATTCTGCTTTTTTTTTTTTTTTTTGCTTCCAACATTCAAACATATAAAATATATTGGCAAAAAATTATTTTCTAAATATTGAAATGCTGCGTTTGAAATTAAAGCTGAGTTTACAAGGAGTGATTATTTTTAGAGAGTACAAAAGATTTTTTGGCTCTCGAGATTCAGAGTATTTTATATATACTAATATTTTCAAGAGAATGGTCGCCATTTGGAAGTAAATAAAGATGATTAAATTCTATTTCCACCGAATTTTTCGTCTTGTTTAGAGCTTTAAAACTTTGCATATCATGACATATGTTTACTCTAACATTTTTGAGATTTGAACCCATGACCTTCGGTTTTTTAAATATTCTGTGTTTTAAAAAGGTAAAAACTATCTCTACGAAATTCCTTGATGATGATTTTGCCTTCTGGGGCTCCAAAACGAAAGGCCAAACCTACATATTAGCTTCTTCCCCTTAGAGAAAAGTCGCTAAAAAGGAAGGAGAAGAACATAATGGCTGTACTTGGGAAACGTTTTACAAAAGATGAGGCGCTTCGGAAAATAAAAATAAAATACAAGTGATATGCGTTTCAACAATTGAGCTCATATCCTAAAATGCCTCGTCTCTGACGCAGGCCATCAAAAGTAAATAGTAAACTTTAGATGCCATGCACTTCTTTTTGTTTTGGTTATAATAGCGTGTTCAATAGACCGTGCCATGTTATAGTTTAAAATATTTCTGATATCAAGTAATCTAAACTTAGAATTCGTCAAATTTCCAGCATCGTTATAAAAAGATTCGTAATTTTAGTATGAACAATGGATAGTCTGAGTTTAGTAGTATAAAGATAAATATTTGAGTTTCAAATATTAAGAAACTATTTATAAAAATTTAATGGTAATTAAAAAATATAGTCACTCTAGTGGAGAGTTTTAGCGAATTTACGCTTTAGGGAAGAAACTGTCACCATTATACTCACGGTAAGACCAAAGCACGGGACCATGATAACCTTTCGTTTTGGGGCCCTCAGAAGCAAAAACCACCATTCGTTTGAATGTATATATATATATATATATATATATATATATATATATATATATATATATATATTATTATTAACATAGAGAGAAACTCAGTGCCCTCTTCAATTATTCTTCAATGAGCAACATGTTTCGCCTTTTTTTGGCATTTTCAAGCTCTAAATTTAACCCAATAAATAAACGTTTACAATCATATTTATATGATATGATTGATTGATTGCTCCACTTTTTGCTCTTTTGGTCTAGTCGGCTTTAGTCTTTTTCATATATATATATTTTATATTTTCAAATTTAGGGTTGTTTGTAAGGATGTTACTATTCAAACAGGAGGAATTTTCAAACCAAGTTTTCAAGAACACATACAAGCTCTCAACAATAACACTTTAATGAAGTCAAATTTTGCAGAGCACTTTTTAAAAACAAATTACACATACAAGGGATTAATATAAAATTTAGAGATAAATTACATTAAATAAAAGAAGCAAATGGACTCAACAGAAGAATTGTACATATTACTAGAGCATAAAGAAATACCAAGAAACATTTTGAATAGCCATATCCCTACAAACAACCCTATATTTGAAAAAAATAAGACAGTTAACATATTCATATAAAAAAGACTAAACCCCAACTAGAGCAAAAGAGCTTAAAATGAAGCAATCGCAATATTATCACAATGAAGGGCTAACTTTTGTTGTACGAAGAGGAACTGAGTACCCATTTTGAAATATTTTTCATTGAACAACATGTTTCGCCTTTTGGGCATTTTCAAGCTCTAAATTTAACCTACTAAATAAACATATACAATAATATTTATATCATATGACTGATCAGTCATAATGACTGATCAGTCATTGAATAAGTGCAGCCCGACGGACCACGTTTCAACTACGTCACGTGTAATCGGCGCACGGACCACAACATCTTCGTTTAATTAGTATTTTGAATCACTTCTCTATGTCCATTTGATACCGGTATATTGAAAGAGCTAAAGGCAGTATGTTGTCCCAATATTATTAGGGGAAATAAGTAAAATTCTACATCTCGCTTTTTTCCCAACATATCTTGATAAAACTTGGTTTGTGGATTCATCTAGGTGAGATCTATTGTATATTAGTCTAAAATCCCCGATATTTCCATCTTAGTGGTAGCAGACCTGAATACTCATTCTCTAATTGTATATTATATATTACTAGCTGATAATCCCGGCTTTGCCCGGGAGATTATTTTCTTAGCGCTGCTTTCTTAGTGCGTATTCTTGAAGTTTCTTAGTGCTGCATTCTGCTGGTAACCATTGTAGCTATTTCTAATGGTAACCATAGTAACTATTAAAAAAACTTAAAAAATCCTTGAGATGGTTCCCTTCCGGACGATCTTGTGCCTAAGTTCTTGAAGATATCGAATCCAAACCACCATAGTGCACATCAAGAGATTCCAAGCTTTAATTTGACACCAAGATCAAGTATCTACGACATGTAGTTTTGACTGTAGCCCGAAATATACCAACACACAACTCTTTATATATATATATATATATATATATATATATATATATATTATTTATTAAATATCACATCTCACAAAGTTGGATTGAAATATGTACCTTTTCATTCGAAATTCGCTGAGTATGCAGGTCTGCTGCAACGGTTTTTTTTGTTCTTTTTTCATCCAAGTTAAGTCAATTAAATATGAGGTTTCACCTTTTTTCTCGTAGATGATTTAACTCAGACTTTGGTTTGGGCTGTGAATACGGTACATTTGATAAAAATGAGCGCTTTTCAATAAAAAATAGGTTTTTGATATATAAAAATTATATAAAAATGAAATTTTAATTTTACAATGAATACCAGAACTTTCTGATAATCAGTTACTTTTATATGAGCAATGTTTGCTTGATTGTATGATTGCATGATTGATTGATTGTGTGCTTGATTACACAATTATCTCGAAAACGGCTCCGAGGATTTCCTTCAAGAGTCTGGATATGATCAATTTCTGTGTCAAAAATGTAATCTTTGCATTAGCTATATGCAACTTATGCAACCAGAGAAAATCTAATAACGAAATAAAATGAATACAAATTAAGTCTTAAAGTTCAACATTGGGCCTTATGAGTTGCCATGCTAGCAACAAAATAAACAACGAAAATGTAAACGAACAAAATAATCATACCAGCTATTTGCAAACTACAGTCATCAAGGAAAAATACAGTGTATGTGATAACAATTGCATAGAGTAATTAAACAAGTTTATTTGTCAATTTTATGACACTTAAATATTTTATAGTAATTGATTGTATTGGTAAACATACCAAGCAAAGCTCGATCCACCAGGTACTTAAATTCAACATCACCAAATGTTTTGCTGTATAGTTAATGGTTTAACTTAAAAAAATACCCAAAAAATTACCTAAATAAATTAAAATGGAAAATAATATTATCCAGTTAAAACATACGAAAAAATTAGAGTTGCTGTGCAAAAGGTCGGTTACTGGCGAGTTTTTCATATGTTATCAGTGATGAGCTAATTATATAAAATCCAAGTTTTCGCCCTCGAGCTTCCATGGTTTGCCACAGGGTGCGACACTTTCTGGTGTCTTTTCTCAAATTTCAAAATAAAAATATTTAAAACTTTGCATCCTACAGACATTTATCAAATGAGCTATTGTAATTGTGTAGATTTTATGGATCCAGATATATGGTCCTTCAAAGATTAAAAACTCCTCCATTTGATTAAAAAAGGTCCATTCGATTAACATGGGAAATTGTAAAAATTTCGGACGCCACTACGGCTCAGCCCAAAAAAAGTGGAACAAAATAAATAGCTTAAAACTATTTTTCGTACAAACATACTTACGTATACCAAGCTTAATGGCTAACGGTGAAACTCTTTTTGAGCTCCTTTTGAGTCAAACAAACTCAATCTTTCCATATAACTACATGTAAACATGTAGAAAGCAACAGTTTGTTTTTAAGTTAATTGGTTCGAAGACAGTTTGGCCGTTTAGAATTTAAAATAGGTGTAGATCTATGTACTGTATCTAAATTCGCACAAAAAAATTATGAAGCTATTCATGTTGTCCTAGCTATTTAGGGATATTTAAATAAAATGGACCTATTTCAATCAAAATGTAAGAATTTTAGCGAATTTCCCCTGTAGGGAAGTAGCTATTACCGTAGGCGGCACGGTGAGACCTAAGCCCGGGACCTTGTTATTTTAGCGAATTTCCCCTATAAAGAAAAAACTATTACCGTAGGTCTCATGGTAAGACCTAAGCCCGAGACCATGATAACTTTTCGTTTTGGGGCCACCAGAAGCAAAAAACACCATTCGTTCAAATTTATATATATATATATATATATATATATGTTTATGAGCACGATAGGGGCTGTAAATATGGTCCGTTCTTAATGAAATTTGGTACAGACATGTAAAGTGGTAATCACTCGAACGAATTCGTGAACTAGCCCGATCGGACCACCTGAAAGGGGGTAAAGGGGGATAAACGCCTTAAAAAATGGGTTTTTGAGTTTTACACGGAAAAATATAAATTATTTTTCCGAGTAAAAACTCATTACTGATTAGTATTTATAATAAAATAAAAAAAATATATTATTTTATTATAAATATTAATTATTTAATTTTTGTTTGCACCATTGAATTTTGCTAAAACAACGAACAATTTAGTATTTTGAATCATTGCTCTATGCCTATTGGTTACCGAGATATTAAAAGTGGTAAACACAGTACGTTGTCCCTATGTTAACCTTATTAGGAATAAGTAAAATTCTATACCTCGCTTATTTCTCAACATATTTTAATAAAACTTGGTTTGTGATGGCTTCATTTAGATGAGATCTAACGTTTAATAGTCTAAAATCCCCGATAGTTCCATTTTTGTGACAGCAAACCTGCATACGAAAATGCAGGTACCCCACCCCCCCACCCCCCCCCCTCTACCTGCGCTCCCCATGTTATCCTTAAGAGAAATAAAACAATTCTATATCGCCCTTATTTTTTAACATATCTTAATAAAACTTGGTTTATGGCTTCTTCTAGTTAATATCTATTAAACATTGAGGTAAAATCAACCAGTTTAACATACCTGTTGCAGCAAACCTGTATACTCATTCCCCATGTGTTATTCTTTATGGAGATTACAAAAACATGTCAAATCTCGCTATGTTGGATTGAAATATGTTCTTTTGCATTTGAAATTCGCTGAGTATGCAGGTCTGCTGCAACGGGGGTATTTTAATTTTGAGGCCCCTAGACCCCAAAAACACCGTCCCCTCATTTTCATATATATATATATATATATATATATATGTATATATATATATATATATATATATATATACCTGTCCGTAGGCACGATAACTTTTGTAAAAAAGGTACGATCTTGATGAAATTTGGAATAAACGTGTAAAGCGTCAATCATGACTTAGAGTGGCGGCTCAGGCCTCACTTGCTGTAATGCAAGTAAGATAGCTATGCTCCGTCTATTTCTACTACGTGGTCGCTGTTTAGGCCACACTATCAGTCACGGAGATAGGACCAGTGGGTTGGATGTGGGAACAAAACGTGCTTTAATTTCTGGACGACCATCGTATAATCAATACGCTTGGCACATTTTCTTCCTATGGTTTTTAACATGTTTATGATCTTAAGAGATCCTATTTGGGCTAAGCCTTGGGGAAACCCAGTACTCCAAAATGAACAGATAAGAGTGCTTAAGTGATTGGTTTTATTCATAAGTAGTGGTTTGTATAATTTAAATGTAACATTTTTGAAATGTTAATTATTAATGTATACAGTGTGTAAAAAAGTCCGTTCCCCCCTCCATAATTTGTTTGTTTGTTAAGACAAACAATTAACCTTTGGGGAATGATACAAACTCAACCAAAATTATTTTTTGACGTTACCAAATATTTTGAGTGTCCCCAAATTGGGGATTTTGGGGGCAACTCAAAATTTTCAAAGGCAAACCCCTTTTGAGTGACCCCTCATTTTAAAGAGATTTAAAAAAATAGGCGATTGGTGGAGGTTGGAGGTCGCTAACGTGTTTCTATCAAAATTGGCAGCTTGTCAAAGTTCCAATTTTCACCATTCATCTACTTACTTTTTGAAAGCTCTTAAAAATGAGGGATCACTCAAAAGGGGTTTGCATTTGAAAATTTTGAGTTGCCCCCAAAATTCCCCCTTTTTGGGTGACTCTCAAAATTTTTGGTAACGGCAAAAATAATTTGGGTTGAGTTAGTATCATTCCCAAAAGGTTAATTGTTTGTCTTAACAAACAAAAAAAATTAAGGAGGGGGGAACGGACTTTCTTTACACAATGTATATGTATAGGTGGGCAATAATAAACCTGAACGAATTTACTATGCTGTTTGGTAATTAAAGAATTTATTTAAATTATTAAAAAGACATTTAAGGTACAGTAATGTATAACTATCGTGACAACTATTTATGTGTCAGTGACAACTATGAAAACTACAGTCAATGACAACTATTTGAGTGTTGAGTGAGTAAAGTACAACATTGACTCACGAGTGAAAATTTTGGCTTCCCAACTTGCCGAGGGCGGCAATTTTCACGAGGGAGACAAATGTTTTAATTTCTAAATACATTCAACATTTTCCCTCCACTTCCAATAATAATTTCCTAATCTATAAACAGCTTTCATTAACTTATTACCGTAATAAACGAACAGTATCAATTTTGTTTCGTTCTGCTATTAGCGCCTGCATACGAGTAGCTGCAACCATTCATGCACCAGCCATAAGATGATTGTTACAACATTCTTATATGCTTAATAATTCTTAAACGTTCTCACAGCTAATTATTGTTGATGTTATTATTATTTGGTTATTCCTGCCATCAGTTGTTAGTGCCTGCATTCGTTGAGCTGCAACATATTTGCATGTGTGCGTGAAAATTCGGAGGCCGTCTAATTTTTGAATAATTAATTCCAATGTTATTCTCATGGGTTTACATTGTCTCCCACCGGGATACAAAGTAATCACTTCACTCCCGCTGGGAGACAAAGTATTACTTTACTCACAAGGAGAAAAAACGTCTTACCATAGCAGACGTGGGGGAGAAGGTTTGTTTTATGAACCTTGCCAGTTAAAACGCTGTTAAATAATTTTACAAATTAAATCTTAAATTGAAACAATTTTTAAAATGTTTAGCGGAAGACCAATAAATGGATTGTCATATTTAATGTTAAGTTTGAGTTTTTCGAAAATAGCTATTAGGTACGTCTTAATAAAATGAGTTTAGATGGTGAGTCATATGCAAGGTAAACTCAATGAGGTATTCCCTGCGGCCATTACATTAAGTACAGACGAGGAGCTTGAATAGCCATCTAGGGAAGTCTGTGAAACCAGTGTCTTGTAAAGCTGAAAAAATAATCTATTACCCTTATATTGTGAAAAATCAAATGAAATTAAATGCAGTAAATCAACTTTAGCCTTAGTCACCAAAATTGGTCACAAATCGTAAATAAAAGTGTTTGAGCTCAAAAATAATTCTACATGAAAATATATAAAAGATATTCCAATAAAAATGATATTGTAGCTTTGAAGGATGTTAACTGCTGCCAAGATGTTTGTAGTTGATGTTAACCGTGCCAGTAGTTATGGGGGTGACCGCTAGTAGCTCCACAGATCAAATGTTGGCAATGCAGTTTATACTGATCAGATACACTATCATGTCTGTCACTTTATTTGATATTGAAATGCAATAATTTAAAAAAAGATATTACGATTGGTGATTTGGTGTCACGGGGATTTTGCAAAGAGTAACCGAGCAGATCTGTCATATCAAAAGTAAAAAAAAATTAACTTGATAGTTAACTTAAAACAAAAAGTCTGCAAAGCGTATCCCTTCACGTAATTCAAAATTAATTCAACCCAACATTTGTCCATACTCTATACATTCTACAGATTTCGGTATGTTTTATTCATAAACAATAAATAAAACAGTATTAATTTCAATTTAATTACTGTAATGCTAAAACTTTTTAAGAATCGTTGAAAACAAAATAAATAGCATGTTATAAAATAAAACATAAAATAAAATATATTATAACCTTTCTGCTTTCACAAAAATCACTAGAAAAATTATCATAAAAGTAGACAATAATTCTTGCATTAAAAATTACTTTTTAGACATTACTTAATACCGTATTTGGATAGACCTGTAATACGTATATTCAGGTGCGAGGTCCTAAATTCTGATTTAGGTACTTCGGTAGCGCACTCGGCCTCGGAACTGTGGGCTCGAAGCGTCGCAGGTCCGAGACTCGAGCTTGTCGCATACTTTTAGCAGTACTGTTCACCCTTGCACTGTACCGGCTCACTCCTTGGCTTTGCTTGATAACGTCCACGCAGAGATCAATAGTCTATGTGGGCGGGGCAAAGAGTAAAAAAGAGGCCACCACCCTATTAAAAAAAATTAGAGACGCGAAGTAGTAGCATTGACTTTACATCTCTTTACATCTCTTCTCGAAGAGATGTAAAGTCAATGGTAGTACCTAAACTCATAGATGAAAATCGTAATATTTTTGGTGAATTTTATTTTTAGGATATATGTTAAAACTGAAACAATACTCAATACCCAAACGATCTCATTTGTTGTAATATTTAGCTTAGGCCTACATGGAATAATATACACAAATTTCCTAATATATTTTAAAATTAAAATAGACTTTACATTTAGATTTTAAGCAAAATCTGCAATTCGGAGCGTCTACAAGTCGCCGTTTTGTTCCTTGACCAAAATCTCTCTCAGTCCAGATATCCTTTTATATTTAACGGTCTTTGTCGCTCCTGCTAAGACGGTCTCTATTGGTTTCACAATTCCCGTCCTCAAGGGAGATGTCTTATCACCCTTCTGTTTGGTCCACCGAGGTTGAGGCAGCGTATGATGGGTATCGATGAAGAACGGGCCTCGGACAATCGTTTCCTCTGAATTTAGGGCCTTCAGCTTATCTTTAAATTCAGAGCCATATTCAAAGTTCTTTCCAGGGTCGAGCGTTTTTTCTCTCCTGACATGTTTAATCTTGATGAGAACAGCTGTCGTCAGAATAACAGCGCCAAGAATCACTAGCACCCAACGACCAACATGGACAACCTTCATGGGACGAAGGAGGGAAGCTTCTAGCAGCTCTAGCAGTTCACCGTTCAGTTCAAACAACTGGAAAAGTAATGTTTGTTCAAACGACTGAAAAAGAATGTAATGTTTGTTTGTATCATTCCCAAGATAAATTTAAAATTAACAGATTGAGATAATTTCAAAGACATTGGAAAATGATTGCCATGAAATTTCGAGGTCTGAAACGTAACTTTCTTTAAAACTCTACTGAATCTTAGGTTCGAGGTACGTTTGGAAAGTAAGTTCCGTTTGGGAGTAAAACATTTCTCTATGCATTTAAAACATTTTTACTATATACATCTTAAAGACCGTACCTTAAACTACATTTATACATAGTTCCAACAATATGTAAGCACTTTCCATATCTAGGGAGAAGCTTTTCAATTCGTGCTGAAAAGATTTAATTCTGCCGCCTGTGCATGCAGCCACCCGCTGACACCATCTTTAAGTTCATCGTAATTCACAAACCGACAAAGGTTACAATTGTGTACAGAAGAGTTCGTAAAATTTGTGGGAAACACTCAGAGAGATCAGTAATTTTGAATTTACTTTTTCCCGAACCGTATCGTTGACTTTGGAAACGAGGTCGTCAGTAACGACAGATGTTTGGCCACTCCTCTCTTCATCGTGGACATTAATGCGACCATCTTTACAGTTGGGGAAAAAAGAAATTCAAAATTACTGATCTCTCTGAGTGTTTCCCACAAATTTCTCGAACACTTCTGTACACCATTGTAACCATTGTCGGTTTGTGAATGACGATGAACTTGAGTATGGCGTCAGCGGGTGGCTGCATGCACAGGCGGCAGAATTCTTTTCAGCACAAATTGAAAAGCTTCTCCTTAGATGTGAAAAGTGCCTAAATATTGTGGGAACTATGTAGAAAAGTAGTTTGATGTATATAATAATAATGTTGTAAAATGCATTGAGAACTTTTTTCTCCCAAACGAAACTTACTTTCCTAACATACCTTGTAATATTTTAACACTAATGTTGAGACAGAGCTGTTTGTTGGTTGATATTTCCTAGATTACTATTCATGTTTAAATAAACTATTGGACTTCCGCTCCTCAGCAGTTCTAAGTTTGCGTGTATGATCTTTCTTTAGATCATCTACCGGTAAAACAATGTTTGTAATCAGCAGTCCTATGACATTTCTATCCCCATTTTAAGTATTTCCCAGAGGACACCGAGAACTCGTGCTGCTCAACAGTATTAAAGTGAGCTGTTTAACATGTTAAAACGTTAGCCCTTTTCTTTATATTTGTGCCCATAGAGAAACTTTTGATAAAAAAAATAATATGTTTCTTCTGTTTACCGAAACCTTTAATTAAAGTATGGGATTGATGGTTGCCAGGCTTATGGTTTTCTTAAAAGGTCCTAGGGAAATGATTGAGTTTTAATATATGTGAAAAAAATACGAAACTTAAAATGTGTCTCGGATTTTTCTCACAACTGTTATAAGTTTAGATGAGAAAAACAGCGTATTTTAGAGACGATATATTTTGTGATAATTTATCTTCCAACAAACCTAACTTTTTGAGACTTTAATCTTTTTTACAGTTTTAATAAGTCGGGTGTCGTTGGAAGCTGGAAATAGCTCAGCTTCTTGTTTTGCGTGAAACAACATTTAAAGATCTGATTTAAGGGAAGAGCCCTAAGCGCCCTTAAATCTGGCATTTCTTCATAATATTTAACATTGAAACATAAATTGCGAGTAAACAGCTGATTGTATGTAGTTAGAACACAGTGCTGCCAGCTAAGTACTATGTTATTACTATGAATGTCATTGCAAGCAAAGCTGCAACGGTGATACAGTAGCTTCTAGATTAGACACTTTAAAAACTGGATTGAATTACTTCGGTCGTCAGCTTCATCTAGGTCCAAAAGACTATCACATACGGTTTCTGAAACTGACGTCTGTATCTTCAGGCCAGATTTCAATAAACCCACGTGCCGTCACGTATAACCCACGGAACGTGAGTCCATTGTGAAAAATCTAACTTAGCACATTTGATCATATCTAAAACAACATTAAACATTCACAAAAATGCACTTGCCGGCGATTGGCTTTCACCCATAACTGGTCGGTACGCGTTTGGGTATCAATCTTCACATTTGTAAATTTGGATGTTTTTAAATTGTTTAATATGTATTCAACGGACTCACATTCGTGTGTTTGGTGAAATCTGACCTGAAGATGGAAGACTCTTTGAAATGGCGGCCTAGTCCTATTATGAATCTGAATAAATCTGGCGATTAACTTAGCCTGTTTCTATTTACATTACTATTCACCTTTACGTATAACATTACAATTTGAGGCTCGGCCTAAAATGAGAGATATCTGATTCAACAGCAGGATACCAGACACTCGCCTCCTCGGCCCAGAAGAGCGGCACCAGAGTGCGGCGGAGGCTCTGGGTGCTCGGAGTGAAGCGGATGGGCTTCAGATCGATGTTCATCTGTATCCTCTTTTTGGCAATGAGAGGAGACCCACTTGTCTGTTGGGAAAATATATATTCTAGTATGGGAGTGATAAATAAAATGTAATATAGTAACTTAAATTAATTGTGGGTTGATTGTGTTAGGTTTCATCCCGTAATTCGAGTTTAATTTCAGTTTAATTTTATCGATAAAACTAAAACGAAGTATAACTCGTAAATAAATCAAAGTATACTGAAAAATGGTTTCTACTGATGAATCGTTCTTGAAATTTATTTGTATTACATTAAATTATTAGTTATTACATTTGTATTTGTTAGTAGATTTTTAACACTATGAAGGTTAAAGTTGTAAAAATAAATAAATGTCAGTATAGCTCTTAAACAATCTTTTGAATACTTTCGTTTTAGCGTATTTCCCTAAAGGGAAGAAGCTATTACCGTAGTACTCATGGTAAGACCTAAGCCCCAGACCATGATGACTTTTCTTTTTGGAGCCCCCAGAAGCAAAAACCCATTCATCGAATTTATATATATATGTCTGTTAACACGATAGCGGCTGTAAATATAGTCCGATCTTCATGAAATTTGGTACAGATGTGTAAAGTGGTAATCACTCGGACGAGTTCGTGAACCAGCCCGATTAGACCATGGGAAGGGGTGGTAAAGGGGGATAAACCCACCAAAAAATGGGTTTTAGAGTTTGTTAAATAGAAAAATAATATTTATCCAATTTTTGTTGGCACCGGTGAATTCAGCCCTATGATTCAGCTCAAAAAACAAACAATTTAGTATTTTGAATCACTGCTTTATGTCCATTGGTTCCGAGATATTGAAAGTGGTAAACACAATACGTTGTCTCAATGTTGACCTTATGTAAAAATTCGATATCTTGCTTATTTTTCAAAATATCTTGAAAAAACTTAGTTGGTAGCTTCATATAGATACCTATCTATATGAAGCCACCTGGCTTAATAGTCTAAAATCCCCGATATTTCCATTCTCGTGGCAGCAAACCTGCATACTCATTCCCCATGCTATTATTATGGAACTTACAAATTCATGACGGATCTCGCTTTGTTGGCTTGAACTATGTTCTTTTGCAATTAAAATTCGCTTAATATGCAGGTCTGGTGCAACGGGAGTATTTTTCTAATTCCTTTAAAACCAGTTGATCTTACAGGCTCGAGGACCAGGAGGATGCCGTGCTTGTCTCTGTCGGGTCGGAAGCCGTCCACGCCCCTCGCGTACTACTTACAGGCGCGAGGACCACGAGGATTCCGTGCTTATCTCTGTCAGGTGGGAGGCCGTCCACGTCCCTCGCGTACTACTTACAGGCGCGAGGACCACGAGGATGCCGTGCTTGTCTCTGTCGGGTCCCAGGCCGTCCACGCCCCTCGCGTACTACTTACAGGCGCGAGGACCACGAGGATGCCGTGCTTATCTCTGTCAGGTGGGAGGCCGTCCACGACCCTCGCGTACTACTTACAGGCGCGAGGACCACGAGGATGCCGTGCTTATCTCTGTCAGGTCGGAGGCCGTCCACGCCCCTCGCGTACTACTTACAGGCGCGAGGACCACGAGGATGCCGTGCTTGTCTCTGTCGGGTCCCAGGCCGTCCACGCCCCTCGCGTACTACTTACAGGCGCGAGGACCACGAGGATGCCGTGCTTATCTCTGTCAGGTGGGAGGCCGTCCACGACCCTCGCGTACTACTTACAGGCTCAAGGACCACGAGGATGCCGTGCTTATCTCTGTCAGGTGGGAGGCCGTCCACGACCCTCACGTACTACTTACAGGCTCGAGGACCACGAGGATGCTGTGCTTGTCTCTGTCGGGTCCCAGGCCGTCCACGCCCCTCGCGTACTACTTACAGGCGCGAGGACCACGAGGATGCCGTGCTTATCTCTGTCAGGTGGGAGGCCGTCCACGACCCTCGCGTACTACTTACAGGCTCAAGGACTACGAGGATGCCGTGCTTGTCTCTGTCAGGTCGGAAACCGTCCACGCCCCTCGCCTACTACTTACAGGCTCGAGAACCACGAGGATGCCGTGCTTGTCTCTGTGAGGTCGGAGGCCGTCCAGCCCCCCGCGTACTACTTACAGGCTCAAGGACCACGAGGATGCTGTGCTTGTCTCTGTCGGGTCGGAGGCCGTCCACGCCCCTCGCGTACTACTTACAGGCTCAAGGACCACGAGGATGCTGTGCTTGTCTCTGTCGGGTCGGAGGCCGTCCACGCCCCTCTCGTACTACTTACAGGCTCGAGGACCACGAGGATGCCGTGCTTATCTCTGTCAGGTCGGAGGCCGTCCACGCCCCTCTCGTACTACTTACAGGCTCGAGGACCACGAGGATGCTGTGCTTGTCTCTGTCGGGTCGGAGGCCGTCCACGCCCCTCTCGTACTACTTACAGGCTCGAGGACCACGAGGATGCCGTGCTAGTCTCTGTCGGGTCGGAGGCCGTCCACGCCCCTCGCGTACTACTTACAGGCTCGAGGACCACGAGGATGCCGTGCTTGTCTCTGTCGGGTCGGAAACCGTCCACGCCCCTCTTGTACTACTTACAGGCTCGAGGTCCACGAGGATGCCCTGCTTGTCTCTGTCGGATCGCAGGCCGTCCACGCCCCTCTTGTACTACTTAAAGGCTCGAGGACCACGAGGATGCCCTGCTTGTCTCTGTCGGGTCGCAGACTGTCCACGCCCCTCGCGTACTACTTACAGGCTCGAGGACCACGAGGATGCCGTGCTTGTCTCTGTCGGGCCGCAGGCCGTCCACGCCCCTCTTGTACTACTTACAGGCTCGAGGACAACGAGGATGCCGTGCTTCTCTCTCGGGTCGGAGGCCGTCCACGCCCCTCACGTACTACTTACAGGCTCGAGGACCACGAGGATGCTGTGCTTGTCCCTGTCGGGTCCCAGGCCGTCCACGCCCCTCGCGTACTACTTACAGGCGCGAGGACCACGAGGATGCCGTGCTTATCTCTGTCAGGTGGGAGGCCGTCCACGACCCTCGCGTACTACTTACAGGCTCAAGGACTACGAGGATGCCGTGCTTGTCTCTGTCAGGTCGGAAACCGTCCACGCCCCTCGCGTACTACTTACAGGCTCGAGGACCACGAGGATGCCGTGCTTGTCTCTGTGAGGTCGGAGGCCGTCCAGTCCCCCGCGTACTACTTACAGGCTCGAGGACCACGAGGATGCCGTGCTTGTCTCTGTCGCGTCGGAAGCCGTCCACGCCCCTCGCGTATTACTTACAGGCTCGAGGTCCACGAGGATGCCGTGCTTGTCTCTGTCGGGTCGGAAACCGTCCACGTTCCTCGCGTACTACTTACAGGCTCGAGGACCAAGAGGATGCCGTGCTTCTCTCTGTCGAGTCGGAGGAAGTCCACGTCCCTCGCGTACTACTTTCAGGCTCGAGGACCACGAGGATGCCGTGCTTGTCTCTGTCGGGTCGCAGGCCGTCCACACCCCTCGCGTACTACTTACAGGCTCGAGGTCCACGAGGATGCCGTGCTCGTCTCTGTCGGGTCGCAGGCCGACCACGCCCCTCGCGTACTACTTACAGGCTCGAGAACCACGAGGATGCCGTGCTTGTCTCTGTTGGTTCGGAGGCCGTCCACGCCCCTCTTGTACTACTTACAGGTTCGAGGTCCACGAGGATGCCGTGCTTGTCTCTGTCGGGTCGCAGGCCGTCCACGCCCCTCGCGTACTACTTACAGGCTCGAGGTCCACGAGGATGCCGTGCTCGTCTCTGTCGGGTCGCAGGCCGACCACGCCCCTCGCGTACTACTTACAGGCTCGAGAACCACGAGGATGCCGTGCTTGTCTCTGTTGGTTCGGAGGCCGTCCACGCCCCTCTTGTACTACTTACAGGTTCGAGGTCCACGAGGATGCCGTGCTTGTCTCTGTCGGGTCGGAGGCCGTCCACGCCCCTCTTGTACTACTCACAGGCTCGTGACCACGAGGATGCCGTGCTTGTCTCTGTCGGGTCGCAGGCCGTCCACGCCCCTCGCGTACTACTTACAGGCTCGAGGACCACGAGGATGCCGTGCTTGTCTCTGTCGGGTCGCAGGCCGTCCACGTCCCTCGCGTACTACTTACAGGCTCGAGGACCACGAGGATGCCGTGCTTGTCTCTGTCGGGTCGCAGGCCGTCCACGCCCCTCTTGTACTACTTACAGGCTCAAGGACCACGAGGATGCCGTGCTTGTCTCTGTCGGGTCGCAGGCCGTCCACGCCCCTCTTGTACTACTTACAGGCTCAAGGACCACGAGGATGCCGTGCTAGTCTCTGTCGGGTCGCAGGCCGTCCACGCCCCTCTTGTACTACTTACAGGCTCGAGGACCACGAGGATGCCGTGCTTGTCTTTGTTGGTTCGGAGGCCGTCCACGCCCCTCTTGTACTACTTACAGGTTCGAGGTCCACGAGGATGCCGTGCTTGTCTCTGTCGGGTCGGAGGCCGTCCACGCCCCTCTTGTACTACTCACAGGCTCGAGGACCACGAGGATGCCGTGCTTGTCTCTGTCGGGTCGCAGGCCGTCCACGCCCCTCGCGTACTACTTACAGGTTCGAGGACCACGAGGATGCCGTGCTTGTCTCTGTTGGTTCGGAGGCCGTCCACGCCCCTCTTGTACTACTTACAGGCTCGAGGTCCACGAGGATGCCGTGCTCGTCTCTGTCGGGTCGCAGGCCGACCACGCCCCTCGCGTACTACTTACAGGCTCGAGGACCACGAGGATGCCGTGCTTCTCTCTCGGGTCGGAGGCCGTCCACGCCCCTCGCGTACTACTTACAGGCTCGAGGACCACGAGGATGCCGTGCTTGTCTCTGTTGGTTCGGAGGCCGTCCACGCCCCTCTTGTACTACTTACAGGTTCGAGGTCCACGAGGATGCCGTGCTTGTCTCTGTCGGGTCGGAGGCCGTCCACGCCCCTCGCGTACTACTTACAGGCTCGAGGACCACGAGGATGCCGTGCTTGTCTCTGTTGGTTCGGAGGCCGTCCACGCCCCTCTTGTACTACTTACAGGTTCGAGGTCCACGAGGATGCCGTGCTTGTCTCTGTCGGGTCGGAGGCCGTCCACGCCCCTCTTGTACTACTCACAGGCTCGAGGACCACGAGGATGCCGTGCTTGTCTCTGTCGGGTCGCAGGCCGTCCACGCCCCTCGCGTACTACTTACAGGCTCGAGGACCACGAGGATGCCGTGCTTGTCTCTGTCGGGTCGCAGGCCGTCCATGCCCCTCGCGTACTACTTACAGGCTCGAGGTCCGTGAGGATGCCGTGCTTGTCTCTGTCGGGTCGCAGGCCGTCCACGCCCCTCTTGTACTACTTACAGGCTCGAGGACCACGAGGATGCCGTGCTTGTCTCTGTCGGGTCGCAGGCCGTCCACGCCCCTCTTGTACTACTTACAGGCTCGAGGACCACGAGGATGCCGTGCTTGTCTCTGTCGGGTCGCAGGCCGTCCACGCTCCTCGCGTACTACTTACAGGCTCGAGGACCACGAGGATGCCGTGCTTGTCTCTGTCGGGTCGCAGGCCGTCCACGTCCCTCGCGTACTACTTACAGGCTCGAGGACCACGAGGATGCCGTGCTTGTCTCTGTCGGGTCGCAGGCCGTCCACGCCCCTCTTTTACTACTTACAGGCTCGAGGATCACGAGGATGCCATACTTGTCTCTGTCGGGTCGCAGGCCGTCCACGTCCCTCGCGTACTACTTACAGGCTCGAGGACCACGAGGATGCCGTGCTTGTCTCTGTCGGGTCGCAGGCCGTCCACGCCCCTCTTGTACTACTTACAGGCTCGAGGACCACGAGGATGCCGTGCTTGTCTCTGTCGGGTCGCAGGCCGTCCACGTCCCTCGCGTACTACTTACAGGCTCGAGGACCACGAGGATGCCGTGCTTGTCTCTGTCGGGTCGCAGGCCGTCCACGCCCCTCTTGTACTACTTACAGGCTCAAGGACCACGAGGATGCCGTGCTTGTCTCTGTCGGGTCGCAGGCCGTCCACGCCCCTCTTGTACTACTTACAGGCTCAAGGACCACGAGGATGCCGTGCTTGTCTCTGTCGGGTCGCAGGCCGTCCACGCCCCTCTTGTACTACTTACAGGCTCGAGGACCACGAGGATGCCGTGCTTGTCTCTGTCGGGTCGCAGGCCGTCCACGCCCCTCGCGTACTCCTCGCTGGCGGCGTAGAAGTGGGGCAGGGACGCGACCAGCGGGGCTCCTGTAACGGTCAGACTCCTCAACACTCTGTGTAAATAAAACCAATAGAAATATTGTTTGTACGAGGAACTCGGGAAATATCTCAGCTTGTGCTTAATACACATACAAAACATTTAACTATCTTGAACAGTAGCAACTGCTAATTAAATTCGATAGAATGTGCTGTGCGGTTCCTAATCAGATCGTCATCTTCCTATTGTGACGCGATTTATATGATATCGGAGGGAATGTAGCTGAAATGAGATGTGAATGTGACTATTTTAGAGACCATTGAGTGTACAGATTCATAAAGGTAACAATTAATAATTGACCCTCTAATACATTCAATTCCTGAATCATCTCCTGATATCCTCAGCAAAAAATAGCAACTCTTACTTAACTAATCGCATGTCTACATAGTGCCACTTGTTGTGTGTACCTTGACACTTGAAGGCGTCCAGCGCGCCCCGCTTGTAGCAGCGGTCGGCGGCGGCGCAGAAGCAACGGTCGCGGGGGTCCGAGTCCGTGTCACCCAGCGTCACGCTGTACGCGTACCCCGTCACGCCGCGGGCCTCTCGCCGCCCCTCGTACACGCCGTGCACCACTCTGCAATGTGGCAGCGGTAAAGCGGTTACAAGTTGTTTTCTACGCCGTCCTTAGATATAATGTTGTTACTGGCTCTCTGCAAAGAAAATCAATATACACTATATCAATAACGCTTTTAGACGGTGCTATTTCTTATATAGCTACGCTTACGGCAAAAACTTCCATGTACAACTGAATTCGATATAAGATCTATAGAATCGATGAAGAAAGTTAATCTGGGCAGTCTATATTTTTTCGTCAAAGTAATGGGCTCTAATGATTCCCCATAGGTGCTTTGGGGCATGAGTAAAAAATTGTAAATTTTCGCTTAAGTTTAACTCTTTAAAGCTGAGAAACATAAGCGGAATCTAAATTGTTTAATAATTTAAGAGAAAAAACTGCTAACAAAAAGAATGATATGCCCAAATTATTAGGGTGTCCAAAGACTTTTTCTGCCATAAACAAAACCACTGAGCGAAAACTAAAAAATGTATATACCAAGAACAATGTAGTAATATACATTCTGTTAAAGAGATTATTGGCGATTTTGTTAGTTGATAGAATGATCTTATAACTGATTTAGGGAAAAAATCGTCAGATCCGCTTGTATATCCAGATTCTTAGGATCAACTTTCAACTTCTTCTGCAGGTATAGAAATTCCGCCATCTGTGAAAAAAATGAAACACCCGAACAGGTCCGAACAGTGCGAAGGTACCTGCAGACCTCTCCAGAGTAGACGACGAGGCTGTGGTTGTCGGGTCGGCGGAAGGGCGGGAAGATGGAGCCGTCGGTGCCGCGGAGGGCGTTGCAGTCGCCCCGCCAGTACGGCAGCTGAGGCCGGCCATCCACCGCCACCAGCCGCCCAACGTCCGCCGCCGCCGCCGCCCCGCGCCGCACCGTGTACACCGACCGCTCCACACTGCCGTTCTTCTGTGAGCAACCGACGGTGTTCCTAGCTACGGGTTATCTCAGAAATCGGTAATGATCCGGGACGCGTATTTGCAATCCCCCTACGGGTTCAGCGCGCCGAACTCGTATGGGGATTGTTATGCCCACGCGCGGCGAGCCACAACAAACCACCCCGCACACCACCATCGCTTGCTCAGGCACAAGATGTGAATTGAATATTTCGTTTATCCCTCGTTTGTTTGTACAATAGAGTTGTCAACAAGCTTACTATTAAAACAACTATCATCTGTTTAAGTTTGATAATTGTTCCGATATAAAATCCTGACAGTTTTCCTTGTAAAAACAAATGATAGGCCTACACTCTGTAACTAATTTTACCCCAGATTGTAAAGTAAGATTAATTTTGTATACTGTTGATGAGTCGTTATTGTTTTGTTAATTCACTGACTCACTTTTCAGTTTTGTAATAAACAATAGTAGGCCTAATAAATAAATAAATAATTACTAGAACAAATTAATGATACAGTTACAATTTTTTTATAGCTAATTGTCTGCGTTAGCACGATATAGGTTGATATAGCGTGCGGTAATCTCTGGATTTTTTAAAAATAGATTTTTAATAATTTAGGAAAATGGAAGCTACCACATATTTATTTTATGTTCATTTATTCAGAATACAATTCTTAAATTAAACAAAATTATTTGGCAGGTACACCAAATAACCCACTTTGAGGGATCACCCACATTATAGATATTTTTGTCAATAATTAGGAGTTCCAACATAAATCTTCTTAGTTAAATTATCTTAATCGTGATCTTTTTATTTTCTAGTAGTATTTTGTTTACATTCCTTAAAATTATCTTTTTGAGTAAAAAATGTTAAATTATTGTGTTCGAGCAACACTGCCTTAGTAGTTCCACATGCAGACCTCGGACAAATTTTTTTAGGCTGCATGAAAAAAGTATTGTTCATTATTAATCTATTATATCGACAATTTTTAGGCAAATTAACTATGTGAAAAATTAATAGATGTGCGGTGCAATGCAATTAAAATAGAATAACAACGGCTACAATTTCTATTACGTCTAATGTACCGATGTACTGTAGTGATTTATTCATTATTTTTAAAATTCATAATAGCGAAAGATTTGTAATTATTATTTAATTTGTTGGACTTTTCCTATCGCTTCTAGTGTTTAAACTACACTACGTTTCGAGAGGTATTGAAACTCCTCTCGTTTTCAAGTGACCCTACTTAAAGTTACATTAACCTACTTATGTTTATTTAACCTACTTTTTTTGGGTTTTTTTTGTTTTTTTTTTGACATACAATTACATTCATCCAACATTCAACAGAAATCTCACTCACACAAAATTTCATACAAAACACATTAAACATACTTAATACAGAAAGAAAATTAAAACTAAAACATATCTACTATATATTTGTCAAATACCACTCAGTGGAAACATCGTACAGCCCAAACTACTTGACCTAGAACCTTGAAACTTTGCATGGATGTTCCTCTTAGGGCGTGGGCATCCGCTAAGAACGGATTTTACAAAATTCATAGTATAAAGGGGTTTTTGGCGAGGGCGAAGTTTTCAAATTTTCCCATTTAAAAGTATGTTGGACGATTTTTGTTTACATTTTTAATGTTCATAAAACAATCAGCTGGTAGTTTGCTTCGGAAATGTATACGTTGATACAGATGACAATAAATTTGATTTCTTTGATCATGGCTTCATTGATTTTTGTTGATTTGTTTCAAGGACATAATTATGTACTATATAAGGGTTACATTTAGTTTAGATAAAATCCACCATTAATTAGTTAAGTGGCACCATCTATATTTCGGTTGCGGGAGTTATCGTTTTTCCTGGAGCCGTTCTTAATAATAATTTTTTTATTACATCTATGCCTGTCCGATGATTTGGTGTTTCGTATAGTTCGACGTACGCAGTTTTAAACGTAAAGAGCATACTGCCTTTTGTGGCTGAGTCTTGAGACTAAATCCCGGTAAGATGGAAAGAGAAAAGCACATTATTAAACAGAATGTGCTGAAATGATATGATTCTTTGATCTATTTTTGTAAAAATTGATAAATTATTCAAATCCCTGATTGTAAGCTATATTTATACTATCTATTCTACTATATTTTTGTCAAATACCACTGACCTATCATTGTACAGCCAAAACTACTTAACCTAGAACCTTGAAAATTTGCATGGACGTTCCTTACAGAGTATTGACATTCACCAAGAACGGATTTTTTTTAATTCGAGGTTTTTAGAGGTTTTTGGTAGAGCTGAAGCTTTGAAAATGCTCCATGTTAATGTAATGGATGATCTTTTTTTAAATTTCAAATTTTATTAAATCAAGCATATTAGCTTTACAAACGGATACGTTGTTGCAGCTGATTTATAATTTGATTCCTTTTATCATGGTTTTATGGTTGTTTTGATGATTTTGTTAGGTTATTCGTACTATATAAAAGTTACATTTGGTTTAGTTTCGTACCTTATACGTTTAATCATAAGCTCTTTATGTGGTACCATCTTTTTAAGCAGCGGGAGCTATAGTTATTTCCTTAAGCCGGCCTTTATGTTTTTAATTACAATCATGCCAGTTACAATAATTTGGCAATATTCCTTTTTCATCTAATTCGACGGTGTCCCAGCTTTTCACGGAAAAATAAATGCTGCAATCAGAAGTTGATCTTAAATTATTACTACCCGCCCATATTTTAAGTTAAAAAATAAGTGAATCGAGTTTGAAATACTGCCCACGGATAGTACCATAACTGTTTCGAACATTCAGCCCTTTACTGTACCTAATTGATGCCCTACTAGGCAATCCAGGGACGTAATGGTAAATCTACAAAGAAGTACCTTAAAATCGACACATTTGGTGTTAAAATCGGTCCGGCCGTATTCGAGTTATAACGGTGAAAATAAAACCTTCACTATCTACTGTGGTATCTACATTTTATCCTACATTCCGCCATAAAACAAACATATCTCTACATGACATATTCCTTGATATAAATAGTTTCTATTCAGTCCTCTAGATTCTTCATATCAATGTTAGACGATAATTTTTATCGTGAGCGAAGCCACGGGTTCTGCTAGTTACATGATAAAGGGCACAGAAAATTAAAACAAAAACATATACCTTACTGCCGGCAATGCCTCCAAGCTGGCAGTGGCACGACACGCACACACGTCCACTCACACTCACATACGCAACTCGAATGAGACCTACTCCTTCGAGTTGCGTATGTGAGTGTGAGTGGACGTGTGTGCGTGTCGTGCCACTGCCAGCTTGGAGGCATTGCCGGCAGTAAGGTATATGTTTTTGTTTTAATTTTCTGTGCCCTTTATCATGTAATATGTTTTAGTTTTAATTTTCCTTCTGTATTAAGTATGTTTAATGTGTTTTGTATGAAATTTTGTGTGAGTGAGATTTCTGTTGAATGTTGGATGAATGTAATTGTATGTCAAAAAAAAAAACAAAAAAACCCAAAAAAAGTAGGTTAAATAAACATAAGTAGGTTAATGTAACTTTAAGTAGGGTCACTTGAAAACGAGAGGAGTTTCAATACCTCTCGAAACGTAGTGTAGTTTAAACACTAGAAGCGATAGGAAAAGTCCAACAAATTAAATAATGATTTATTCATGTCAACTCTAGTAGTAAACCTTTAAAGAGCTAGTAAAACAATTATCTGGTTAACCAGTAATCCAGTAACTCAGCGTTAAAATTAAGTAACGGACATTATTTAGTGTTTAATAACTTTCTTTTTTTGAATAGCAACAATCACGCTGTTTATAAATAAACGGCATATTGGAAAAGATTTATAAAATGTAATTTGGAAACTCAGGTAATACGGTTTTAATAAGTCAGACCTCACTAAAGTTAGAGAAATATTTTTTCAAACGGTTAATTATTTTGATAGTAAAAGTTTAAACTTCACATTTCAATGCGAAACTACAAGACACCAATTACTTACTTATAAGGCGTTTGTAACGTGTTCCGCTTTCTGGATTTAAAAAATGTGTATCCCACAATATTTATTAAAACGAGCTTCATTTTAGCGAATTTCCTTAAAGGAATAAGCTATACCGTAGGTCTTATGGTAAGACCTAAGCCCGAGACCATGTTAACTTTTCATTTCGGGGCCCCCAGAACCAAAAAACACTATTCGTTCGAATATATATATATATATATATATATATATATATATATATATATATTATATATATATATATATATATATCTGTTAACACGATAGCGGCCGTAAATATAGTCCGATCTTAATGAAATTTAGTACAGACGTGTAAAGTGGTAATCACTCGGACGAGTTCGTGAACCAGCCCAATCGGATCACCGGAAGGGGGGGTAAAGGGGGGTAAACACCCCAAAAATGGGTTTTTTGAGTTTTTTACATAGAAAATAAAAAATTACCCAGTTTTGCTAGCATTATTGAATTCAGCTCAAAAAAAAAACAATTTAGTATTTTGAATCACTGCTCTATGTCCATTGGTTTCCGAGATATTGAAAGTGGTAAGCACAGTACGTTGGCCCAATGTTAACCTTATGGAAAATAAAGAAAATTCTATATCTCGCTTATTTCTCAACATATCTTGATAAAACTTGGTACATGGCTTCTTCTAGTTCAGATAAACTAAATATTGAACTAAAACCACCCAGTTTTGATATACCCGTAGCAGTAAACCTGCATACTCATTCCCCATGTTATTCTTATGGAGCTTACAAAAACATGTTGAATCTCGCTATGTTGAATTGAAATATGTTGTTTTGCATCTGAAATTCGCTGAGTATGCAGGTCTGCTGCAACGGGGGTATTATTTTATTTTAGTATAATAGAATGGATACGCTCCTAAGATATCAGGTTTCAAACTCATCCTCAACATTTTGCCCAGACTGTTGGAGACTACTACTAAAAATACTCTCATTAAAATTGTACAAGGATTGGGATTTTCATTTAGGAAACTCACCAAAAAAGCCTATATTGATGTAATCAATTTTTGTTGCTTCAAACATACATATTTAAGAAAAATTAGGGAACTTAAAAGAAAAGCTGTGCCGTGTGTAGGTAACTCCCACCACGGCCGAACCCTATCGCCAGGTCGCCGCGGCAACGGCGCCGCAGGGAAATTCCCTGCAAGGCACGTGGCGCGAGGGAGCGATCTCACGCACCACTGCAGCCAAGACCCTCTTTATTTATTCTTAAGTTAATGTTTTGGTTGGCAATATTGCTAATTATTAGTAGCTACATGTCATTCTTCCGTATATTGAAAGCTAGAAATATGACGTTTGTATTTTAATCCAGACTCAAAATAAAAGACCTTTACAAAAATCATAGCAACTTTTTTTCCAGCAACGACAAAAATCTGAAACTTGTGAACATGTTGTAAAAATATATTTTCTACAATCTGTTAAAGTTTCATAGCGATTGGACTAGTAGTTTATACGGTATAAATTTTCTAAGTGTGCTAATGTATGAAAACCGCCAAAAAACCCGTACTTTTTTCATTCAACCTGCCTAAACACTTTCTTAAAACCAAAAGAAAAATTTTAAACATACATAAATAAACGCAGAATTAAATTCCTGAAATTACGATGCAGTTTGTGTTTTTCTACCTGAACTGGTTACGATGCAGTTTAAGCTCAAATTCGAGTATCTAAACTTTTTGACCCGAGAGTAGCGCCGAGCGCGAGCGGCTGAATCCGTAGGGGGATTGTTACACCTAACAGGCCGTAGACGCTCGGGGCACAACAATCCCCAACTGGACTCAGCCACCGGCTGAGTCCGTAGGGGGATTGTAAATACGCATCAGGGACACTTCACTAAAAATAACCAGCTGTACACCTCTAACAGGCTAACAGGTCTCTTTTAAGAGTAGGTGGAGACAAGATTTTAATAGCATACCTTAACCAGCAGAGAGAGCGTTGCGGAAGAACAGTATATGCTTCTACAAAAACTCGGTACTAAAGGACCGAACCGAAATAGATTCGCTGTTAATAAACAGATTTAGATGACACAGTATAAAGAAATGTTTTAAAGCTCACCTAATTTTAGGATAAATAGCGGAACAATTTAAAAATTAATAAAATTTAACAGCTTAATGCATTCTGTAGAACATTTGCGTATAGTAAATCTGGTCGTGTAAGAGTACGTTTCTTGCTCTAGGCTCACCGCTCCGAGGAAGGAGAAGGAGTAGAGGTCGTCGGCCACCCGCCGCAGCCCCGACGCGCGGCCGCGGAGGGCGCGACACACGGCGCCCGCGAGCAGCCCGCGCCGCCGGCAGTCGAGGGGGACGCCGCCGGACAGCAGCGCGCGCGCCGGCGCCACCAGGAACACGTCGCTGTTGGCGCCGAGGATGCCGGGCAGCGCCACGTTCACCGCGGCCAGGAACGGCGCCGGGTAGTCCTTTTCCGCCACCAGCAGGATCGACTGGCAGGACATCACTTCAGAGGTTACCACGCCACAGAAATAGGCATTCCCTGATTACTCATTTCGATAAAAAACTAACTTATTTATGAGAGAAAGCACATTTAGCGAATTATCCCTATAGGGAAGAAGCTGTTACTGTAGTACTCATAGTAAGACCTAAGACCCAGACCATGATAACTTTTCGTTTTGGGGTCCCCATAAGCAAAAAACACCGTTCGTTCGTGTATATATATATCAGTCATGTAAAGTGGCAATCACTCGGACGAGTTCGTGAACCAGCCAGATCGGATCACCAGAAGGGGGGGTAAAGAGGGATGAACCCCCCCCCCCAAATGGGTGTTTTGAGTTTTTACATAGAAAAATAAAATAGATCGAATTTTTGTTAGCACCATTGAATTCAGCTCAAAAACCCATTTAGTATTTTGAATCACTGCTCTATGTCCATTGGTTACCGAGATATTGAAAGTGGTAAACACAGTATGTTGTCCCAATGTTAACCTAAAACGGGAAATAAGTAAAATTCTATACCTCGCTTATTTCTCAACATATCTGGATAAAACTTGGTATGTGGCTTCATATAGATGAGATCTTAAGTTAAATAGTCTAAAATCTCCACTATTTCCTTTTAGTGGCAGCAAACCTGCATTCTCATTCCCCATGTTATTCTTATGGAGCTTTCAAAAACATGTAAAATCTCGCTATGTTGCCTTGAACTATACGTTCTTTTGCATTGAAATTCGCCGAGTATGCAGGTATGCTGCAACGCGGGTATTAAACGTTAATGTAGGTCTAATGTAAACAGCGTTAATCAACATATTGGTGAAAACGAAAATGCTAAACAGTGCAAACCCCTAAACCCTAAGGCTCTTTCACAAGATGCGTTTTCTTTGCGGCTGCTGCCATGCGACAAGGAATTGTGCGACTCGCCACCCAACTTAGCGCCGCAGTTTAGCATGTGGACTATGCAAAATGCCGAGCTGCACGGTGCCGCGTCGTGTACGTACGACTACGAATCGCACGACACAATCGCACGGCAGGAGCCGAATCTAAACAGTTTCGTGTGAAAGGGGCCTTATTATGAGAATTAAGAGCGCGTCATTGTCCCTACTCATATACTGGAATATCAATGATTATACTACTTAAAAGCGGAACCGCACTCTCAGAGGTAGCTCAGACAATTTTGTAGCTGCGGGGACGGTAGCTGATGGTGTATGTCTGTGTACTTATGCTTATGGTCAGTGGACAGTACCAGCAGAGGCACGTTGGGCACGACCAGGGTCTCGTCGCCGGTGAGATGCGGTGCCGCACAGCTCGGCCCTGCCTGGCTCTGTAGCCACGTGCTGCGGGGACGGTAGCTGATGGTGTATGTCTGTGTACTTATGCTTATGGTCAGTGGACAGTACCAGCAGAGGCACGTTGGGCACGACCAGGGTCTCGTCGCCGGTGAGATGCGGTGCCGCACACCTCGGCCCTGCCTGGCTCTGTAGCCACGTGCTGCGGGGACGGTAGCTGATGGTGTATGTCTGTGTACTTATGCTTATGGTCAGTGGACAGTACCAGCAGAGGCGCGTTGGGCACGACCAGGGTCTTGTCGCCGGTGAGATGCGGTGCCGCACAGCTCGGCCCTGCCTGGCTCTGTAGCCATGTGCTGCGGGGACGGTAGCTGATGGTGTATGTCTGTGTACTTATGCTTATGGTCAGTGGACAGTACCAGCAGAGGCACGTTGGGCACGACCAGGGTCTCGTCGCCGGTGAGATGCGGTGCCGCACAGCTCGGCCCTGCCTGGCTCTGTAGCCACGTGCTGCGGGGACGGTAGCTGATGGTGTCTGTCTGTGTACTTATGCTTATGGTTAGTGGACAATACCAGCAGAGGCACGTTGGGCACGACCAGGGTCTCGTCGCCGGTGAGATGCGGTGCCGCACAGCTCGGCCCTGCCTGGCTCTGTAGCCACGTACTGCGGGGACGGTAGCTGATGGTGTATGTCTGTGTACTTATGCTTATGGTCAGTGGACAGTACCAGCAGAGGCACGTTGGGCACGACCAGGGTCTCGTCGCCGGTGAGATGCGGTGCCGCACAGCTCGGCCCTGCCTGGCTCTGTAGCCACGTGCTGCGGGGACGGTAGCTGATGGTGTCTGTCTGTGTACTTATGCTTATGGTCAGTGGACAGTACCAGCAGAGGCACGTTGGGCACGACCAGGGTCTCGTCGCCGGTGAGATGCGGTGCCGCACAGCTCGGCCCTGCCTGGCTCTGTAGCCACGTGCTGCGGGGACGGTAGCTGATGGTGTCTGTCTTGGGGTCCTCCTTCACCACGATTTTCTCCTTAATCTCTCTGAAATTCATTAGGGTTATTATCGCATGTTCTAAAGTCACAAGAACACAATGCCACAAGAACGTGTTAGGCTAAAGTCATAATGTGAGTTAAACTTGCTACTGCTGCCTTATGCCAGTGGCATAGTCATATTTATTTTTTTTCCTTATGTCTGTCCTAAAAAACAGCTGTTTTCACTCTATAGGCATATGAGTCCTAAAAGATGAATCCCCTATTCATTTTAGTTTGTGAACTCATTTTTACTGCACGTACTCTCAAATTTACTTTGCGTACTCCAGTTTTCAACACAAAATAGTCCAAACAAAATGCATTTAATAGCCCCATGTAACTTTGTTATGCATGAATTAAGTTGGTAACACTGAATATAATCACTTAATCTAGAACTTGTTGTTCCCGAACGTTTCATCTTCTGACCCATGGTTGAAAGACAAAAGAAAGTGTGGGTGAGGTCAGATGACATGACGTAGTTGGGCTCATGGAACTAGCGGACCTAGCAGTATGTAAGCTGAACTAAGACCGTACACTTAAATATGTTTATTGAGTTGTACTAAGTGGTTTACATTGTAGTCGTCGCAAGCGCTAGTTGCGTGGGCCAAGGCCAAACTAAGTATGGCCTTGCGTGAGCCCTTAACTACGTCACTACAGCTGACTGTGCACACACCTTTATTTTTTCCTTACACCATAGTTCTGAGCCACAAACTCACAGCTGGCATTTTAAGAGGTATTTTTTGAATATTTTTACAGACCATATGAACAATTTACTACAGTTCGCGCATTATATCTCCGGCTATGACTACTTCGCTATTAACCGTATCATGTGATATTTTAAACATATGGTTTTGGTAAACACTGCGTTTGACGAACAGCGGGACTGTAGAATAATGTTTTCAGAAAAGTACCCCCTCACCCCCCCGCGCCTTGCAAGCAGCTGATTTGGTCATAGCCGGAGATATAATGCGCGAACTGTACTCGTGTGCAAAGTGGCTTACACGGCAAGCTATTCCGCACTTGCCTACAACTCGCGCGTGACGTACATTGCACACCCTTGTTGCACTTACTTTCGTTATACACTCAGCAAATAGCAAAAACGGCTGTTTTCAGGACATAAGTTGGGGGGGAGGGTCAGAGACTTAATAGTTTAACCATACTCTTCTTTAGTCTTTAAAACCAATGCAATAATTGTGAAACATGCGAAATTTCTCACTTAATAGGCAATTAAAACAGCAATAGTTGAAGCAAGGATAGCAGCGTTGTAGAAGCAGTTCCAGATTAATGAGAATTGATTGAAATAAACCACCACTACCATATTGAGCGAAACAGTCAGCCACCACCAGTGGTGAATTTATTAGTTCAAACTCCAATGTCGAACAAATATGGACGACATTGCTGAGTTTAGGCTTACTGGTCCTGAATGTGATGTATAATATTCTTATTTAAATAAACCAAATTAATTAATGAATTAATTAAACCTGTAGCAGTAAGGTCCTATTTCATGTAGAATAGGTTTCGCACCCTGCCTCACAGCTTCATGGTTGGTTACGTTGAAAAGGTATATGTTGAAGTCAAACACAGGCATGTGTAGCCAGTGTCGTCTGGTGTCTTCTCCTGTGGCTAAATTAATTTTCTGTAACATTAGATAAGTATTTAAGTTCCTCTACTGATGTACAGCTATTGAGTTAATCGATAACAAGTAAGCGTAGTAAATCCATGTTTAAGCCTCGAGATCATAAAATCGTAATAAAATGTGCATTTATCTGGGCCAAAGGAAAGATAATTTGGATAACGATATAAAGAGTATGTATACGTATAACGCATACGTAAATGAAAGCCGTTTCACACTGCCGTCTGCGTATGGTTCTATTTGACAACCTTACATACGTATATACGTCTTCGATGACGTAATATGTCAGACGTGACATCGCTCGAGCAACGCCCCGGTGTGAAACGTAAGTTCTTCAGGTTTAGACATCTTAAATAGGACTTATTAGGTTCAGGTTTAGGACTTATACTTTTCGCACTTATTAGGTTTAGACATCTTAAGTATTTATTACGACGCTTCCAATTTATTCACAACTATTTATTCTCAACTAGACAATCAATTAGTTCTTGCATTAATAAATTGTCAATCATTTAATTGATTGTGTTAGCTTGAATAAGGTATAGCTGGCGCCAATTCTTGGGGCCCAGTCCGCGCATGGGGCGGGGAGTGGGTAGGCTGGGAGGAGAGGGGAGTAGTAGCGGCAGCGGCGGCCGACATTGTCCTAGCCTGGCTGCGTACGTTCGGCAGCTCGCACATAGTTACTGCTTCTCTGTCAATCGTTGTTCAAAGTAAAAAGACGCTTCAATAAATACTAATGAAATATTTTATATTATTGAATAGAATTAAAACAGATCATTAATCGCCAGTAAGAGTCAATGTTCCGTCGTTCAGTGTTTTTAGGACGACATGTAGTGACACGCTATTGTTGACGGTTGAGAGCAGAATGACAGTGCTGCGCTCTAGCGAGGTGTTGTCGCGCATGCGCACTAGCCGCGCATCCACCGCACTGGGCCCCAAGAATTGGTGTCAGTTATACACTCGTTGGCAGTTTAATTTGGCCTATATATTCCATGTAAACTGACCACTACGTTAAATATTCCTTGATATAACCTTTTTTCATTCAGCCCCTTCACATTAGTCAAATCAAGGTTAGACTATAATTTTTATCGTGAGCGAAGCCACGGGAACTGCTAGTCCCTTTATAACTGAAAATTAACAGTTTTTGTCCTAAAAAATAACTAAAATAAATAAGATTTTGTTAACTGATTAAAGTAACTCTCTTAAGTGAAACTATTGAATATAACATAGAATATGTCCAATTGACAGTCGTTTTGAATGTGTTTAGTTAAGTTCCTAGTAATTTTTTTTATATAAATTCTGTGCTCGATATCATGACTATCTGTAAAGAGAACTTGCGGATTGGAGATTGAATGGAGTATGAAATATCAGCGAGCAAGATTCACCAGGTATTAGGTATATATCTAAAAATACTATACAACTTGAGTTAACTATGAATATGAAAGTTTACCATCGGCAGTACTCTGTCCAGGGTTATGGGGAAAATTATCCATCCAGTGACAATCCCTGTAACCAGCACCACAACCGCCGCAGCGCCCCAGGCCACTGGCGATCTCGCACTCATAGAGTCATCTATTTTTCTTCCTAATATCTTTACCGGCTCAAGAATTAATACCATGCTGATGATATACCTTGATGACGATTTTAAATAGATAATATATGATCTGAAACATTGACAAATAAATCTAAATACTGATATGATCAAGATTATTGCACAACATTTTTAGCTTGCTATATATTACAAGAAACAGACGTGAAATTTCGGTCTATGAACAGAATGTCAAATAGTTATTTGTGTCTTGACTGAGTAGTAAAGTGCAAAATTATCTCACGAGTGAAAATGTTGGCACCCGAGCCTTGCGAGGGCGACAATTTTCACAATGTGCTTTACTCTCGAAATACACACAACATTTTTCTCCCACCTGCAATAATTAATACTCAATCTATAAACATCAAGTAACAAACATTATCCATTTTGTTTCGTTCTGCGACTAGCGCCCAAGGTTAGTATATGGGAGGTTGCCTCAATCCCATAAAACGGTCAAAAAATAAAAATTTTCCTCGCTTACTAAAAAAAATGATGTAATTGTTTCATGAACTAAAATGAATAAGTTAGTTTTTGTAATTTCTAAATAATACTGTGTTAATAATATTATTAAAACATATACCATTTTAAAGCTCGTTTCTTCCTCTAAACGGCTTCGTTGTAAGGACTTAATAATGGGTTTGTTCTTAAACGACGCCTAAAGAGCCGCCCGCTAGCCCACAGGTCGGAGGATGACATCACAACAATGCGTGCGCGCGCATATGAAAGTCGGAAGGGGTCCTTCCAGTAACGTTGTAAGCGACATAAAGTAAATTTTTCACGAAATGGAAAAAACATATAATTGGGAATGTAATGATTTAAATATGTTTTATTTGTTATATATAATTGTAATATCATAAATCTAGCCAAACTATGAAGTATTACAATATTATCGCACGTAATAAAAAAGTTATTACAAAAAAGTGATTTTAAAATTGCAATAACGTTGTAAATGACAGTCGTTTGCAACGTTGTTGCCGGCTTGGCCTGTGCAACAATGTTTCTTTTGGTTTCTTATTTTCATTTATGTACAGTTCCCCAGCATTTCTTCTCTGCTTACTTACATTTCTGGTCCAACTTCCGAACTTAACAGGGCGTTTTTTACTACGATTTAGCCGATTAACATCGGGACGGCGACAGAACGGTGCGCGGTGATAATGCAATTTTTGGCGGTTACAACGTTGTTGCAACTGTGGGACCAACAGCACTTGGTTTTCAACCTGTGGTAGTGCTGCCAACACAAGAGATATCAACGAAAAAATGCCCTGCACTGATGCAGGATGTCGTTTACAACCTTACTGCATAGAAATCTCAATTTTGAAAAAGTTGTCGTTTACAACGTTACTGGAGGGACCCCTTCGATTATCCAAGCAACCTCCTTTATACTAACCTTGACTAACGCCTGCATCTGCGTAGCTGCAACTATTCATGCATCAGCGATCAGCTGATTGTTGCAACGTTCTTACATGCTTAATTCTTAGACGTTCTCACAGCTGATTGGCGTTAATCTAATATCCTATACTCTAAAACAAGCGATTTTGTACGGGGAAAATTATTATTTCGTCCTAGGATTTTTTTGTCTACATTGGTTTTAGGCCAAGAGAAATCGATTGGAACTGGTCTTAAGTCTGGGAAAAATCCGGTTTGCGTCCTACAGCCATTCAAAGTGCCCATTCAAGTGCCCATCGTAATGGGCCATTTTTTGTTGTTGATTTTAACCACAAACAGCTGATTCAGGTTGTTTTTATTTATGTGCAGGTTAAAAAAAATAATTTAATTTGTAAATAACTGATTTTAAAATTTTTTAAAGGTTATTTTGAATGAATTGTTTGAGGGAATATTTGTGCTGTATATAGTTTGGTCTAATTTTGTACGGATTAGTGTTAAATGTTTTCAAGGATAATTTTCAAGAATAAAAATGATTGCTGTCTACACGGGAAATACGAATACAAGCCGTCAAGTTTCCCAAAAGAATTTGCGCTGATGTTCACCCGCCAACATAGATTTTCCAAATACTTTGCGGCTGGCACTATAACTCGAAGCCATCTTCGCGTTTGCTTTACTCAATGGTAAAGACGTCCGAATAGCAACACCAGAGGCGTCTACTAGAGGTGGGCGATATTTTTGTACCGGTGACTTTGTCACTGGTACCAAATTGTCACCGATCGTACCGGTGACACAACGCTCGAAATCCCAGCTCCAGTGACTTTGTAAATACTACTTATTCTTTCCAAAGCTGGTAAACTAATGTTTATAATCCGCATTTCCATTATAATTTTCACTCCGAACACTTTGGTTTGGTAAAAACGAAGTTATTATTACTCTATGATTCTATTTCGTTCACTGTGTTTTGTCACCATAAGGGCTGTAACAGCGACACAGTTCTCTTAGCTCATTGGCTCTGCTGGCCCGGAAGCTGTCACTGGAGTCACCGATCCCAATAACCTTCTCTGATTGGCTCTTTTAGCGTTGTCGCCATGATTGTCACTGGTCACTGGTCACTTGTCACTGTCAAGTTGTCAATGTATCACTGACAGAGCAACAGCCTTTATGATTTAACCTATAATGCCTTCATCCCTGTTCCCTGTAGATCCGTTACCCCGAATATCATGCATTTACGACTGTTTAAGTCGATGCTTAGGCTATAAGGTTTATTTTTATATAGGCTTACTTTTATTTTTGATCAGCCTTAGAATACAGGGCTACAACGATGCTCATTATTATATTGTAATTCTTAAGCTTATTTTTTATAATTACGGAAAATAAATGTTTTTTTCTGTCAACTTTATTTTTGGCTACGTCTAAGAATATTATTCAATGTTAATCTTAGACTGATTATTATTTTGTTATTTTTATTCATTACTAAACTGATTATTTATTATTTTTATTGTAACGAGTTTTGTTATTTATTAATTGTATTAATGCAACTAACAAAGCATTTTAATACATTTTTATATTGCCAGGACACAATCACCTTTAAATATATTTATAATGTCACAGGAATCAGATCCAAGACGTTGGATCGAATGGTTTTTATTTTATCGGAATATGTATGTCACTGTCGCCACAATGTGTCGCTAGATCGTTAAAGCTGGAATGTCATTGGTCTAAAAGCCACTGTCACCATGTCAAAGTCGCTAGATCTAATGGCTGTAATTTTATTGGTCAATATGTCACTGTCACCACAATGTGTCGCTGGGTTGTGAAGACTGCAATTTCATTGGCCTAAAAGTCGCAGTCACCAATATAAGTCGCTGTCACCAAGATAAGTCGCTGGATCGTAAAAGCTGCACTATCATTGGTGTATAGGTCGCTGTGGCCGACATAAGCGCTGCGCGCGCAGCGAGAGCAGTAAGCCTGTCACAGTGACAGAAAGTCACTGGTATAAGTCACTAATATTTTAATGTCGCTGTCACTGTAGTCACCGATCCGTCAAAGGAGCTGGATCGACCACCTCTAGCGTCTACTGTTTCACCGCCAGGGCCATGCGGAACATGCGGCCGCATGGGGTGCCGACAGGGAGAGGGCGCCGCCGAAGCCGGCGCGGTGTCGAGTCCGCAGCGACGCCCGAGTAACCTTTTAAAATAGTTCAATTTGGTGACTTTTGATGGTGCCCGGGGAGCATTTTACAATATTACATGATTACACATTTTACGATCAATACACGAGTTTTGGAAGCGTTTCCCTGCACCTGAAGCACTTATAAAATTGGTCAACGCGAAAAATATTCGCCTTGGTGGCGATTTTTGGAGCTTGTTGAGCCCTTTCAGACTGTTAAAGAGCTTAATTAATTTTTTTGTGGCATTTGCCGACGCCCAGGAAACCTTTTAAAATTGCGTAACTTGCCAAAATTAAATTTAGGCTATGAGCCATTTACCGGCTCTTGTAGAGCATTTTTATTATTAAATGTGTTAATCATGTAATATGGCGACTTTTGTTGGCAACCGGAGAGCATTTACAAATCGTTCAACGTGCTAAACGTGCGAGTTTTGGCTGTTTTGGAGGCGTTTACCAACGCCCGGAGCCCTTTCAAAGGTTTCATCTTCAGAAACCTGATTCTGAGATGTTAGAGTAACTAACATGTCTGATTTAGATTGAGTATCCTGAGGACAAGGAATTGATTGCTTGTTTGTTAAATCATTACCTACATTTGACTTGTTTGAAGTATGTTCCTCTGCACTGACACTGAAGTGCAACAACGTATTATGACGTTTGTGGCATATTTTGCATGAAGATTGCGATTTACAATTAATTACTTTGTGCGGTCCTAAGCATGAGACACATTGTTGATTAGATTTCACCAATTGAACTCGTTCTTGCGGTGTTTTGGATTGAAAAATTGGACATGCGTAAATCTTGTGTGAATGCTTATTGCATATAACACAAGTCAAAGATGAGTGGTTGAGAGTATTTGCGGGAGAAGTAAGTGCGGAAGAAGTAACTGCGGGAGAAGTAACTGCGGGAGAAGTAAGTGCAGGAAAAGGATTGCGGATAGTATTAATGCGTGTATCTCTTTTTGAAGAGATTTTATTAGATGCGGGTTTATAACGAGAATGCGGGGAGTTGATTTCTGAAGTACGAGTAGCTAATGGAGACAGTAGTGCGTCTTCCATATGAGAGCATTCCGTATTTAGAAAATCCACGATCTCTTTAACTGTGGGCAACGAATGATTTGCATTAGCTGATGTGCTACGAAAACCTTCTAATTTCTTACGCAACTCTAAGTCCAGTTTACGTAAAATCACTACAGTAAGTAAAGGGTTAGGATCCTGAACATCACAATGTAATGCGCTCAATGCTTGCGTGTTTTCATTGAATAAATTGACAAATTGTCGTATACCAGTAATATGTGTTGAAGACACTTGTGGTAGGTCCAAAATTTTGTTTAGATGCAGCAATTACAAGCGTCGATTATTATGGTAACGATCTCTAAGTAGATTATATGCGGTCGTATAGTTGTCTTCTGTGAGACTAAGGTTGCGGATTAAATTTAACGGTTCATCAGCAAGGACACTTAATAAGTACTGAAACTTCATGACTTTAGATAGTGCATTGTTGTTATGGATTGTGGTTTCAAATATATTGATAAATGTTGTCCATGAAGCTAAGTCACCATTAAACTTTGGTAATTCAATTTTTGGTAATCGAACTTGCGAACTACAATTTGGAAATGTGTCTTGAGTGACACAAGATGAATCTGGGAATTTAGGTTGTTCGACATGTAAAAAGGATTCAATGCAAGAACAAATATCTACATATAATTCATTGATTTCATCCTGATCACTATTTAGTGCGTCATCAGATATAGAATCTTCTTCAGTCAAATTTAACGCTAACTGATAAATTGTTTTAAACTCTTGCATCTTTTCATTGATTTATTTAAGTATACATTCAACTTTTTTGTTAGAACAATAGTTGGAGATTCAGATTGTTGAACTATACTGTTAACTAAATCACTAATGGTAGTGAATCTCCTTTTTATTAATTTAGTTGATCTCTCATATGTTGAAGCCTTTAATTCAGGATCGTTTTTAGGAGGCATGGTGAAACAAAATAAAAAACTCAAAATAAATCAAAATAAAAAATACTTAATGAAAGTTCATTTGATTAAACAGTTGAAATTATCCATAGTTTTGATTCATAATCCGGTTCGACACGGCCAATAAAAATGTTAGTTTCAAAATCAATCAACGTGCGTAATGTGAGTTTAGGAGGCGTTTACCGGCGCCCGTGGTTCTGTTTCAAACTACTGTATTCAAAGAGCAAAATGTTTTTTTGTTGGAGCACACCGGGGCCCTTGGAGCCTTTTAAAATTGTTCAACTCGTAAAACTTACAATTTGGTGGCCGTTTACCCGCCCCCGTGGAGTTATTGTTATATTCTAACAATTCAAAGTGTAAATTTTTGGGTTTGTGAACTGTAGCTGCAATATTATTAGAACAAAATGGCTGCCAATTTGAAATGGAAGTGTGACGTAAATTTCTGTTTTTACCAGAGTTTCCTTTTAGCAAGACCTATGAAATGAAATTAAATTTGCAATTTTGTTTACAAAAGAAATTTCAAGATTCAAAATTAAGACCTGGAAACTGAAAACTTCTAGAAACTCGATTTCAACACTCTTCCTCCGAAAAACGAAAAACTGTGTTATTTGTAGCCATTTAGTATATTATTTCTTATTATGATATAAAAATTTGACTGGACTCAAATGTTAAAAATCATGTTTTTATGTTGAAGCAAGAAAAGTCCGACTAGCGGTGTGCCTGTTTAAACGTAGATAATTTTATTTGATTTATTGTATCCGGTATACTGTATGCTGGATATCCTACTTTAAATATGTAATAAATCAAATTGACAGTACTTTCAAATATTTTTTTCGCAAATTATGGCTTTAACCACCCTGGGGGGGGGGGTTAGGCCCTAACTGATAATACACAAGTAAAAGGGGCGCCAGTAAGCCCTCGCATGTCCCAGAAAAATCCTTTGTCGCGGCCCTGTTCACCACCGGGGGCCAGATCTAGAAGGATATATTAATCCATAAACTAGTCTAGGATATATAGTCTAGAATAGCCAGTATCATGTATCCTCCTAGGGCCAGATCTATCATCGAACGAAAATCGCCACTCGGCCGACGCATAAGATGCACAAGGAGAGTAAAAACGACCGTGCAACGGGCAGATGATTTTTCTCGGTCCCACCGATGCCGTCTACAAACGAATTTCTGCTGACGCCGACATAAACCTAGAATTGATACAGTTACTCGAGGGGATCGTGCGGGAGATAACCAATTTGGCCAAGTGTTCATGATGGAGTGCAAAGTCATAAGAAGAAAAAGCTCGAGCCGCTGGTTGACGATAAAGGGATTCAGCCTCCTAAAGTCGATTTGGTTCTCGCACCACCGGCCTCGACCCAAACCACTACACAACGTTACAACGTCGAATGACATATCAGCCGTTATCACGCTCAACGCAGACCAGACCTACCCGGATTTCGACCGTGTCGTGAAAGAACTAGGAAAACGACTGTTATTCATCATGAGCAATACAGACAACCGCATCGAGCCATTCCCGTGACCTCTTTTTACCCACAAGGAGACTAGGGTTTTCCGTCCAATATAGTGCCAACTGCTTCCAACCGTCGCTCTAAGATGTCAAAACTTGAATTCTTGAAGAGCCACTTAGCGTTCCGACCGGCAATCGCAAAGCCGCTGCACTCCAACGAAGCGACAGAAAATATAGGTTACGATAAACTTCAACGGTACTTCACTTGGGTGACCGCCTGTTACGACAGTAAGTCGTCGATAAAGTTGAACGAGTCCAAATCAACTCCATTTTGCGGGAACAGAAAAAGCTGAAGGCACAGCTCTGAAAAGGAGTTAAAACCACTCTCAAACAGGGTTATAGATAAGTGTTCATGTTACAGTTATGGACAATTTTAACTGAAACAGTAGATCGTTTTTATTTTAGCCGAGCAAAGCTCGGTCCCCGGTACTATTTACAAACTATGAACTTATGACAGCGACCCCTGATCGTTCTACTGGACCGATTTACATGCGGGTTGTGCCAAAACGAAGGTTATCCTATACTCTTATATGAGCAATGTTATCGTTGGGCCGTGCTTGCACAATGATCTCAAATCCGGCTCTGAGGATTTCCTTCAAAGTCTGGAAATAAGTAATTTATGACTCAGAAACGTGTTCTATGCAGATAACTCGGCCATAGAAAATCGAATAACGTAATAAATCGAATTTTAAAGTTGTAAAATTTTGACATTTTGGCCTTATGGGTTGCCGTGATAGCAACGAAAATAAACAAGGAAAGTGTAAACAAATGAAGTAATCATAACAGCTGTTTGGAATCTACAGCCATCAAGGGAAAATACAGCAAGTGGGATAAAGAGTCCATGGAGTAATAAAAAATGTTTCTATTTATCAATTTTATGACATTGAAATATTTTATAGTAACTGGATGAACTGGTAAACATGAAATAACACCGAGCAAGGCTCGGACCACCAGGTACTGGGCCCTATATGTGTAAGTTTTATTTGTATTTAGATAATTTTTATGTTAACTGGATCAAAAGTTGAAAAAAAAACTTTTACTATGCAGATGTAACATAGGGGAAGAAATTTTAAGCTAACGACAGCGAGCCTGGGCCATATTACTGGCACGATTTACACGCGGGTTTTACCAAAACGAAGGTTATCGGCCCTACATGTGCAGGTTTTATTTGTATTTTGAAAATATTTATATGAAATGGGTAAAAAATGAAAAATAAACGTTTCTTATGGAGATTTCACATGGGGGGGATCTACCTTTCCAACCCTTTGGACAGTTCGTCTGAGACTTCCACTTGACCCATTTTCATGCAGTTTGTACCAAATAAAAGCTCAATATTTCTATATTTGCAGGTTTTATTTACTTTTAACTTGCTCTCTTAAGGAGATACGCCTCCCATGTTATAATAGACTGTTTTTTTCAAAAATTTGACATTTTTCAAAAGTGACATTTTTTTATTCCAAATTTTGTTCTGAACATGTATTCAAAGTTTCATTTGATTTGGAAAATTATTTCAGGTGTTTTTGCATTAAAATTGAAAACATTGCGCTCAGCGATTTCAAGTGATTTTAGTGTGTATGTAGAGTGTAGTGAAAACTTTAAACGGCGTTTTCTCAAAACTATGTTTTCCATCTTCTGCATTTACGGAAGTTTGAATAACTTTGTAACTACTTATTTTTTTCTAATGAAATTTTAACCAGATGTTCTTGATAGTATTTAGAATATTTGTGTGTATAGAGAACATTGTGCAATCATCTTTTCTTACACATTTCATCGTTTTACAATGAAAATCTGCTTTTTTCGTAAAATTTTTAATCATTTTAAAAAAAGGCTATTAACAGTGCATTTTTTGTGTTACCATATTTTCAATACACAGAAATGTTCATTGTTATGTGGGGAAGTAAAATATATTTACTTGTTTACATTATGTTGATAAACAAAAATGTTATTCAAAATTGAAAATATTAAAACATATTCTTAAAATCTTCAAAATTACCCCAAAAGTCAGCCAAAATATAATTAGAAAATATATTTTTTATATAAATCCTCTAATTTGGTCAAGTATAAACAGAATAGACCCTCAAAAGCCATTAAAAATAAAAAAAATGTCTTTGAAGGAGGCGTATCCCCTTAAATTAAAAAGTCCACATTTCCAAACCTTTGCAATAATATTATTTTGCAATCATTCAATAAGGCGAACGGTGAAGACGTGAGATATTTTGAATAACAACAGAAAAAGAGCAAAGGGTCAAGAAGCATTTGATTTATCATGGTCAGTGCATAAAAATGTATGCAATTACTATGTATTATCCTTTAAATGGTAAGAAAAAATAATACAGTTTTATATTATTTAAACTGTAGAGTCTTATAGGAATAAATAATAAAATCTGATTGCAAAATTGTTTAATATATAAATATTTTAACAATGCATACACATAAATATTATCATCAATAAATAATAATATGTTTAACTATTATTGTTTAGTACTGAACTGTGTAAAACAAACTGCAAGAAATTGCACTATTAAATATTCTAAGAAATCTAAGAAACAAAAACAACGATAACAAACAAAACTATAATAACAGTAAACAACATTTTGTAAATAGTATTTATAGCAATTTTCAATGGCAAAATTATGAAAATTTTCTATATATTAGTGTGCTCTGCATTGAGATGGATTAAGTCTTTCGTAGAGGGCAGGAAGCAACGTTAGGTGTATGAGATAAACAGCGTGAAATGAACATTTCTCCCTAGCTTACGGTTAGGCAAAATAGGCATGGTGTTCCACAAGGATCATCCTTCGGCCCTATCCTGTTTACCTTATATACTAATGTATAAATTGACCAATGTCTGCACTGACTCTGTTTGCCGATAACACAAGTGCTGTAGTAAATGCCAAGTAAAATCCAACTACAGATGGGACTTGAAAATACCGAGTAATTGTTATCTCACTGGTATACCATCAATATGGATTAAAGTTAAACAGAGAAAAACCAAATTTACTGTTTTCAAAAATAGGGATCATGCGCAAAGCATTCTGCTATTGGATGAAGTTAAGTGGACAGACAGTACGTCCCGTAAGAAGTGATATCTCACATCTCAATTTTTTGAGGTTTTTTGATAACCCTCGGTAAGGGATTGTATAACCGATTGTAGTAAGACCTCTGAAGTCGATTATTAAAACAGTGCGGTTGCTTTCTGGCGATACCTCGTATGCCTCGTGTATTCCATTGGTAAAATTATACACATTTTAGCGAATTTCCCCCTATAGGGAAGTAGCTATTACCGTAGGCGGCATGGTAATACTTAAGCACGGGACCACCGTAACTTTTTATTTTGATGCCCCCAGACCCCAAAAACACCGTATATATATATGTATATACACCTGTCCGTAGGCGCGATAACTTTTGTAAAAAAGGTCCGATCGCGATGAAATTTGGTACATACGTCTAGAGTGACATTTATTATTTCGAGTTCGAAAACCAGCGCGGTAAGTTAACTCTAAGGAGGGTTTTTTTGACAGAATAAAATTTATTTTTAGGATTTAGTATCTTTATATTAATTTTAGCGAATTTCCCCTATAGGGAAGAAGCTATTACCGTAGGTCTCATGGTAAGACTTAAGCCCAAGACCTAAGAACAGAGTACCCTATGTGGTTATAATTTATTGAAAACCGACATGTTTCGGCGACTAAGGCCATTTTCAAAGTATTAGTCTGTTACATATTTTTAGGTTATTTAAAAGTATAATAATTGTAAACAAATAAAATTCAATGTAAAATAAAATAAAAATTAAATTAAAATCATCTATATATAATAATTTGGTGCAGTCAGGAGGGAGTCGTTATTTTTTATATCTTGTTGTTTTCATATTCCATATTTTCTCAAAAATTGGATTACGTATATTTATCTGTGTATTTAAAATGTTTTGAGGGTTTTCTTTTTGTTCCTTGTAAATATAAAATTCTTCTTTGCTATCCATTCGAGGGCCTTTCTGCATATATTCTAATATAGTCATGCTTTTCGATATACTTTCGTAGTTGTGATTGTTCTCCAAGAGATGCTCAGCAAACGTTGACTTCATACTCGTTAACAGATGTGTAAAGTAGTAATTATTCGGACGAGTTCGAAAACCAGTCCGATCGGACCACTGGAAGGGGGGTAAAGGGGGATAAACCCCCCCAAAAATGGGTTTTTTGGATTTTTCACATAGAAAAATCAAAATAATCAAATTTTGGTAAGCACCATTGAATTCAGCTCAAAAAAACAAACAATTTAGTATTCCGAATCATTGCTCTATGTCTAGTGGTTACTGAGATATTGAAAGTGGTAAACACAGTACGTTGCCCCAATGTTAACCTTATGGGATATAAGTAAAATTCTATATCTCGCTTATTTGTCAACATATCTTAATAAAACTTGGTTTGTAGCTTCACCTAGATAAGATCTAACGTATTTTAGTCTAGAATCCTTGAAATTTCCATTTTTGTGGCAGCAAACCTTAATACTCATTTCCCATGTATGGGAAATAAAAAAAGGCTATATCTTCATTATTTCTTAACATATCTTGATAAAACTTGGTATATGGCTTCTTCTAGGTAATATCTACTAAATGTTGAATTAAAACCACCAAGTTTTAACTTACCTGTTGCAGCAAACCTGCACACTCATTCTCCATGTTATTCTTATGGAGATTACAAAAACATGTCATATCTTGTTATGTTGGATGGAAATTTTTTTTTGCATTTGAAATTCGCTGATTATGCAGGTCTGCTGCAATGGGGGTATTTTGTAAATTTAAGTGTCCAAATTGAATTCAGCTTAAAAAATAAACAATATAGCATTTTGAATGATTACTCTACATCAATTGGTTACTGAGATATTGGATCTGCTAAATGCAGTACATTGTCCCCTGAAGGGACATGAACTATCCAAATTCTGGTATAAATACCTTAATTTTTCATTGAATTCCCCAAAAATGGGATTTAAAAAATTTTTATTACAAACCATATGATTGAATTTAATTTGTTCATGTGGTGATTGATTTGTTTTTATTTATTCCTTGGATCTGAGTAGATTGATAACATGTTTGCTGACTTTTATGTTCTATAACAAGTATACATTTATTATAAATAATTATTGAGAAATAAGAACATGAATGATAAAATTTACTTTATTTAAATTGATATTTAAAGAAAATTTAAAATTCAAAACAACAACTTCCCAAACTAATGTAGAATATGCCCACATATAAAAAATAAATCCTTTAGAAATTAACTGAGTATGCAAGTTTGCTGCAACAAGCTTTTTTAAATTTTAAGATGAATCATATGTTTAGATTTAATTTGTTTGTATAATTATATTTATTTGTTTTGATTTTGACTGATTGTAGATCATCGATTGTGTGTTTGCTTACATTTTTATACTACAACAATAATATACTTACAAAAAAATTAGACTAATAATAATTAAAAGAATAACAAAAAGCGTATTCCTGGAGTGGATACCGAAGTGATTCCCATGATCATTTCCTTTATATCGTAAGCTCTTCAATTATTATTTCATGTACTTTTTGCAATAATTACATAAGGTGTTTGAAAACTTTCTCTTACATAAATTAAATAAGCTCCCATATGAAAAATAATTCTTTAGAAATTCGCTGAGTACGCAGGTTTGCTGCGACGAGGGTATTACTTATTTAAACAGTAGGATAAACTTTTAGTATTTTTTAGTATAGGTATGTATGTTAATATAACTAATTACAATTCGAATACTTAACCTACATCCCACGTGATACGGCTTATGTGAAATCACTATGGCCACTGTTTGCCGACATACGAGGTATCACAACACAGTATTTTTCCGACAGTTTTTTGGTCCTCCTGTAAAGTTGTGTTTTTGGAGAGACAAGGTATCACTTCTTACGCGACGCAACGTTAAGTTTTTGGGCCTGACTGATTTTAAAGATTTAAAATGGAATGACCACATATCTAAACTTGTTAAAAAAATAGGAACATCCTGCTTTGCAATGAGTGCTATGCTCCCTGTGGTGGATTAAAAACAATAAGATCCATACACCACTCACATTTCTACTATCATATCAAATATAGAATTGCATTTTGGGGTTCCTCTACCACAGTTGATAGTGTTAAAATGCAGAAGAGGGCTGTACGTCTGATTGCAGGTGCCAGAAACAGAGACTCATGTAAACCCTTGTTCGAGCGGCTAGAGATAATGACACTACCGTCTCTTTATATTTTTGAGCTGGCGATTTTCTTTAGATCCAAACAGGACCAAGACTTGATGCAGGAATATCTCCAGCAACACAATAACAATGCACGAAATCCGGGGCTATTACTATATCCGTCACTTCAGGAAAAGGGGCCTTTGTATGGGGACGAGAGTCTATAAAAAATTACCGGCACGCATAGAGAATATATTTCAAACAAATTTGAAGAGCGTGTTAATATTGAGTTTGCGTAGTGAGTTGGTAGCGCAGTTGGTAGCGCACTCGGCCTCGGAACTGTGGCCTCAAAGCGTCGCAGGTTCGAGACTCGGGCATGGCATTAGGCATACTTTTAGCAGTACTGATCACCTTGTACCGTACCGGCTCACTCCTTGCCCTTGCTTGATAGTGTCCACGCACAGATCAGTAGTCTATGTGGGCGGGGCAAAGGCAAGGTGAAAAAGAGAATGCTACCCTCTTTAAAATATAAATACAAAAAATAAAAAGGGCTTTATATTCTCTAGCTGACTTTTCCTCTGATAACAACTTAGAATAGAGTAGTGGTAATCAACTAATTTGTACTGCTAATTTATTATTTGACCATTTTTTATTTATACCAATTTTGTAAATGATTTACGTTAAATTGTTGAATTATATGACTTGTCAAATGTTTACTTATGTAAATTGAACTCACGTAATAAATCAATCTCAATCTGAATATCACACCAAAAACAATGCTCCTCTTTTGATAGAAATATTTGTATTTTATTTTTATAGAATTTGATTCGTGGAGGCTCGGTTTCCAAATCTAGAATGTGGCCAGGCTAATTAAATGGTTTTATTACACTGTTAATATTCAAACACAAATTAGGTTTGAAGGCTACGCTTAAGTTTACTATGAACTTGACTGTTGGTCTTTGGACAGGACTGGAGGCCTTCAGGAAATAATCAACAAACACTTTCAATTTCTAAACTAAGTCAAAATTAATTAACCTAGCGGACAAAATTTATATTTAGTCTTTCATGTTGGTGGGTAGATATGTATTTTTGCTATACTAATACGAATACGAATAACTGTTTGTTTTCTTCAAGCACATATACATATAATACATGTTTAATATTAAAGAACAGATAAAAAAAGTCGTAAAAATAAATGTGCATGCCTGTTATACAATAAAATACTGAAAGTAAACTTTCATTGTATGACTATTCACACACACCTGTTGCGACCTCTTTAAATGTTTTCTTTTTGTCCTCATACACTTAGTATATTTGACCACATAAACGCGGATACACTGATTTTAAGCAAGTGTTGGAACAATCAAAGCACACGTACTCGACATTATGAACACCAAGTCACAGCACATCCACACCCACGTCTATCCTGCATTGTAATCCCTCTGGCTCACGCGATGTATTTCCATTAGACAAAAATCAATAAGCAGACGGTAACTGTACATTAGTGTTGATAGTATCTGCTATTTACGCGCTAAAATATTAATCAATATCAAGGTCTCAGTCACAAATCATTATCGGTAGTTCACAAAGCTGCTCTTTAAATAATTTAAAGCAGGTCTGTTTTATGAAATGTCGTTTATTAATTTACTAAATCAATTATAAAAATACTACATCACCATTAGCTTTGTGGATAAATTATAAATAACAGGTTATTATAAATATACGAGCCAATTGATTGTTTTCAATACAAAGAGTTTAATAAAAAATAATTATTACTTTAAGATTTTATAGGGGAAAGTTGCCAATATCGTACCACTTTTTGGTTTTTTTTTTAATTTCTTAATGTTAACATTAAAAGAGAGGGCAAACATTATGTGGGTGGGCAATAGCAATATGAAAAGAGGCTGCCACCCCCTTTTGTTCCAAGTATTCTTTGCTGATGACCTAAAAAGTAGTGTTACCAGATATTTTTCAGGTCAACCCAGGACAGTTTGATATGCGGTGAACAAACACATCCCCCGTCCCTTAATCACACAACTGAAGATAGTAACATAAGATTGTTATTTTGATTAGGATTTTTGCGGACATTTGCCATCACTGATTAGTAAAAACAAGTTTCACGACGTCTCGGGATCTGGAATCTGATCCCGTCTTCAGGTGGAAGAAACCTAGAACATAACAAGATTAGTAACACAAGCCAGGAAAACCTGGACAAACACAGCTGAAACAGAGAACTGTAAAAGCAGTCACAAAACACTAAGCTGAAAAGAAAAACAATAACACAAAATAACACAGGAATCACAAGATCGAGAATCACCAGACAGGGAGAGAGCACGTCCACACCCAATCAGAGCTGAGCTGAGTCTGGTGGGAAGAAAGGAAAATGGCGGCGGCAACGGAAATGGCGGCGGCACAGCCAACCAAATCACGGCGCGCTACCGGTGGCGAAAACCTGAAAGAGAGACATGTGATATGCAAATTCCGTGTGTCTGTTTGTGTTTTTTTGTTAATTTTAACCTGATTTTTCCTCTTGGCCTTGCTACGGGTTAACATGTTGTGAGAATTTTGAACTGAATTGTTAGTAATTACCCTATTTGCTGACACTTTATTTTCCCTGTCTTTCAATTCTTTGTTTAATATTGGTAGCCATACTGGCCTTATTTCAAGTGAATATTGACTGATTAGTTGGTCTGCTAATTTTATGTATGAAGCTTCAATTAGTTTTCTTTTGAAAAAATTAGGTTCGCGGTGTACTATTTTTGCTTTGTCAAAATTCATCTGGTGATTTTCAGACCAGCAGTGTTGAGCAATTTTTGATTTGTCCACCAAGCCCTTCCTCGTGTTATCTTTGTGTTCTTTGATTTTAACATTTAAAGGTCTTTTCGTCTCGCCATAGTACGGCCTAGAGCAACTATTGCAGTTTATTCTGTAAACACAGTTTTTTTATCCCTGAGTGCCATTTTTTGGTTTGGTTTTTACGAGACATTGCCTAAGAGTGTTTTGTGTCCTAAACGCGGTCCTAACTTTGAACTTCCTAGCAACTCTTCTAATTTTTTCCGATAATCCTGGCACATAAGGGATTGACATAGGAACGAATTTTTCAGTGTTTTCTGACAAGATTATAAGGCCCATCCTAAAATCTGGAGATAAAACGTGCTGTAATAATTACAGGCCTATAAGTCTCATTTCTACATTCTCTGAAGTGTTCGAAAAGGCAGTTCTGAATAGATTGTGGAGCTTCCTGGAAACCCATGGAATAGTATTCGAAGGCCAGCATGGGTTTGTAAGAAACAGATCCACTACTAGCGCTATACTCGGCCTTGTAAACAGAGTCATAAAAGATATTGATTCAAAGCAGTTTGCAGTGGGCATATTTTTTGACTTTACGAAGGCCTTTGATATGGTCGACCACGGGCTACTCTTGAGTAAAATGAGTGATATAGGGATTAGGGGCATTGCTCTTAGTTGGTTCTCCTCATATCTGGAAGGGAGAAGGCAGTCAGTCACCATACCTGCTGTTGACGCAAAGGGGTACTGCAGAATTGTTACTCCTCAGAGGCTTCAGTCAAGAAAGGTGTGCCTCAGGGGTCCGTCCTGGGACCAATCCTCTTCCTTCTCTTTATTAATAGCTTACCTTCCAGTGTGAAGAAGGCAAATATCTGTCTATTTGCCGACGACACTTCCCTCACTATTTCTAATCCCAGTATGGAGGTGTTAGAACAGACCGCTTTTGTTGAATCAAACAGCTAGCTTCAGTGGTGCGAAGAGAATCATTTATTCTTGAATGCCCAGAAAACCCAGCTTCTTCAATTTCACATTTCCAAAAGACGATTCCAGGAGACTCGCGCTTACCTAAATGTACTGCTTGATGAAACCATAATCTGTCCCTCCCAAACGGTGAAGTTCCTTGGACTAATCCTTGATGAAAACCTCAGATTTCATCAACATATCGAGCATGTAATCAAAAAAGTATCTGTGGGTATTTTCATGCTTCGGATGCTTCGCCGAACAGCCACCACTAAGGTACTCTTATCTGCTTATTATGGACTCATTTACCCCTACCTGACTTACGCTGTTCCAGTTTGAGGGTGCGAAACGCAACGGACGCTGTTCTTATTGAGACTTCAGAAGAAGGCGATTCGAATTGTGTTCTCCCTTCCAAAACAACAATCATGCAAAGAAACATTCAGATCATACAGAATTCTAACTTTTCCACCTATCTATATCCTGGAAACTCTATCATATACCAAGAGCAACCTATCTTCATTCCTTACTCCAGTTAATTGCAGATATTCTCTCCGGAACACTTCCGACTTTTTGTCATTCCCCGTCACTCAACTTCATTCTTTCAAAAGCACTTTTACTACAATGCAGTTAAACTCTTCAATAACCTTCCATTCTCATTACAGACTGAACAGGATGTTGGTAAATTTAGAAAGAAATTAAAGTCCATCCTTTTAAATAAGGCAGTATACAGCACCCGTGAAAACTGGTAGTCTTGACTCGTAAATACTGGTCGTATTAAACTGTAGTTAAGACTTGTAAATATTTCAGTTGTTTTTACTGTAAGATAAACAAGATGTTTATCAAAGAATGTATTATTTGACTTGGCCAATACAAGTATTTGTTAATCTGGCTTAATAAATGACTTATTGACTTATTGACACATTCTGTTTAGCCCTACGGTTTTTGCACTTTCTTATTATGGATTGAGGGTATCCCTTCTTAGCCAAATCTTGCTCTACTATTTTGATATCCTGATTTAATCCATCTTGATTTGAGCAAATGCTCTTTGCTCTGTCAAATAATGAGTAAGCTACCCCTTCTTTGACAGATTTTTGATGGTTTGATCGAAAATTTAAGTACTGCCCTGTGTGTGTCTTTTTTCTGAAAACAGTTGTCCTAAGCGAGTCCCTATCCTTTTCTACGCACACATCCAAAAATGCTAGTTTGTTTTGGACTTCCTCTTCCATTGTTAGGCGGATGGAAGGAGAAATACTGTTAAGATGCCTTAAAAAGTCTTTTAGTTCATCGTCTCCATGCGTAAATACCACAAAGGTGTCATCGACGTACCTCCACCAAATCTTCGGTTTGAGTTGAGCCAAAGACAAAGCCTTTTGCTCAAACTCCTCCATAAAGATATTAGCAAAGATAGGCGACAATGGCGACCCCATGGCCATCCCCTCATCTTGACGGTATTATTTACCCTCTAGTTCAAAATAGTTACATTGAGTGCACAATTCAAGCAGTTCCTTAATGACGTTAACAAGAAATTTAGTACGTTCAGTTAGACTTCCATCTTTTTCGAGCCGAGACTCGATTATTTTTAAGGTTTCAGGAACTGGGACATTCGTGAACAGACTTTCAACATCAAAACTAACCAGCTTATCCGTCTCAGCCAGCACTATGTCCTTTGACTTTTCAACGAAGTCTTTAGAATTTTTTATGTACGAGTCAGTTTTTCCTACCAATGGTTTCAGGATGTCCAGTAGGACTTTAGACAGTTCCCTACACGGTGAGTCGCGGGAGCTAATTATAGGCCTACGAGGTACGTCAGTTTTATGAATTTTAGGTAACCCATACATGTGTGGGATTTTCGAGTGATGCGGTGTTAAACGAGTTCTTTGTTTATCAGAAAAAAACTGTTTATGCTTCCTAAGAGTGCTTGCAACCTTACGCTCGAAACTTTCTGTAGGATCTTCATTTAGTTCAGTATATTTACCAGCCTGGAGAGTTTCCAATATTTTATCTTTTTATGTTACTGTGTCCAAGACAACAGTAGCGTTTCCTTTATCTGCGGGCAATATTTTGATAGTATCATCTTTCCCAAGGATAGATACCTCCTTGATTTCCTCTTTCTTTAGGTTTGGCTTTGGAACAGAAATTTTATTCAGTAAGATGCTGGCCTCGTACCGAAACTGATCCCCCTGAGTCTCAGGGAGCTGAGACACAGCGGACTCAATCCCCGTGTAACAAAGTCAAGCGCCCTCACTAATTTAGGCACAATAGAAAAGTTCAGCCCTTTAGACAAAACGGAAATTTCATTTGAATTTAAATTTCGTGAAGATAGATTCACAACCTGATTATTTTCATCATTAATCTGTTCATCATTTTGAGAGTTATTACTAATTTCGACAGGTCTTAATTTTTCTAACTTTGATTGTTGTCTGGATTTAATATCAACCGATTCTTCGTCAAACCTATTTTGGATGTTTTGAAAAATGTTCTGAAACTCAGAACCAATTAAAGTTGCCAATTCAGATTTCTTATTTTCAATACTGATTTTGAGGGTTCTCTTTTCCGTACGATGAAAGTTTATTCTTTCAATTAGGAGTGATTTTGAAGCTGCAGACATTATTTTGCTGGCTTTAAAACTACTAAACGGAGGTTTAATTCTGAAAGTCTGCGGTATTAGATTTTCGAGTTTGCACTTAGTGAGAAAAGTTAAATGGTTGGTGTGCCTAGCCAACTTTAGGTGCATTTGTTCAAGTTCACTTAATTGATTACTTACTCCGGGTCCGTACCGAGAATCAATTCTTTGTTTGAAATTCATTGTTGGTGATGGTGATTTTATATTTTGATTAGGATTTTTGCGGACATTTGCCATCACTGATTAGTAAAAACAAGTTTCACGACGTTTCGGGATGGAATCTGATCCCGTCTTCAGGTGGAAGAAAACCTAGAACATAACAAGATTAGTAACACAAGCTAGAAAAACCTGGACAAAAACACAGCTAAAACAGAGAACTGTAAAAGCTATGTGGACGTGCTCTCTTCTGTCTGGTGATTCTTGATCTTGTGATTCCTGTGTTATTTTGTGTTATTGTTTTTCTTTTCAGCTTAGTGTTTTTGTGACTGCTTTTACAGATCTCTGTTTTAGCTGTGTTTTTGTCCAGGTGTTCCTGGCTTGTGTTACTAATCTTGTTATGTTCTAGGTTTTCTTCCACCTGAAGACGGGATCAGATTCCAGATCCCGAAACGTCGTGAAACTTGTTTTTACTAATCAGTGACGGCAAATGTCCGCAAAAATCCTAATCAAAATATAAAATCACCATCACCAACAATGAATTTCAAACAAAGAATAAGATTGTTAATGTATTATAACGGTTTTTTTACTTATTGTGTATCTTAAATTTTTATCAGCTAAGCCAGTTCCAACCTAATTCACAACACTAATGTCAATCTCACTATTCTAGACAGACGACAGAGGTCAGTACAGTTGAGGGCTAAGTAGGTTTGCTGTTGTTACACTGCCACAGGATTGCCAACTTTAGTTTTTATGCTAGATTTACTTCGTCACTCTCGTAATAAGTTTTAACTCTAAAACCTGTAAATTTGGCAGGACTCTCGTTGAAATTTTGTATGTTGTTGATTCATTTGTTTGTAAATATCTTGAGAAATATTTATATTTTTTGAAAACAATCATGAAAACCCAGGAAAAGTAGCAGCCACGGACCGGACAATGCCCTCAAAACCCGGACTGTCCGGGGAAATCCCGGACGTCTGGTAACCCTACTAAAAAGGTGCACCTTCCTGAAACCTATCTCTGAGAAAGCAACTATAACTTACAGGCGCTGTAAGAGAAGTAAGTTAAGGCCAATCATTCCACATGTAATTTTGAAAACTTAAGGCCCACATCCTAGACCTAGGACTTACGCACAATTGCATTTTATAAAATATAATATCTTAGTTACAGTAGGCTAAACTGACTGCTATATAAAGACATAAAATCAACTCTTATGTTAAGTCATTGTGGGAACAACTTCTAATTAAAAAAGGCAATATACTTTGGTTTCCAACTCCGTTGAATCTATCGATGTTTACAATTGATTTGTCAGTGTAATGTCGATTCTATAAGTACCATAACAGAATTCATGATTTAGTTGTTTTCATCACGTGATCTAACAACAAAACATATCAACATTTAACCTAATTATAATAAAACCTGTATTGGTCTAACTTATATGAATAACACTCATTATATACTAACACTAATAACATATCATAACTCAACTACCTTTAACTAACCTAACCTACTTAAAACTTATTCCACAATCTTGCACTTGATTCATTATCGGTCATTTCAAGTGTTCTTGTGGCTTGTGTCGTCTGCCTGGATAACCGAGGACTGTCATTTTGAAATTGGTTTTGGTTAGGTTTTAGTTTTGCAGTAAAATCTTGTTTGTTTGGATGTACAAATAAGTGTTTGGTTATAATTAATTATGATTAGGAACATGTAACCTACATTGATGATCAAATCATTTACTACTTCATACACCATTAATTGTTCCTATGGTTAGAATAGATTCTTCACGATTGGTATTCGACAGTGAAGAATGATTTTAAAAATCGATAAATACAATGGAGTCGGATATCAAAGTTTTGCCCTAAAAAAATCAAGACTGGACTTGATTAATAATAACCTCCACCTAAAGACCTTAATGGTTCTTAATGGTGTCTTAATGGTGTAAAAGTAAATCGATCAATTTTCATTCTTATGGTTCTCCCCTGGACCTAGAGATGTGAGTGATTATGGCAGCACATTTCTTTTGACTTTAAGATAAGCCTAATCGAATTATGATTTTTCAAGCTTTTTCCTGATGTTTCCTGAGTTCAAATTTGTCCTAACACATCCTAGTCACCTGATGAGAACACTGTTGAGGCAGCATTTCACGAGAATCAACTTTTATGGATTCCATCTTAAGCCGCTTTGATCGATATCCTATCAAACTAGGTCCTGATGTATTCTATTAGATTATGTACGGTTCTGTACACTGACATTCGCTGGTTATCGTTACTCAGACATCAACCTACGATTTTATTACCAGGTTTTATTCCAAACTAGCAGTTGCCCATGGCTTCGCTCACGATAAAAAGTACAGCTGATCTTACTTCTGCTCTTTGAACTGTCAAATTTTAGTATTCACAGCTGTTAAAAATTCAGTATTTGAATGTTTACATCCTTATAAAATGTAAACATTGAAGCTAAGGACGTTCACGGGGCGTTTCCCGAGGGGATTTTAAGGAAGTGAATAGGCCTATGTCCTTTTCTGATTTAGTGGCTCTATTCCGGCAAAGTTTCAGCTCAGTTGGTCCTGTATTTTTCAGGGTACGTACAAACTCGCCAACATTTTTGGGACTCTTTATAATATACAAAATCGCCAACTTTTAATTAGGTGCAAACTCTAGGGTCAAGAATCCGGCCGGCCACATACAAACTCGCCAACTTTTGACCGCGGGCAGGTACCTCTTTCCCTCCCCCGGCTCGGTGACAATAATTGTTTGCCGGGACCCCTGCGTACAGACCTCCGCTACTGCACCTGCATTCAAGTCTATATTCCTTAAAAATTACACTTAAAATTGCTACTTCAGAACAAAAATTAAGTCGATTTTTTTGGCCTAGAAACACTTTGAATGGTGGTGGCTATACCCATCAAGTAATTGGCACAGTCTGGTAAATAAATGAAACAATAAATAGGACATACCTTTAGTAGTACAATATGCCTTGCATCCGTAATATCTTCGTTCGCAGGTCCATTTCATCGCACACTATAATGATTCATCTCTTTGTATGCAAAATGTAATTAGACGTACCTTCATCCATGGGGAAAATGTGAAAATAAAATCCCCTAATTACAAAGCTAGATTTGATTTATATATTTATCAGATCATTCTAGCAATGTATGAGTGGATACGGAGTCTCAGCGCAAAACGAAAAGTAAAGATTGCTGCTGAAAAATCAACAAAAGTCGACGACCAGTCACCTGTTACAAGTATCATCGGCGTCTTAACATGTGGTAATTTATAGTAAATATGATGCTCTCCAGAACCATATGTCCTTCTCTTATATGGTTTTAACAGTTCATAACCATTAACGTTTTAAAGTCATCATTTTCCAAATGCTTAATATTTATTTAATTATAACTAGCAGCCCGTGTCACTTCGTGACTTAAAAAGAACTTGGTAAAATATGCTTTAGTTTAATGTTGATTACGCAAGGAGCTTAGCAGAGTAAAAAAACAACGGAAATGGTAAGAAATTCCTGACAGAATTTGAGAAGTTAATTTGTTTCATCTGATTTGAAAGTGTCTATGTATACGTTCTATACTTTAAAATTTTGACAATGCAACAATATTCATTTTGCATAAAGTGGGGCTAGTTTACATGGATCTTTATTCCTTGGCGTATCTTCATGTTTCAGTTTTAGAGTTTTCTTTTCAAAAGTATTGAAGCTTTATGATAATTCTACATAACATCTACGTGTCAGTTTCTTGCATTTATCTTTGTTAGGTCTTAACAACAAACGGTAAGAAGATGGACAAACCACTGATCTACTGATGAACTAATATCTAAATAGTATTCATAAAATAGCCATTCGCCGTGAAAACAAATTATTCAACGCTTATTGCAGCCAATAAATTAAATTTTCAAATTGACCCACTTTTTGTTTCGCATCTTAAATACATGTTTGGCAAATTTTTACCTCCAGAAATAATATAATTTTCTATGACATACCTTCATTAAATAGGCATATTGTTATTGGTACAATTCAAAATCTAGTAAAATGGGAAGCCTAGCCATTAACACTTCAATATCCTCCGCATACCAAGTACATTTACAAAATACAGGGTTTAAATTTATAATGCGTTTTAAATATTTAATTTTTAAGGTTAATATTCAACTAATATTGCTATTTTAGAACTCAAAACGTTGAAACATGCATCAATGTGTTGAAACATGAATCAATTTGTATTCAATGTTAATATAGTTTGTTAGAAAATCCCATCTCCAGAGCACCTCCAGAGGAAGTTACGTATGTTCCTTTTTAAGTTTCCTTTTTAAGAAAAGAAATACAGTAAATTGAGGTGATTACAGACCGTTGGTCTTAGTTTTAACATGGAAAATACTATTCCTTGGTTTCTGTTAACTTAAAAAACCTCAATATTTTAAGAAATCAAAATCATAATGTGGATGAACTTTTGCTAGCCCTGTATTCTGTGATATAACTCTGGAACTATTTCAAATCTTGATCATCTGTTTTGTTATAAACAAATGTGAATTGGAAAAAGTTCACAGGTTTTAACACAGATAGCAGCACTTTCGCTGGAATTTCAAAAGCCTCCTTTGTGAAGGCTTTTCATGGGATATTTTTCAACCCCGAAAAAGGAACATCTAGAGAGTAATAGCTTTAATTTGATACCAAATATGTGTAGAAAAAATAATTTCTAGGGGTCCATTTGCTCTGTACAAAATCTCAGAAATTCTTTTAAGAGGGTTCCCTACCAACGGCAGTTTTCGTTTTTCTGCGACACTAGCGGCGACTTTTGGAACTGCGGCTCCATAAGAGCCCATGTTAAATTTGTGTACTTTTCGCCCATGGGCGGATCTTGGGGGGGCTGTGGGGGCTGCCGATTTCATTAAGATCGGACCATATTTACGGCCGCTATCGTGCTGACAGACACACATATGTGTGTCTGTCAGCACGATAGCGGCCGTAAATATGGTCCGATCTTAATGAAATTTGGTACAGACATGTAAAGTACGAGTTCGTTAACCAGCCCAATCGGACCACCGTGAGGGGGGGGGGGTAAAGGGGAATAAACCCCCCCAAAATGGTTTTTTTTAGTTTTTCACGTAGAAAAATAAAACTAATCAATTTTTGGCTTGCACCATTGAATTCAGCTCGAAAAAACAAACAATTTTGCATTTTGTATTTTCTTATTATTTTTTTCGGGATGCGATGTTTATGAACGCTCATTAGATCATATATTATTTATGTAATTATATATGTTTTCGTGTGGGAACACTCTGTAAATTACATTACTCAGTGGTTTTCATTTCAGCTTGTTTATGTAGTTACTAGCTTCAGAGCCCGTTGTGGTTAAATACAACGGTCTCTAGAAAAATAGTACATATGCTTTTTTCCTGTGAAATACAGTACCTGAAAATAATTTGACATTCTTCAAAAATAAAATTGTCTTGAAAAATCTAATTATATCAATTATTTGTAAATCTACAGGAAGAAAGCTTTCCAGCGACCCGTTAATTATTAAAATCTGTCTGGTAGAACTGTGGATTTAGTTGTACAAAGTCTTCCAAAAAATCTCTGACTAAGTATTTGTCTATAAATTCGGAGGTTGCTTAGCTTTTTTGCAAATAACTTTAAAATGCTAAAGAAATCAACCAAAGTGGAATGTGATATTCTGAAGAGATTTCAATTACCTAAAAACTGTCTGTGTAGTATTTGTGTTTCCGGTGTTTACTTGATTGTTTTAATTGATAGGCCTAACGTATTTTCCAGAAACAAGGCATCTGGAATGTTTTTATTATTGCAATTTTTGTAATAAATATAGATACGATTCGAAAACTAAATTTATTTATAACACAATACAATGTAGAGGGGATATGTACCGCATGTAAGATAACATTTTCTAAGTTTGACTTTGTGATCATTCACAGGAACAAAATTGGCCATATTTAATAGCTATGATCTATCCTCTCAGCTGTGTTTATTCATTCTTATTCATTTTTGTCAGCTGGTACTCGTACTTTTTTGACAGTTATTTAGCCAAAGACACCGGTCATTCGCTGTTACAAGATCGGCCACTGGTGCAGTCTCGGCCATTCACTGGAGCGTTGACATAGTTGTCATTCGATTGATTAATACAGGGTGTTTTTTTAACGCAACCCAGTTTTAAGATTGAATAGTGCACTTATAGATATGAAATTAGTATTGTTATTGTTTTGTAAATATATACATTTTATACAATCTATTATTTAAGTCTGATCACATTTAGTTTACATTATTTGTTCAAACAATCCACCATTGGTATTTGTACAAAGTTGTGCTCTCTCTATCAAATTCCTGAACACGTATTGCAAGGTACGTCTTTGAATTTCTTTCATTAAATTTGTTATGTTTGTTTTGAGGTGCTGGATATCCTGTGAATTGTTTTCGTAGGCCTTACTTTTTATGTATCCCCAAAGAAAATTATATAGTGGCGTCAAATCCGGGGATCTTGGGGAAAAATAATCCTTCACTTATAAAATAAAGTTTTAGGGAATAGATAATCAGTATTCTCATTAAGTAACCAATTCGACTAATATATCTTAATCCTTATAAATAAATGAGCTCTGTATAGTAAAATATGTTATTGTGATAATGAAATAAGGGAGTACGTTCCAATTAACATGCTACCGTACGGTCCTTAACCGGTCATTCAACGGTGCACCCACCCTAATCAAATTACAATATTCAATCCGATAGAGAATAGTTCAGAAAAATAACTTGGGGAAAATACATCCAATTAGGAGGAATGACTAAAAACCTGTTTTCTATCAAATATTAATATTTGATATATCTTTGAAATTTCATTCTAAGTTTAGAAGACACAAATTTAACGCGACGGGGTAGTGAACCGTTCTATGACGCGTTACTTTAGTTCCGAAGTAGCAATTATGACTTTAAATTTGGAACATTTATTACTTTAAATTATATTGTAATTGAAATGTCTAGTAATAATCTGTACTAAACCATATTTTGATATTGCGATTTTAATAGATAAGCTTTTAACTTCCAACAAATTTATTAACAAATCGTAAAACTGGGGTTTTCTATTATATAAATATAATAAATGTTAAATTGGGTCGAAAATACTTCTTATACAGTGGGGCACTATATAAGTCCGAGACTTTAGTTACATGCCGAGCATAAACTGCTTGATGATAACTCAATAAAATCAATAGTATATTTCACTACTAGTCACGAAAGTAGCCCATTTCGGGGAAAGATAGTGTTTTACTTGCAAGGCGTAAGCCGAGCAAGTAAAACACTATCGAGCTCCGAAATGGCACTTTTGTGACGAGTTGTGAACAGTACTTTTCATCACGATGACCAAACTTATAAAAAATGATTCAACATTTCATTATTTAGTCATTTTTTTATAAGCAACACAATACGGCTGAACTGTCTATTTTAGTTTATAAAGTCAGCTGGTTGAACTGTCAAATTAAGGAATTCGTTTGATTGGGTACGACAAAATTTTGTTTTGGCACGGAAATGGTTTATTTGGGTACGGGAATGAAATGTTTGGGTACCGAAAAAGCAGCTGATCATTACTTGTTTTGACGTAAGGAAATCGAGAGTTTTCGTAGATCTCAGCTGTACGGTAACGGGCAATTTTCGTATACAGAGTGATGAAAACAACTATTTAATTTATGAATCGCTGATCACTACTGAAATATATGGAGGTTGAATATTAGAAAGGTCATTCGCGAATACTGAGAACGAACACGTCAATCAACTGCCTAAACACATTCCAAGCGCGACATTCCTATTTGTATTCCTGGTTTGTGATTTTAGTCAGATCAAGCTCTAGTCTGTACCAGTCTAACCTGTACCACTCTTGAGTTAAGTACAACAATATGCTTATTATCTCGTTTCTGTGGTATATAAGACCCACTCCGTTGCCATCTAAATGGCATATCATTTCAAAGTTTGATGACGGCTTCATTTTTATATTCTCGGCGACTTTTTTTCACCAATTAATATTATATCAAACTCTCTAAATAACGGTATATATCACATGGTCTGTACCACTCTGAGTTCAATGCAACAAGACGCTTATTATCTTCCCTACGGGCATGCCAATCATTGTAATTCATAAAGCAATAATTTAAAATAATTAAAAAATCTGTTCACAATAACTTTGAGTTAACAATCATTGTATAATGTTTACTTAACTATTTTACAACAGTTTTTTAATAGTGAGAGGATTTTAAAACAAAACAATTTAATAACAGTTTACAAATCATTTACAACAGTTGTACAATCATTACCGAAATTATTATCATCCTTAAAATTCTATCAGTTGAAAAATAATTAAAAAACAATTTTATAACAATTTGTGAGATGATTTAAAATTTCAGCTTTTCATTAACAAAACAACAGTTTAAAAATTATTTCCTACGTTAAAACGGCCTGATTGTCAACTCCACCACTAGGCAGCGCTGGCGTAGCTTACAGCTTGCATCTGTCGCCGCCATTCGCCATTTTAAGTGTTTGTTTCTGTCCTCTCAGTCCTCTGTGTTTCTTTTTCAGTGAATAAATTGTTTTAGTTCTCTCTATTGTGGTTTCAAATTAAGGTAAGTCCGTTATTGAAATACAATTATTTACTCTAGTTAGATTTCGTGGCTCTTCGCGATATGTGCATAAATTATTTCCATCGTGTTTCATATTCAGGGTAACGTCCTCAATGAGGTACCTGTCTTATTTAAGTGATTAAGTGATTAAGGAGGTAGGTATATATATAACCTAAAGTATTAACACAGCCTTTCTTTGAATTCAGCAGGGCTAACGGCTTGGAAACCTATATTTACATTTTATGTATATTTAACTAAAGACAGATCTAGTTACTTGATGTGTCATTGACAATAAATTATTTGGTTATTCAAAACTAATTGGTATGGTATCTAGGCCTATGTTCTAATGACAGTTTTTGGATGACTGATGTTTTGAGTGTTTCATATTTGATCCTCTGCCTTTAAAAAACATGTTCTGTTTAGCGGTTAGGTATATTTCCTACTTATTTCGGGTACGTTAATCATCTTCTCAGTATGATTTTACATGAATGAAGTTTGCTTTCCTATAAGCTTTCGTAGAGAGCAGGCCTATTGAAATAATCTATAAATGCGATGGGGTTGCCCAATAGGCTATTGAGTGCTGCTTGACAGACTGTAGCGTATATCTAAGTTTGACTATCGGTATATGGTATGATAATGTGGACGTTAATAATAATCCACCGAAAGATGTTTTCGGTGGATTTGGTAAGAAACTGGTCATTGTTTGTCAAGATGCGGTGGATTTGACTATTAAGGACCAAGGCAACCAGTTATTCACCGGTGACTGTGACTGAACGGTTTTCTTAGAAACCAGGATCTGATGTCGATATAAGTTACAACTCGTCTGCTAATCAGTAAGAACGAATGGCAGAAAATCAAACATGAAACTAAGTTAGTACCCTTCTTAAATTTGATATTAACAAATAATTGATTTTATAGTCTTAGGGGGCAAAAGTCTAACCAGTTTCTTTATATTATTTGTTATTAGTAAGTTAACAGAAAGTAAACATTAATTTAATACAGTATTAGCGTTATTTTTCTCATAAATAATGTGATTGGCAATTTATTTATTTGGTAAATATGCAGTTTCCAGTACTGGTCTCAAAAAAGAATTTTTTTTCAAAATTTATGGAAATTTGATGCTGATTCCGGATATGAAAGTTTTTTTCCGGCGGTCACGGCCGGAAAAAACCAAACAAATTTTAGTCTCGAAGGTTGGTCATTTGGGTACTCAAATTAACCGGGAAAGCGAGCTGAATAAGAATATGCAGAAATATTCAAGATCTGGTGTATATTAACAGAGTTGTGACCGGAAATCACGGAAAATAGTCTACAATGGTCTATTTAGAGTTAGGTTTAGGTCAGACATTGGTAGTTTAGGTAAGTTAAAACATATTGGGTTGATAAGTGGTGGACAAGGTCAAGTTTTGATTGGCTAGGTTAGGTGATGTGTTTGGTTAGGTTAGGTTATGTTTTGTTAGGTTATTTTAGGTTAAGTATAGCAATTCAGGTTTGATATTACAGTACACCTTGGATTAACCAGACCCCCGCATTATCCGGATCCCGGATTATCCGGAACGGTCTACCCGAGGAATTAAAAAATTAGAATCACGGCAAAAAATGATTTCAGCGAGTTTACGTGTGAAATAAGCCTTCTAAAAGTAAAATGCAAATGTGGAATAACAATAATTGAAGGAATATTGTACTCAATAGTAGGGCTACATCACAGTATTTTCGTGAACGTAGTTTTCGGGATTGCTACTTGGGTCGCTAGTAGTTAACAACAAAGGCGTAGCCTACGGCAATTTTGCGAGTTTGTTTATGCTGAAATTTGATGTGTTAGGCCTACATTATTTTTTAAGAAGAGTTGCTGTAATAAGTTTTGTCATGTTTATTTAATCTTAAAAATTAAATATTTTAATCCGACATTTTATTCCAAACCCAAACTGTAAGTACGGTAAAAGTTAATATTACATTCGTATGATTAATAATAAAGTTTAGTTCTTAAATTTGTTTCAGAATTAAACCCCCGCAAAATTTGAAAGACTAACATGTTGTACAGACTTGACACGCCGCGTTTGCAGCATCAAAGCAGGGGCTATGGTACGCAATCGCTGTTTAGGCGATATTGTAATGACCTCGAATTATCCGGATTTTTTGCTATCCGGATCGGTGTTCCGCCACATTAATCCAGATAATCCGAAGTGTACTGTAGTTTGATAATGTTTGGTTAGGCCTATGTTCTGATAGTCATGTCACAATCCCATGAACTTTATCCTTAGCTAAATCAATGGCTATAAACTAAACCTAAATTAACTTAATCTAATATAACGCAACATACCATAACCTAACCAAACTTAACTAAACCTGACCTTAATCAACCTAAACTAACATAAAAATTCTTGATCCAATCTATTTCAATGATATTCATATAAATATAATCTAAACTAAGTTAAACTTAGTCTAACCATAAAATATGTTTTTATGTCAACGTATTGCCTCAATTTTGCAGTTCGAGTACAGAATACCATCTGCAAATCCACAAAGAGACCAATAATGAAGACCCAAGCTGAAGACCAATAGGAGGTTTATTTTACTGCTTTTCGTCATGTCGTAAGTGGAATATCGAGTATTTATACGCAGTCAGATTTTCTTTTGTTTACAAATATTAAAACTACAAAGACAAACTGTACTTATAGTTTTATTCGTGAGTGAAGCCATGGGTACAGCTAGTAGCATTGGCAGAGTTTTGGGAGGGCCTGGGGCCCCTCCAAAAATTGGAAAAATAAAGCCTTGCTTAGTAGCTTAGTAATTAGGCCCTATTTAGAAGCATGTTGAAATTATTACTCAATCAATTGAATTCTGAAATTTACGGTTTTTTCCAGGTTAGAACTTACAATCATGTATAATTTTTTAATACCCAATTTGTAATATCATAATGTAGCCTTATACTAAATTTTTACTTGCCATTAAGCTTTTTTAAACATTTTTCGTGTTTTTTTTTGGGGTTATAACGTTCTAAATGACTGGCGTTTGAAACGTTTTCTGACGGACTGCCCCTTCTGCTTTGGTAGAAATCATCAGGGAGTGTAGGAATACCAACATAAACGAAAATAAAACTGAATATAAAACAATTTTATTGGTCTAAAAGTTCAAAAACGTAACGTTGATACATAACGTTATAAGTCATTTTACTAAAAGTTATCCAAAGGAGGCACCTAAAACGTTATTCTACTCACCTCTTTTTTGCTAATTTTCCAGGCCTTGGCTGCTTAGTTTTTGTAATTTAGGGTAATCCAGCTGTTCTATATATCTTCCTGGTTTTATCCTTCCACTTTCTAATATTTACTTCACCTGTTTTAGTTTTACTTACACGATTTTGGTCGCTAGGTGACAACGCAACGATCGGTGGGGAATTTATCTTTCGGCGAATAGAACGTTTTTCCCCAGAATGTCCGTGCAGTCCCACGAAGCACGCCAACTTTGACAGACGAAATCAGGGCTGCCAACTCAAATATCTTTAAAACAAAATATACCACGGTGTAGCTCGTGTCCTAGAGAACCTTTTTCACTGAATATCTCCGATTTTGAAATTTTGTCGCTTAGAACGTTTTACGGGGGACCCCTTCAATTACTATAAGCTGGTTGAAAACATCAAATTACATTATAAAAACACTGTTTAAAAGGTTCAATGTGATGTACAAGTTGTGTCAAATGTGATTAAGAAATTTTGATGAAAAGTTTGCTGATTGATATGCTCATCAATAACAAAATGATTACTTCCATAGTGTGATGGGTCCTTTAAATAAACAAAAACACAGATAAGATCAGATTTTTTGTTGAAGGGAATCTAATTGTGGGCATTGAATATATACCCTATATATATACCTCAGGACATACCTTACGGCCAGAATTCAGACCAATTTTTTTCTGTGAGTGCAACTTTTTGACTTTACCACCAGAGTTCTCCGGTCCCTTTTTTCCTTGCGCTCTGTGCAAGAGAGAGCACACCGGAGGTGTGAGAGAGAGTGCGCCGAGGGTGCGAAAGAGAGCGTGCCGGGGGTGTGAGAGAGAGCGCGCCAAGGGTGCGAGAGAGAGCGCGCCAAGGGTGCGAGAGAGAGCGCGCCAGGGGTGTGAGAGAGAGCACGCCGGAGGTATGAGAGAAAGCGCGCCGAGGATGCGAGAGAGAGCGCGCCGGGGGTGTGACAGAGAGCAGGGATGTTGAGAGAGGGCGGGGAAAGAGATAGAAAATCTATCTGATGGAGTAGAGTCAGGGAGGAAGCAAAAGACCGAACGAGCAAGAGAATTTCTAAGAACAAATTCGTCCCCCGAACCACATGTTCAGCTTGGAAACAATACCCCAATAGTAGTTTATGCAACAATTGTATAATGAATGCCTTTAAGCCACGAGTGAGATGTAAGTTAGACTCTAAAGTCCAGTACTCTAAAGTCGTCATTAGTACTGCTTGGTTTTTGGTGTTTTAATGTATATCATTATAATGTTTATTGTAACACCATAATTGGTGCTTATTGCAATGATCGTAGATAAAATATTGTTTTGAACCAACAGTTAAGGGCACTGGTTTGGTCTTAAGTCTTTCCATTTGGCGGATATCATAATTATTATTACTATCTCGCTTCAGTCTAATTTGTAAATACCAAATTTGTAGGGATCCATGCATTTGACCGATTCGGCGTTTGACCAACTGGGCCGACTGGGCTCCCCATCACGGCGTGATCTCTCGCCCTTAGACGCTAGTACAGAGCTTTTGGCCAACAGGCTCTCTCCATCACTGTGACGCAGCGCTTGACCAATCAGAGCACACCGCTCGACACTATCGTCGAACGTCGAACGCTATTGGTTGTTGTTTATTTCATTCATTCATCACTAGACGAAAAACGAACTCACTCACGACCCCCGACGTTGCTGTTGCCAACTCGATGACAGAATATAATTGACACGATGTAAACCTTCGATTCGGCTTACATAAATCTAAGTTTATTTGTAATAAAATGTTATGTTTCGTAATACAAGTTTTTGTTTAATAAAATGTGTTAAAATTCTGAGAATCGTTAGAAAAGATAGCTAATTATTGAAATAGTCGGCGTATCTATAAACTTATAATTCTGGTATTTTGTATCTTGCTGTAGTAGTTCTGTTTAAATCGCATCCCCGAGCTACACGTCTCAGTCTTAAAGGCATTTGTAGGCACTCTGGACCATAATAAGCCATGTAGACTTTGGTTTTGAGGAATGATCTTAATGAATGCCTTAATACTATCAATCCATTTAAGTTAGGCTCACCGGGTTTTTGGCGGTGAATGATAACAACATTTTGACTTAGGCCTATAATTATTAACGTGATAATCAATAGATAAAAGTTTTGAATTAGGGTAATTGAGATTTTCGAAGGCAATAAGGAATCTGTATTCGGTTAAGTTAATGGCTACCTAATCAATATATATTCTCTTGAAAAATATTTCTTTGTTAATAAAATCACCAAAATATTACTTAGATTTAGTTGTTTTATGTACAAGGGTTTACTGAATTAATAAGATAATATAAGGCCTACACAGTTTTTCTTGATGCCTGAAGTTAATGGATGTTTTAAATTCTTAAGTAGGCCTACCGGCTTTTCAGCGTTCACTTACTCAAATCGTACGACTTCAATAATGTAGGTTTGAAATTCATTCATGGAATTTTTATGTAATAATTAGTTGATAAATTAATTGAAAGAAGGAAAGTAAAAATTATAGAGGCTTCAACGAATCTTAATAAGGTTGAAATTTAAGTTCAATTTAATTTATTGTGGAGTCATTTACTTACAGCCAAAAAAATCTTTGTGCCGATTACTATACTATGTAAAAATTTCGTGGAGAGGCGGGAATTGATCCCGGGACCCCGAAAGAAGTGGCCAAATGCGTTGACCACTTGAGCCACCGCGTATTCATATGATATGGCACAGATTTCAACCTTAGTGCGGGAACAAGATTTTTGAATTTTCACTGCTTCAATTTGTTACCTTATAGTTAATATACCGATAGAAAAGAAAATTTACTTTGTATTTTGTATTAAAACCATCGAAAAGTTACTGAGGTCTGGTTACTGTATTTTTATAACTAGGCCCTCTGTGATCATAAGTTGATATATACTGTTGGTTAGACTTAACATTTATTGAAAAGCAACAGAAGTACTTTTGCTAGTACCTAAACCTAACCCCTTAATTACCCTGAGGTAATAATCCCCCTTAATTACCCTGAGATAATAATCCCCCTTAATTACCCCTTATTTGCGATAAAAAATAGCCTACTTAAAGCTAACACTTTACAATAATCTTTCTGGATCTATTTTTATAACTCAAATCCGATGGACTTCTATGAGGGTTTCCAATAGTTCCAATTATCTTTAGGCCTATTGAACTACCCTTGTGGGACCATTGCATTGTGTGTTATGAGCTGGGGGAAAATATAAAAGTATATCATAGGATGTTGTTTATAGTATTTCTTGGTAGAGTAACCTTTTGTTCATTAAATTTTCTCTTTAACCAAAAACAATAACTGTTTCCAGTGAAACATTGCAATCAAATTTGTTCCTTGACCATAAGAACACATCTATAACTGCCCCTCAGCTGACAACATCAAATCTGCCACTTCACCACCTTCGATAAAAATAAATATGGAAAATTAAATAATTCTCCTATAAAATAAATATGGAATGCAAAGTTTGTAATTTTTGCTCTTTCCGTCGCTATATCTTCTTTTTTGTGATCATTAATTCCTTATTGTTTCCCCTTTTGTCTACACAACTTTAAATTTTAAAATAATCATTAAGCCCTAAATAACGACAGCAAAAAATCAGATAAGATCATCGTTTTTTATTATTGTAATTGTATCTTTTTCAAATTAAATATTAACATCAAACCGCTTAAACCATAACATTATCATTCAGAAATTACAATAATTATTATTCATGAATATTCTGATGAGGTTGGCACAACTGCTGCTGTTCAGTCCATAAGGGCCTGTTTGCACGACGCCCATTACAGTGGACAGTAACACCTTTAAACAAAAGAGAACAAAAGAATTTTTTTCTTCTGTCCTACTGTCTGGTCGTCGTGCAAACAAGGCCTAAGTCTCCCGTGTGCCCTGCCGGACATCATAGCGATTCACAAGTCTCCCGTGTGCCCCGCCGGCCAGAGCCTGTCTGACAGCTGTGATCAAACGGCGTCTATGGAGCTAGCCGTCCGTACGTGATGGGGAACCCAGTTGGTCAAATGCCGAGTTGGTCATTTGTCTTGTCCCCAATTTGTAAAGGTCTTGGTGGGCAGGTAAAATAGTAATTTTTCAAGGAATTATTACAAATATGAGGTTACTAAAACTTTTTTGTGAGCTCGGCCATACTTTTATTTTAGACCAATTTTTATGTCAGGGAAAATGTAATTTTCAATAATTTTTCAATTTAGGGAATACTAAAAGTTAATAGTTTTCAAGAAGTTTAGGAAGAACCAAAAAGAATTAATTGTACCTTTAGACTTCCCCTCCCTCCCCCCCGCTCAAGAGCTACGGACGGGAACTTTGGATATGTTCACCTCCTAACTAGTCCAAACAAAGCTGCACGGTCTAAAAATGAGTTTAAAAAATTAGTGTTGGTAAATCTGGCATTGGGAGTGTGGGACACATGGTGTAGTTATATATATATATATATATATAAATAACTTATAATTAATAACATAAATTCATTCGTAAGCATTTCATTAACAGTACTGAGACAAAATTATTTGTTTCAGGTGGGAAGAAGTGTCACTCACTGATTCAGCAGAAGCCCAAGATGATTGAAATTAGTCTTGTAATGTTAATTTGCAATAAAACTTATGGTCAACAACAGAAAAAGAGTATTAATTTTGGCCAAAATGGTTTTTTAATGTTAAGGGCATTTAATTGTTTTAAATAGCAAAACTGTAACTTGTTTTGAACAGTACCTGAGGCTGGCCTAAGGAATTTTAGTATAATATGCAATGATTAATATAATCAGCCATTAAATATATTTTAACGACTAACAAACCTTTTTATACCTATCTATTAAACCATTTCATATGAGTTTCCTACTTATGACAATCAGTTTTAAATGATCAGGGTAGGACAGGGGAATCAGCAGGCTTACCTGGTGGTTAAGGCAGCTGAAGAGCACACAAAAAACACAAAACACATAAACAAAATTAATTTTCAGAGCCACTGGCTCCTTCTTCAGATTGTAGAGAGTACATTGGTCACTAGGAAGGAAGAAGAAGAACAGTTTCCTCCTTCTAGAATCCAAAGAGCACTAAATGTCTGTGATTGTCTATATTACACTATATTCACTATATACATACAGTCCTACAGAGCCTGCTGATAGGATGGGAGGGAAAAGTTATCTGAGGTTGAGGTTTGGGGGTTCTCTGGATTTTGTCACCCACTGATGGGCCAGCTCCCATTTTCTGAGTTCAGAGGAATTACAGGTTGGGGGGAGGGCTTTAAGAATTTTGGTGGTGTAGCAGCTGTTGAAGTCTTTGTTGTTGTGGCTGGCAGCATGTTGTACTACAGGTTTGTCTTTAAACTGATTTTTAACATCTTGTCTATGCCCATTCATCCTTGTTCTTAGGCTGTTAGAAGTTAGGCCTACATACTGAGCGGGGCACATTTGACACTGGAGTTGATATATGACATTGGATGTGTTGCAGGTGTGGTGGCCAGAAATTTTGTAGGTTTGGTGGGTTTTCGAACTATTGAAGGTGGTAGAAGGGACGTGTATTTCACAGGTTTTACATTTGCTGTTGTCACAAGGATAAGAGCCACTGGGTTTGGAGATTTGTTCAGTAGTAAGCGGGTTCGGAATTTTAGGTTTCACCAGAATGTTTTTCAGGTTGTTAGGTTGCCTAAAGACAGTGGTTGGGGGGGATTTAAGAAGATCTTTGGTGTGAGGTGAAGCCTGAAGAATTTTGTAGCCGTCTATTAAAATTTTGTTCAGAGATTGGAGGCCATGGTGGTAAGTAGTGATAAGCCTGACTTCTTGGACATCTTTAGTTTTTTGTTGTGGATGCTGTTCGGACTGTGCTCTTCTTATCTGACTGGTGACAAGAGGTCGGGGATAGCCACGACTAACAAAAGCTTCGGTTATTTTACTGTTAAATTTTTTGAGTTCTTCTTCAGTGGAGCAAATTCTTTTGCCTCTGATGGCCTGACTATAAGGTATAGAGCGTTTGGTGTTGGTGGGGTGGGAGCTGTCATAGTGCAGGTACTGGAGATGGTTGGTGGGTTTTATATGTATACCAGTTTGAAGGGATCCGTTTTCAAGTTTGATATTAACGTCCAGAAAGTTGAGCTCGGAAGTGGAAGTGGTGCAGGTAAAGTTCAGCGGGCCAAAAGAGTTGAGTTCACAGATGAAATTATCAAGGCTTTCTTGTCCTGCAGTCCAAACTAGGAAGATGTCGTCAATATATCGAAACCAGCAGTCCGGTTGGTTTTTTTGCCTTGCTAGGAACTGTTGTTCCAGCCTACCCATATATAAGTTGGCATAGGAGGGAGCCATGCGGGTGCCCATAGCAGTACCTTTTATTTGGAGGTAGTTTTGCCCCTCAAATTGAAAATTGTTTTTCTCGAGGATAAACCTAGCGATGGAGACTAGAAAAGCAGTAGATGGTGAAGTTTGGTTAGGTCTCTGATTTAGGAAGAATTCAACAGCTGACAGGCCATGGCAATGTGGAATATTTGTATATAGTGAAGTCACATCTATGGTTGCAATAATCGTGCCAGAAGGAAGAGGGGTTTTGATTGTAGAAAGGCGCTCTAGAAAATGACTTGTGTCACGAACATGGGAGGGTAGGCTTTGAACAAAAGGTTGCAGGTGTGAGTCTAGGAAAGCAGAGATTCTTTCTGTAACCGAATTGCAGCTAGCTACAATTGGGCGGCCTGGTGGAGGATTTTGATTCTTGTGGACCTTTGGAAGTAGGTAGAGTTGAGGTGTTGTAGGGTCATTGTTTATTAGCAGATTTAGTGTTTCCAGTGGAATATTTTGGCGGGGACCTTCAATTTGAAGCCAGGTGGAAAGTTCTTCATTGTACTTTTCAGTCGGGTTCTCATTAAGGGTTTTGTAGGTGCTGTGGTCTGACAACTGTTTATGAGCTTCATTAAGGTAATCTGTCTTGTTAAGGACGACAAATGTCGAGCCTTTGTCTGCAGGAAGTATCATGATATTTTTGTTTCTTTTCAACTCGTACAAGGCGGAGCGTTCTGATTTGCTGAGGTTATCTTGTTTCGGTAAATTGTCTTGGAATTTTGGATCGGTGATGCTTTGCATTATGTAGTTTATATAGAGTTCAATTGGGTGATCCGGTGGCAGTGGTGGGGGATCCCAGTTAGAAGGGGGCTTGAATCTGGATAGGCAATCTTCTGCCTTGGCGGCGGTGTTATCTTGGGTTGACTGTTGTGCAAAATAGTTTTTTAGCCTTAAGTTCCTGGCAAACGAAAAGACATCTTTAGATAAGTTAAAAAGGTCAAATTTCTGAACAGGAGTGAAGGTCAGTCCTTTGGAGAGTAGGCTGGTTTCAGCATCGGTCAGGGCGTGGTTAGACAGATTTAGGACAGATATTGGATTGGTGGTTGTCTGAGGTGGTGTTTTTTCTTTTCTGAGTTTTTGTGGGATTTGAGGGAGCTTTGGCAATTGACCTACTGGGGTGGGAAGATTTAGAATGGTGGCTAAGCTAGGCTTTTCTCCCAAAATTGATGTTCTATGGTTAGGCCTAAACTCCACCAAGAAACATCTTCCAAGACCACTCTTTTAGTTATTGAAGCTTATAAAAGCCAACAGTCTGAACTATCTGAGAAAATAATATCCCTAGCTCAACTTTTACTTACTCATCACCCTAATCTGATTGGAGTCATCAATGACACAGTGAACAAAGCCAATAAGCTACAAGACAACTTGGCTAAGAACAAGCTCAAAAAGCTCTCACAACTTTGCATGAGCCATATGCGTACAGTAGGCTACATTTCCTCCGCGGGCCAGCCACCAGATAGGCCTAACCATAGAACATCAATTTTGGGAGAAAAGCCTAGCTTAGCCACCATTCTAAATCTTCCCACCCCAGTAGGTCAATTGCCAAAGCTCCCTCAAATCCCACAAAAACTCAGAAAAGAAAAAACACCACCTCAGACAACCACCAATCCAATATCTGTCCTAAATCTGTCTAACCACGCCCTGACCGATGCTGAAACCAGCCTACTCTCCAAAGGACTGACCTTCACTCCTGTTCAGAAATTTGACCTTTTTAACTTATCTAAAGATGTCTTTTCGTTTGCCAGGAACTTAAGGCTAAAAAACTATTTTGCACAACAGTCAACCCAAGATAACACCGCCGCCAAGGCAGAAGATTGCCTATCCAGATTCAAGCCCCCTTCTAACTGGGATCCCCCACCACTGCCACCGGATCACCCAATTGAACTCTATATAAACTACATAATGCAAAGCATCACCGATCCAAAATTCCAAGACAATTTACCGAAACAAGATAACCTCAGCAAATCAGAACGCTCCGCCTTGTACGAGTTGAAAAGAAACAAAAATATCATGATACTTCCTGCAGACAAAGGCTCGACATTTGTCGTCCTTAACAAGACAGATTACCTTAATGAAGCTCATAAACAGTTGTCAGACCACAGCACCTACAAAACCCTTAATGAGAACCCGACTGAAAAGTACAATGAAGAACTTTCCACCTGGCTTCAAATTGAAGGTCCCCGCCAAAATATTCCACTGGAAACACTAAATCTGCTAATAAACAATGACCCTACAACACCTCAACTCTACCTACTTCCAAAGGTCCACAAGAATCAAAATCCTCCACCAGGCCGCCCAATTGTAGCTAGCTGCAATTCGGTTACAGAAAGAATCTCTGCTTTCCTAGACTCACACCTGCAACCTTTTGTTCAAAGCCTACCCTCCCATGTTCGTGACACAAGTCATTTTCTAGAGCGCCTTTCTACAATCAAAACCCCTCTTCCTTCTGGCACGATTATTGCAACCATAGATGTGACTTCACTATATACAAATATTCCACATTGCCATGGCCTGTCAGCTGTTGAATTCTTCCTAAATCAGAGACCTAACCAAACTTCACCATCTACTGCTTTTCTAGTCTCCATCGCTAGGTTTATCCTCGAGAAAAACAATTTTCAATTTGAGGGGCAAAACTACCTCCAAATAAAAGGTACTGCTATGGGCACCCGCATGGCTCCCTCCTATGCCAACTTATATATGGGTAGGCTGGAACAACAGTTCCTAGCAAGGCAAAAAAACCAACCGGACTGCTGGTTTCGATATATTGACGACATCTTCCTAGTTTGGACTGCAGGACAAGAAAGCCTTGATAATTTCATCTGTGAACTCAACTCTTTTGGCCCGCTGAACTTTACCTGCACCACTTCCACTTCCGAGCTCAACTTTCTGGACGTTAATATCAAACTTGAAAACGGATCCCTTCAAACTGGTATACATATAAAACCCACCAACCATCTCCAGTACCTGCACTATGACAGCTCCCACCCCACCAACACCAAACGCTCTATACCTTATAGTCAGGCCATCAGAGGCAAAAGAATTTGCTCCACTGAAGAAGAACTCAAAAAATTTAACAGTAAAATAACCGAAGCTTTTGTTAGTCGTGGCTATCCCCGACCTCTTGTCACCAGTCAGATAAGAAGAGCACAGTCCGAACAGCATCCACAACAAAAAACTAAAGATGTCCAAGAAGTCAGGCTTATCACTACTTACCACCATGGCCTCCAATCTCTGAACAAAATTTTAATAGACGGCTACAAAATTCTTCAGGCTTCACCTCACACCAAAGATCTTCTTAAATCCCCCCCAACCACTGTCTTTAGGCAACCTAACAACCTGAAAAACATTCTGGTGAAACCTAAAATTCCGAACCCGCTTACTACTGAACAAATCTCCAAACCCAGTGGCTCTTATCCTTGTGACAACAGCAAATGTAAAACCTGTGAAATACACGTCCCTTCTACCACCTTCAATAGTTCGAAAACCCACCAAACCTACAAAATTTCTGGCCACCACACCTGCAACACATCCAATGTCATATATCAACTCCAGTGTCAAATGTGCCCCGCTCAGTATGTAGGCCTAACTTCTAACAGCCTAAGAACAAGGATGAATGGGCATAGACAAGATGTTAAAAATCAGTTTAAAGACAAACCTGTAGTACAACATGCTGCCAGCCACAACAACAAAGACTTCAACAGCTGCTACACCACCAAAATTCTTAAAGCCCTCCCCCCAACCTGTAATTCCTCTGAACTCAGAAAATGGGAGCTGGCCCATCAGTGGGTGACAAAATCCAGAGAACCCCCAAACCTCAACCTCAGATAACTTTTCCCTCCCATCCTATCAGCAGGCTCTGTAGGACTGTATGTATATAGTGAATATAGTGTAATATAGACAATCACAGACATTTAGTGCTCTTTGGATTCTAGAAGGAGGAAACTGTTCTTCTTCTTCCTTCCTAGTGACCAATGTACTCTCTACAATCTGAAGAAGGAGCCAGTGGCTCTGAAAATTAATTTTGTTTATGTGTTTTGTGTTTTTTGTGTGCTCTTCAGCTGCCTTAACCACCAGGTAAGCCTGCTGATTCCCCTGTCCTACCCTGATTTCTTACAACTCAGGCCTAGAGCCCTACTTCACAAAATGATATAACCTCAAACTAGCTTCTTCCCCAGTTCCACCTTTTAACCTTACAACTTCAATTGTGTTCTTTCCTATCTTCCATTCCTATTCACCTGTGTATTACTTCCCTCAATGGATCTTCCCAAGTACTGGATAAAGCAACTCAAGAACTATGCCTTCACTCTAGCCAAGATAAACCCACACATTCTGTTTCTGGATGCTTGCCTAAAACTAGGCCTAACACCCAATGGCTTAACAAGCAAACCCCCCATATCAGGATCACCTCAATACATGTGGCCAAAAATTATTAAACTCCACCAAGAAACATCTTCCAAGACCACTCTTTTAGTTATTGAAGCTTATAAAAGCCAACAGTCTGAACTATCTGAGAAAATAATATCCCTAGCTCAACTTTTACTTACTCATCACCCTAATCTGATTGGAGTCATCAATGACACAGTGAACAAAGCCAATAAGCTACAAGACAACTTGGCTAAGAACAAGCTCAAAAAGCTCTCACAACTTTGCATGAGCCATATGCGTACAGTAGGCTACATTTCCTCCGCGGGCCAGCCACCAGATAGGCCTAACCATAGAACATCAATTTTGGGAGAAAAGCCTAGCTTAGCCACCATTCTAAATCTTCCCACCCCAGTAGGTCAATTGCCAAAGCTCCCTCAAATCCCACAAAAACTCAGAAAAGAAAAAACACCACCTCAGACAACCACCAATCCAATATCTGTCCTAAATCTGTCTAACCACGCCCTGACCGATGCTGAAACCAGCCTACTCTCCAAAGGACTGACCTTCACTCCTGTTCAGAAATTTGACCTTTTTAACTTATCTAAAGATGTCTTTTCGTTTGCCAGGAACTTAAGGCTAAAAAACTATTTTGCACAACAGTCAACCCAAGATAACACCGCCGCCAAGGCAGAAGATTGCCTATCCAGATTCAAGCCCCCTTCTAACTGGGATCCCCCACCACTGCCACCGGATCACCCAATTGAACTCTATATAAACTACATAATGCAAAGCATCACCGATCCAAAATTCCAAGACAATTTACCGAAACAAGATAACCTCAGCAAATCAGAACGCTCCGCCTTGTACGAGTTGAAAAGAAACAAAAATATCATGATACTTCCTGCAGACAAAGGCTCGACATTTGTCGTCCTTAACAAGACAGATTACCTTAATGAAGCTCATAAACAGTTGTCAGACCACAGCACCTACAAAACCCTTAATGAGAACCCGACTGAAAAGTACAATGAAGAACTTTCCACCTGGCTTCAAATTGAAGGTCCCCGCCAAAATATTCCACTGGAAACACTAAATCTGCTAATAAACAATGACCCTACAACACCTCAACTCTACCTACTTCCAAAGGTCCACAAGAATCAAAATCCTCCACCAGGCCGCCCAATTGTAGCTAGCTGCAATTCGGTTACAGAAAGAATCTCTGCTTTCCTAGACTCACACCTGCAACCTTTTGTTCAAAGCCTACCCTCCCATGTTCGTGACACAAGTCATTTTCTAGAGCGCCTTTCTACAATCAAAACCCCTCTTCCTTCTGGCACGATTATTGCAACCATAGATGTGACTTCACTATATACAAATATTCCACATTGCCATGGCCTGTCAGCTGTTGAATTCTTCCTAAATCAGAGACCTAACCAAACTTCACCATCTACTGCTTTTCTAGTCTCCATCGCTAGGTTTATCCTCGAGAAAAACAATTTTCAATTTGAGGGGCAAAACTACCTCCAAATAAAAGGTACTGCTATGGGCACCCGCATGGCTCCCTCCTATGCCAACTTATATATGGGTAGGCTGGAACAACAGTTCCTAGCAAGGCAAAAAAACCAACCGGACTGCTGGTTTCGATATATTGACGACATCTTCCTAGTTTGGACTGCAGGACAAGAAAGCCTTGATAATTTCATCTGTGAACTCAACTCTTTTGGCCCGCTGAACTTTACCTGCACCACTTCCACTTCCGAGCTCAACTTTCTGGACGTTAATATCAAACTTGAAAACGGATCCCTTCAAACTGGTATACATATAAAACCCACCAACCATCTCCAGTACCTGCACTATGACAGCTCCCACCCCACCAACACCAAACGCTCTATACCTTATAGTCAGGCCATCAGAGGCAAAAGAATTTGCTCCACTGAAGAAGAACTCAAAAAATTTAACAGTAAAATAACCGAAGCTTTTGTTAGTCGTGGCTATCCCCGACCTCTTGTCACCAGTCAGATAAGAAGAGCACAGTCCGAACAGCATCCACAACAAAAAACTAAAGATGTCCAAGAAGTCAGGCTTATCACTACTTACCACCATGGCCTCCAATCTCTGAACAAAATTTTAATAGACGGCTACAAAATTCTTCAGGCTTCACCTCACACCAAAGATCTTCTTAAATCCCCCCCAACCACTGTCTTTAGGCAACCTAACAACCTGAAAAACATTCTGGTGAAACCTAAAATTCCGAACCCGCTTACTACTGAACAAATCTCCAAACCCAGTGGCTCTTATCCTTGTGACAACAGCAAATGTAAAACCTGTGAAATACACGTCCCTTCTACCACCTTCAATAGTTCGAAAACCCACCAAACCTACAAAATTTCTGGCCACCACACCTGCAACACATCCAATGTCATATATCAACTCCAGTGTCAAATGTGCCCCGCTCAGTATGTAGGCCTAACTTCTAACAGCCTAAGAACAAGGATGAATGGGCATAGACAAGATGTTAAAAATCAGTTTAAAGACAAACCTGTAGTACAACATGCTGCCAGCCACAACAACAAAGACTTCAACAGCTGCTACACCACCAAAATTCTTAAAGCCCTCCCCCCAACCTGTAATTCCTCTGAACTCAGAAAATGGGAGCTGGCCCATCAGTGGGTGACAAAATCCAGAGAACCCCCAAACCTCAACCTCAGATAACTTTTCCCTCCCATCCTATCAGCAGGCTCTGTAGGACTGTATGTATATAGTGAATATAGTGTAATATAGACAATCACAGACATTTAGTGCTCTTTGGATTCTAGAAGGAGGAAACTGTTCTTCTTCTTCCTTCCTAGTGACCAATGTACTCTCTACAATCTGAAGAAGGAGCCAGTGGCTCTGAAAATTAATTTTGTTTATGTGTTTTGTGTTTTTTGTGTGCTCTTCAGCTGCCTTAACCACCAGGTAAGCCTGCTGATTCCCCTGTCCTACCCTGATTTCTTACAACTCAGGCCTAGAGCCCTACTTCACAAAATGATATAACCTCAGTTTTAAATGAATTATACAGGGTGTATCAATTTTAAATGAATTATACAGGGTGTCTGTAAAGTCCATCACCAAACACCATAACTTGGTTTATTGGGTCAAAATAAGCAAAAACGTTCATATGAAGGTATGACCTAAAATGCATATCTACACAGATGGAGATAAAAAATATTTTGTGAAAAATACAAAATGGCGAATATCTGGGTAAATATGCATTTTAGGACATACCTTTATATGAACTTTTTTGCTTATTTTGACCCAATAAACCAAGTTATGGTGTTTGGTGATGGACTTTACAGACACCCTGTAATAACATTGCAATTATTACAAAAATTCATTTAACCTTTGCATACTAGTTTGCAATTGTTTGAAAATCACTTTTAAAATTGACTAGATACACATAATTACTACCTGAATACTTGAATACTTGAGAATAGCAATAATTAAAACATTATATTAATAACCATTTTGATATGAGTTTACAATGATTTAAAAAACAATTTTAAAATTTACTAGATACACATAGCAATAATTAAAAAATTATGTAATAACCATTTTGATATGAGTTTACAATGATTTGAAAATCACTTTTAAAATTGACCAGTTACCAAGTTAACAGCTTGTAAAATAATTTTTTTATTGTTTTATAATCATTACAAATGATTAATCTATGATTTTAAAATAATTTTTTCCCCTCAAAATGCCCATTGGGTTGGTTCTAACGTATAAATAAGACCCACTCATCGTTGCCTCCTAAATGACATAACATTTTCAAAGTTTGATGACGGCTTCATGTTTATATTCTCGGCGACTTTCTTTTCACCAATTAATAGTATATTAAACTCTCTAAATAACGGTATATATCTCGTGGTCTGCACCACTCTGGGTAAAGTACAAGAAGACTCTTATTATCTTGGTTCTGCGCCATGAATACGATCCAACCGCCGAGCCGTCGCCGAAATGACTTATGATAACATTTTTAAAGTTTGATCACACCTTCATGATTCAATTCTTGGCGACTTTCTTTTTACCAACTAATAGTATATTGAACTCTCGAAATAACTGTATACATCACATGGCCTGCACCACTCCGGGAAAAGTGCAACAAAACGCTTATTATCTTGGTTTTGTGCTATAAATACGACCCAACCGCCGTCGGCAAAATGACTTAAGATAACATTTTCAAAGTTTTATTACGGCTTCACTATTCAATTCTCGACGACTTTTTTTGCCAATCAATTGAATACTATACTCTCTAAATATCGGTATACATCACATTCCCGGCAGCACCCTGGGCACATTCTAATAAGACGCTTAGTTACTAGGCCTACCTTGGTCTGTGCTGTAAATACGACCCACCCCTCGTCATAGAAATGACATAACGTTTTCAAAGTTTGATTACGACTTCAAAATCCCATTCTCGGCGACTTTCATTTCTCCAATATATTCTTTTCTCCAATAGCTTATATTTTTTTACTAACTGTAGGCCTATATACATCATATCGCTCGTGCAACTCTGGTTATAGTACACCAATACGCTGATTTGGATTTACATTATATGTTAGCATATAAATTATTCAACACGTTTAATTCATTTCATCTTATTATTAACATTGTAATTTTAGTGTGGTCTTTTGCTTTTAAACTGTTTGTACCCATTGTTTACGCTGACACTTTTACGACCCTCCATTCGTCAGCCAGTCGCGCCCAACTCGTCTGCTAACTTCAGCCAAGTGGCGAAATCATGGCCCTACCGCCATGGTGGTTTGTACTTACCATTCGTGGTTTTATGGTACGGTAAGTTTCAGAAATGTTTGAAATATTTTTTTATTTTGCCTAAAATATTGCGCTAGTGTCAAATGACCCTAGCCTCGACTAATAGCCTATTAAACCAATGACTGGTCCCAATGACTGGTCCCAATGGCTAGTGCATCCATGGAACGATGCATGGTCAACGGGAAAAGGTTAATATAGAATATCCTATTAGTTTATTAATATACTGACACTTTTATAGTGACAGAGGTCCTTTGGAGAAGACAGATTTTTTTTGGAAAAACTAAAACCTATTGTGGTAATTTTACTACATTGACAGGATATGGCTATTGTAGTTTTAATTCACAATTAATTGAAGCTGTTACAACTAACTGCCCACAAATTATTTAAGCCTGCTGAATACTTTATGATCCAGGCACAAAAATTTCAATTTTTATATGTAAAATAGGTTTATTAGGCCTAACTTGTTTATTAGCTATTACCCGTTTTAACACTATCTTGCTTCGAAAGTAAGTTTCAGAAAGCTTGAGACTAAGATAGTATAAAATGAAATGTGAGAGATAATATTGGGAGCAGTAATTATGCAACTTTAACTATTTTCAGTTAATTATTATCAGTTATTACATGAATTGATCTTTAAATTAATTTGAAATATTTAATTTATAACGCCCAGGAGTTTTTGTTGATATTAACTTACGTTAAAAAAGTAACCTCAGATGATGAATACATTTTAGCGAATTTCCCCTATAGGGAAGAAGCTATTACCATAGAGGCTATTACCGTAGGTCTCATGGTAAGACCTAAGCGCGGGACCATCATAACTATTCGTTTTGGTGCCCCCAGATACCAAAAACACCATTGGTTCAAATTTGTAGTATCCCTACTTGACTATTCAAGAACATGTGATTACAGAACTGGCATTACCAATGTTTATATTTACATTCTTTTTTTCTATTGTTTTCAATTTTTCGATAAGTTGTGATGTTTACCTAGATCTAATTTACCTTCAATAAAAATGTTATTATATTTCAAACGCGTGCTTATAATTAATTAACCACTCAGGCCCCTTTTGTGGCCCGAGTGGTTAATTAATTATAAGCACGCGTTTGAAATATAATAACATTTTTATTGAAGGTAAATTAGATCTAGGTAAACATCACAACTTATCGAAAAATTGAAAACAATAGAAAAAAAGAATGTAAATATAAACATTGGTAATGCCAGTTCTGTAATCACATGTTCTTGAATAGTCAAGTAGGGATACTACAAATTTGAACCAATGGTGTTTTTGGTATCTGGGGGCACCAAAACGAATAGTTATGATGGTCCGGCGCTTAGGTCTTACCATGAGACCTACGGTAATAGCTTCTTCCCTTTAGGGGAAATTCGCTAAAATGTATTCATCATCTGAGGTTACTTTTTTAACGTAAGTTAATATCAACAAAAACTCCTGGGCGTTATAATTAAATGTTTCAAATTAATTTAAAGATCAATTCATGTAATAACTGATAATATATATTATATATATGTCTGTAAGCACGATAGCGCTCGCAAAAATGGTTCGATCGGAATGAAATTTGGCATAGGCGTGTAAAGTAGTAATTATTCGGATGAGTTCGAAAACCAGCCCGATCGGACAACTGGAAGGGGGGAATAAAGGGGGATAAACCCCCCCGAAAATGGTTTTTTGGGATTTTCACATATAAAAATAAAAATAATCCAATTTTAGTTAGCACCATTGAATTCAGCTCAAAAAACAAAAAATTTTGTATTTTGAATCATTGCTCTATGTCCATTGGTTACCGAGATATTCTAAGTGGTAAACACAGTGCGTTGTCCCAATGTTAACCTTATGGGAAATAAGTAAAATTCTATATCTCGCTTATTCCTCAATATATCTTAATAAAACTTGGTTTGTGGCTTCATCTAGATAAGATCTAATGTATTTTAGTCTAAAACCCCCGCAATTTCCATTTTTATGGCAGCAAACCTGCATACTCATTCCCCATATTATTCTTATGGGAAATAAAAAATTCTATATCTTCCTTATTTTTTGACATATCTTGATAAAAGTTGGTATACGGTTTCTCCTAGTTCAGATCTACGAAATATTGAATTAAAACCACCCAGTTTTAACAGACCTGTTGCAGCAAACCTGCATACCATTCTCCATATTATTCTTATGGAGCTTACAAAAACATATTAAATTTCAATACCTTGAATTGAAAAATGTTCTTTTGCATTTGAAATTCGCTGAGTATGCAGGTCTGCTGCAACGGGGGTATTTAATAATAATTGCAACATCAATTCGATGAGATTATTTTCACACGAAGCTTTAACCTAAAAATTGTAAACAAAATAGAAAACAATAAAACTGAGCAGACGACGACGACGACGCCAAATGAAGGCTTTGTAGTTCTATACAATTTCACCAGGTAGCGCCACTGTCCTAAAAAAGGCCACCGAGTTAACATGGGAGTGCCAACTCTTAACGCCGAAGTTCATTATTACTCTATGGTACAGTATGTTTTCTTAGGTTCTGATTATTATGCTTTGTCGCCTAATTGGGTCGGCAGGTCAAAGTATTAACAAATATTCTTTAAACAATTTTAATGCCGACCCAACCGGGAACCTATTTTTTTACATGTAATTTTGTTCATTTCATTCATCATAGCTAACCTCAAAAAGTACAAAACGCCCCCGTTGCAGCAGACCTGCATACTCAGCGAATTTCAAATGCAAAAGAACATATTTCAATTCAAGGTATTGAAATTTAATATGTTTTTGTAAGCTCCATAAGAATAATATGGAGAATGGTATGCAGGTTTGCTGCAACAGGTCTGTTAAATCTGGGTGGTTTTAATTCAATGTTTCGTAGATCTGAACTAGGAGAAACCGTATACCAACTTTTATCAAGATATGTCAAAAAATAAGGAAGATGTAGAATTTTTTATTTCCCATAAGGATAACATGGGGAATGAGTATGCAGGTTTGCTGCCATAAAAATGGAAATTGCGGGGGTTTTAGACTAAAATACGTTAGATCTTATCTAGATGAAGCCACAAACCAAGTTTTATTAAGATATATTGAGGAATAAGCGAGATATAGAATTTTACTTATTTCCCATAAGGTTAACATTGGGACAACGTACTGTGTTTACCACTTAGAATATCTCGGTAACCAATGGACATAGAGCAATGATTCAAAATACTAATTTTTTTGATTTTTTGAGCTGAATTCAATGGTGCATTGGATTATTTTTATTTTTATATGTGAAAACCCCGAAAAACCCATTTTTGGGGGGGTTTATCCCCCTTTACCCCCCCTTCCAGTTGTCCAATCGGGCTGGTTTTCGAACTCATCCGAATAATTACTACACTTTACACGCCTATGCCAAATTTCATTCCGATCGGACCGTTTTTGCGAGCGCTATCGTGCTTTCAGACACTCATATAAATATAGATCTCTCTCTCTCTCTCTCTCTCTATATATATATATACAAATTTGAACCAATGGTGTTTTTGGTATCTGGGGGCACCAAAACGAATAGTTATGATGGTCCCGCGCTTAGGTCTTACCATGAGACCTACGGTAATAGCTTCTTCCCTATAGGGGAAATTCGCTAAAACATCACATTACTGAAATTTCAACTAAAAATGTGCATGGCCCTACGGTAATCAGACCAAAAATATGCCTGGCAGCTAACGTGTTAATTACACCTTAAACGTTGAAATCCGTGCAGCCGTTTTCCAGTTTTTACTGTAAAAGAGAAACCCCTCGCATATTGATATAGATTAAATTAGTCGTACTAGACGATCTACACCTGGACGTTTTGAAACTTACCCGTGCCCCGTGCCTAGCTTCATAGTCCAAAGCCTTATAGATTTTGAAAACTGTGATCAGGGTCTGCCTTAAACGCTGACTGACCGACCGATCGAAAATGTTATTTTCTCATGGGTTAAGGATAGAAAATCTATTGCCATCATGAGCCACTTTACGGCGTTCAATTGTGGGGATCAGCCAGCGACTCATATATTGAAATAATCCAACGATACTAGTCAAAACTGTTAAGGAAACTAGTTAAGTTCTCTGGTTCATGTCCAACCACACCCTACACCATGTAAAATTCCAACTGTCAAAGAAGAAATCACAGAACTGAGCTCAAAATACATTTTAAAATTAATTTGAAAGTCATCTAGACTATTTTGCTTTAAATTCATTAGACATCTCAAACACAGTGTACAGACTAAAAGGACACACCGTTTTATATATATATATATATATATATATATATGTTGTGTTTCAGGGACTTTTTAAGCAGGGAAAATAAAATATTTTAGTTACCTAAACTGATAGACAAATTTCAAAATGGTGCTTTTTGTTTGAAACAATATTACGTGTTGTTTTGCAATATCTAAATATCAAACATCTTAACAACAATCATGCAGTATATTATGTAATTTGATGATATTTAAATTTTCATCACCCTTCTTAAGAGGTAAGAAACAATATTAGTTCGTGTTAATTTTACCTTTCATTTTATTTAAGTTATTTTTTGGCGGGAGTCAAGTCTTGAGTTCAAGATCCTTAACTTATTCAACATAGGATTAACAACCTACTAAGGTTAGCTTAGGTTTTAATGCTTTATTTTCTGTAACTTAATTTCCTTGGAGTTGCAACACTATTTAATTGTACTTTGTGAAGGTTCACAATCCCACTCTGTTTTTATTTTTCCTGATGGTGGTTTAGATTACTGAAAGAGCTAAAAACGATAGTTTTTGCTGGCTCTTGTACACGTATGGGAATATCTCATATCTCTTCGGCAAAAAACCAGTCTAACCTTCTGTCGACTGTACAATAAACAACGCTTCTTTTACCAAAACTGGAGCAGAAGCCAAGAGGTAGGCTAGGTAGTGATGTGCGATATGGCTGAGTATCGCGACACGGCGATACGATACATATTGGAGGTGTGTATTGTATCGTCTGTATCATATCGAAACCCTGTATCGTATCGTCCGTATCGTTCCGCCCTACACATCGAAAACGATAGGCTACGCATTGAATCGTATTGACCCAAACGGTTTAAAATAAAGTAACAGGCAACTAAATACTGTAATCACCCCTGTTACATAGTTAGCAAATTTCAAATGCTTCAATAAATAATTAAAATGGTGCCTCACATCAAGATTTTCCAACATACCTATTATCATAAATAAGCATGCAGAATATTCTCCATAAGAATAACATGGGATATGAATATGCAGGTGCTGAGGTGCTGCCATTGATATGTCAAAATGGGGGATTTTAGACCTTCATTAAGCAGATCTCAATTAGATGAATCCACAAACTAAGTTTTATTAAGATAGGCTACCTATATTAAGAAATAAGTAGATTTCCCATAAAAATTGGAAAATCTCACAAATGTCGCCTCTATGTGCCGGTATGGGATCAAATATCATCTTTGGTGATTCGATACGTATCGTTTTCAAAATATCGTATCGAAATATCATATTGTCCCCTGTGTATCGCGATTACATATCGTATCGCACATCAATACCAAGTGGTAGGGCAAGGAAGTTGGCAAGGCCGCCACTGTCCAACTCCCTTTAGTGTTGACAACAAACACAGAGCAGCTTCAATGGCAACTATGTAAACAATAGACCTAGTTTTGTGTTACTAGCCTACTTCGTTGGATTAAACCTAAGTAGACCCATGTCAAAATTAAGTCCACTGATCATGGGATTATGCATGATGGCGTAATTTTTTGGAAAAATTACATTCGCCAATGCCTTCTGACCATCTCTTTTGGCAAAATTCTGCCCACTAAATCAGTCACAATCATCATTTTATGAAATTATTTGTAGCATGTGACTTTAATAGGCTATGACTGCTGATCATTAAATAAACTTAGGCCAGGCTAAATTAGCAAACACAACGTAAATTGTTATTTGAAATACACTGCTTAACTTATTGAAATTCAATCCTGCAATATACATGTGGCATTGAGTAAGTTTCGAGCTATCAGCTTCTGAACAGTTGATTGGTTTTCATCCTACCATATGTAGTTATTTAGTTTCATCAAGTGGCCAAGTGTTGTGTAGGTCTTCATGGTTTTACTAAACATTTTTAGTTTTTAAATAGGCCTACCGTAACTTTAACACTAGGCCTAAGTTAATTTGGATTTTAATCATTGAGTTACTTAACACGGAGTTTCACTGTATCAACAGTTTGTAGAGGTTAAGTCTAGAGGTGATTGTGTAAGGACATTGTTAAGAGTATAAATACTTCTTCCTCTTAAAACCCTTTAATTTTCAAGCTAACTTTATGAGTCAAACGGCAGGTCGAGTTAGACCAGCAAGTAGTCAGGGGTTCTTTCATTCCTTCGACTCCCAGCTTGTCGGCTATTGAAGAGTCAAGTAAGGATACGGTTGAACCGTCAAGAGCATAGGCCTACATGTTGATTTGGCATTTGGGTCCATAAAGAGTGACTAGACATACTCGGAGTAGAACCCTTTTAGTAATGTTTTCTTCTGTGAGCTTACCACTAATTTCCGCCACTATGTCCGAAGGAATATAATTTTGTTTCCTTGGATCAGAGTTCTGATCCGATTTTTCTGTGTGTAGTAAACGACTGACTATGAAATAGCTTACAGTCATTAATACCACAAGACTTATTTTTTTCTCAAAATGTTATTGTAGGCCTATGTTGACGAAAATAGAAGAAACACAACTTCTTCTCAGAGGAATCCTCCACCTCTCCGTGGCATCGGCATTCCTGAAACCCCTACATTTTGCACTTTCGTGCTTTTCATTACAGAATACACAATTATATGACTTGTTTCCATTTGTAGAATTGATCAACACTAGGCCTAGTTTAGTGATGTTTCTCTCATGTTGATGTGTCAGGTTCAGGACGAAAGTATATGCTCAGCATCAAGCACTGTTTTTCTAACCAAATAGAAAAGTAATTTAGGTCAGGCTTGGTTAAAAGATGAAAGCTTAAGTGTTGAGCCCAGTTAGTTGTACTGGCTATAAGGTAGCTTGTTTAGCAACTTCTGAAGAGCTGGGGGTTGGCCATGTAGTTTTCCATTTACAAAAACCGAGCTGTAGTAGTGAAGTAAAGGACAGCAGTTGAACATTTTACAAGGCTGTTGATGTCTTCCTCCATGCCCGGAGGCAACATCTTTGTCTTTTTTGACATTAAAACTAAGATAAGTATGGGTCTGTCAAACCTCATTTGCAAAGTTTTGATGACAGCATTTAAAGCTTTACCTGACATAAATAAAGGTTTGACCATCTTGAAAGCGTCCCCCTCGGGAAGAGAATTCTGTATTTTAATGGGATTGTCCTCATCTCTAAAGGTTCCCTTAGTCTTTTTGCAGGCAGAATAAAAGATCGGCCAGTTCTATAGCTTTCCACCAAAGGGAGGAAGGTGTTGGTGCAAGGAATTAGAACTAGACTTACCTAGGGCTCGTCTGAAGGAATCGGCTAATTTCTCCATGGACGATGGCTGATGACGACTGAACGTCTGGACGGCTGTTCCTTATCATCATTTAACCATTCTTCGATTTTGTTGTGTGATTCCTGAACCAGGTCGCCATCAAACCTTGACCCTATAATAGAGCCTGCTTCTGAGATGGAATTATGTACGCTTGTCACTGACAGAGGCGGACCAGGCGGACCTGAGCTCAGTTCTAATGTCTAAGAGCCTTTACTGACATTCTAGTGTCTTCAGTTCCATTTGTCTTTGATGTTTTATTTCTTTCTTTTGACACTCCATTTCATCTAGTTTCTTTTGATGCTCAATCTCATCTAGTTTCTTTTGACACTCCATCTCTTTCCTGTCCTTTTCCCTTTCCAGTTTGTTAATATCTTGATGTTAACTCAATGCAATGTTAACTAATATTATTTCAGTGTTTAAAAAATTAATTCACCTAAATACAGGCAAAAGACACAACGTGCAATGTATAGATCCCTGAGCGGGTTTACTCTGAGCTGATTCCATTAATTGCTTGAAAATGCTCTTAAGTTTGGCGAATCGGTGACTAGGAGATTAGCGTATCTCATAGGTGGCGGGATAGTGGCGATTGGAGGGAGTAGGCCTAGTGACCTTCATTAAGATAAAAATAGCCTATTTACGAGGTTGCCATTCGAACCCCATTTGCACTAAATAAGTCTGTCTAGCTGCATCCAATTTTTCCATTTGATTACTTAAATGGATAACTCTTGTTTTGTTTCAAACTTTACCGATACTTAAAATAATTTGTATGTTACTAGAAACCGTTTTTTGCGAATTTCCCCTATAGGGAAGAAGCTATTACTGTAGGTCTCATGGTAAGACCTAAGCCCGGGACCACTATAACTTTTTGTTTTGGTGCCCCCAGAAGTCAAAAACACTATTCGTTCAAATTTATAATATATATATTAAATCAATTAAATAAAAATACCAACTCACATTAATTTATTTTATTTAATTGATGTATATGTATATATACAGGGTGTTTCAGAACTCCCTACCAATATTTTAAGGCATTGTTCCTGGGAAAGAAACATATATAAATATCATAGGCTATTTAAATTGTCCGGAAGTCCTTAGTTACTCACACACACGCCATTTTGTTTTTTTCACTTATTAATTAATTTCTAAAAAACGGTTAAACATACGAAATTGAAACTTTGCATAAACATTTATGCTATGTCAATTAGGCAAAGCTACAAAAAAACTATAAAAATTAGCGAATTTATATTTCCCCTATAGGGAAGAAGCTATTACCGTAGGTCTCATGGTAAGACCTAAGCCCAAGACCATGATAACTTTTCTTTTTAGGGCCCCCAGAACCAAAAAACACCATTCGTTGGAATTTTTAGATATTTATATATCTATATATACAGTATATCTATATATATATATATATATATATATATATATATATATATATATATATATCTATGTGTCTGTTAGCACGATAGCGGCCGTAAAAATGATCCGATCTTTATGAAATTTGGTACGGACATGTAAAGTGGTAATCAATTGGACGAGTTTGTGAACCAGCCCGATCGGACTACCGGAAAGGGGGGTAAAGGGGGATAAACCCCCGTAAAAATGGGTTTTTTGAGTTTTTTACCCAGAAAAATAAAATTTATCAGATTTTCGTTTGCACCATTGAATTCAGCTTGAAAAAACAAACAATTTGGTATCTTGAATCATAGCTCTATGTCCATAGGTTACCGAGATATTGAAAGTGGTAAACACAGTACGTTGTCCCTATGTTAACCTTATGGGAAATAAGTAAAATTCTTTATCTCATTTATTTCTCAACATATCTTGATAAAACTTGGTAAATGGCTTCTTCTAGTTCAGATCTACTAAATACTTAATTAAAACCACTCAGTTTTAATATACCTGTCGCAGCAAACCTGCACACTCATTCCCCATGTCATTCTTATGGAGCTTACAAAAACATGTAAAATCTCGCTATGTTGAATTGAAATATGTTGTTTTGAATTTGAAATTCGCTGAGTGTGCAGGTCTGCTACAACGGGGGTTTTTTCAAATTCATAAAACAAAATTGCGGCACACACAAAATTATGAAAAACAAATTCATAAAATATTTGTTTGATTCCTAAATAACTAATAAACCGTTAATTAAAAAAAAATGTTTACAAGAATAACTTTTTAGCTAATTCAATTACAAATCGAATGACACCTTATTTTTTAAGATTGGACAAATTTTAACTGAGATATGGCAGCTTTAGTGATACGTGACCATTGGAGGTTAGTTGCAGTGCATGCCGAGGCATGCGGCTAAAGTCTGCCACAACAATGCAACAGTCTCCTTCCGCTTTGCATGTTATTTGCAAGCGATTTTAGATTATTTCAAACAATAATAAAATATTACATAACCCCAAAAATATCCTTTTTAACCTATCATTAGGATGGCCACCTATCATTAGGATGGCTTAAAAATTGCACTCCTTTTTACTGTCTTTAAAATTCACACAAAACACCCAAACTTTTTATATCAGCTGTCGTGAAAGTCAACGTGCTTGTTAACAAACTAATCAGCTGATTTTAGCGAATTTCCCCTATAGGGAAGAAGCTAACCGTAGGAATCATGGTAAGACCTAAGCCCGAGACCATGATGACTTTTCGTTTTGGGGCCCCCAGAAGCAAGAAACACCATTCGTTTGAATTTCTAGATATATACAGGGTGTCCCGAAATTATGGTAAAATATTTAGTATGTGATTGCTGAGGTAAAAATAAGAAAAAAAGTTCATATAAACATAGGGCCTAAAGTGCTTCGTTTTCCGTCTGTGCGTCAGTTTGTGTTTTTTACATGTTTAATTATATCTCACGAACCTCTTGACGTGTAAACTTCAAACTTTGTACATGGATGGTCATTATTAAGAACTATTTTTGCAAGAAGTATCAAATTTCTACTTTGTACCATTTCAAAATGGTGACTGTTTTTTGTTTTTAAAGCTAAATATCTTAAAAACCATAAATTTTAGAAACATTATGCAAGAGACAAAAAAGTTGCGAAATTTAATCCCATTAACGCTGATATTAATATTATGACGATCGGACCACTAATAATGGAGAAATTTTAATTTTTCCAAATAAAAACATGGAAATTTCTGACAATTTGTTCTAAAGGACCATGTTTTTATTCAGAAAAGTTAATATTTCTCCATTATTTCTAGTCTGATGATCATAATCTTAATATCAGCGTTAATTGGACTAAATTTCACAACTTTTTTGTCTCCGGGACAATTTTTCTAAAATTTATGGTTTTTAAGATATTTAGCTTTGAAAACAAAAATCAGTCGCCATTTTGAAATGGTACAAAGTAGAAATTTGATACTTCTTACAAAAATAGGTCTTAATAGTGGTCATCCATGTACCAAGTTTGAAGTTTATACGTCAAGAGGTTCGTGAGATATAATTAAACACGTAAAAAACACAAACTGACGCACAGACGGAAAACGAAGCACTTTAGGCCCTATGTTTATATGAACTTTTTTTCTTATATTTACCTCAGCAATCACATACTAAAATATTTTACCATAATTTCGGGACACCCTGTTTATATATATATATATATAATATATATATATATATATATATATATATATATATATATATATATATATGTGTCTCTAAGCACAATAGCGCTCGCAAAATTGGCCCGATCGGAATGAAATCTGGCACAGGTGTGTAAAGTAGTAATTATTCGGATGAGTTCGAAAACCAGCCCGATCAGATCCCTGGAAGGCGGAGTTAAGGGGGGTAAACCCCCCAAAAATTGGGTTTTTTGGGTTTTTCACACAGGAAAATAAAAATAATCCAATTAATCCAATTCAGCTCAAAAAAACACACAATTTAGTATTTTGAATCATTGCTCTATGTCCATTGGTTATCGAGATATTGAAAGTGGTAAACACAGAACGTTGTCCCTATGTTAACCTCATAGGAAATAAGTTAAATTCTATATCTCGCTTATTTTATAACATATCTTAATAAAACTTGGTTTCTGGTTTCATTTAGATGAGATCTAATGCATTTTAATCTAAAATCCCCAATATTTCCATTTTTATGCCAGCAAACCTGCATACTCATTTCCCATGTTATCCTTATGGGAAATAAAAAAATTCTATATCTTCCTTATTTCTGAACGTATCTTGATAAAACTTTATATGTGACTTCATATAGTTGAAATATACTGGATTATGGCCTAAAATACCCTATTTTTACATTTTCATGGCAGCAAACCTGCATACTCATTCTCCATGTTAACCTTATGAGTAATAAAAAAAGTTTTTAGTTTGCTTATTTCTCAAAATATCCTGATAAGAGCTGGCATGGTGCTTCATACAGTTAATATCTACTTGATTATGGCTTAAAATATCCAAATCATCAAATTCCTGAGGCAGCAAACCTGTGTACTCTCTTTCCCAATGTTAACCTTATGAGAAGTAAATAAAATTGGATAGCTTTCTTATTCCTCAACATATCTTGATAAAACATGTTATGTGGCTTCATGTAGTTGAGATACATTGGATTGTAGCCCATGATACCTCATTTTCAAATTTCTATGGCAGTAAACCTGCATTTTTCCATACTAATCTTATGGAGAATAATTTATTTTTGAATAGCAATTGTGGGCATTAGGCAAGTCACAGGATGAGTGAAAAGGGCTCAAATTAAATGTTTTAATGTCAGGGACTCAGGAAAAGTACTGTAACTTCTTAAAGTTTGCTAGAAAACAAAAAATAACATAAAATAACTGCCATTTAAGTAGCTTTGGGGATCTAAAACTTCTGCTTTGTTTACATTAAAACATGTGAGCTGATGCACAGAGAAGAAATAAGCAGAGGTCGCATTCATATGGCAGTAGTGTTGCGGGTAACTGCCTAACACGAGGAAGTAAAACAATAGGGAGACAATAGACCTCCGGGCGCCCCCCTACCCCCCGCGCCCACTCACGGCACTGCTCGACACCATATTTAGCGCAACATTAGATTCGACCTCTGTCTTATTTCTTCTCTGTGGCTGATGTTTGATTCAGAGCTATATGGTGGATACAGACACATATGGCTTATTTAAAGGCCAGATAACTAAATATGTAAAATAAATATACTATAGCGAATACAGATTTTTACTGATGATGTTTATGACATTTTTTACTCAAACTTAAACAGCTGGTCATTTCTCCACATGATTAAATTGGAAAAGCCAGCTGTTTTTAAGTTTTGAACATTGCATTTTCGTGCCAAGTATAGATTATTATTTTTATACAATACATAGGACAATATACATAGTTATATGGAAATTTTCTTCCGCATAGACTGTTGATCTGTGTGCGGAAGAAGAGTTACAGTCAGCAGAGTCCTTTAGTTTTTTATCACTTGCACAAAACAATTTATATATATATTTGTTATTTTTGTAGCCAGTCCTTAAAAAAACACACACACATCATATATCTGGGGGACATGGGTAGGCGAAAAGAAAATACTTAAAAACATAAACATATCTGTCACATTTAGATGGTTGATGTGACCTAAAAGTCAAGTATACAGGGAGCGAATCAGTGTCTCTGCAGCAGACTGCCGAGAACGAAGAAGCCATTCGCCTATTTTTCTTTTATATGTCAGGTCACTGCCTCCCTCCGCATCTATAATTTCTGGAGGCAAGTTGCGGTAAAGGATATGAGCAATATAAAATGGGGAATGAACTACTAAACTAGAAGTGGATCGAGGAACGTTATAACCAAAATTTCATCTATAGCCTTTTAATTTATAGCCTTTTAATTTTAAGCCTTTTATTAATTTATAGCCTTTTGCTCCTAAAAGCCACTAGGAGAGTATTTTTGCATGCTTTCTTTTGAATGTATATTGATTTTACTTAATGCGAGACTCCATTTAAATGATTTATTTATGCACTTGAAATTCGCTGAGTATGCAGGACTGCTGCAACGGGGGTATTATTGTTGCTTGAAATGTAATTATTTATTCAACGTAGTCACTTCCTCTAACTTTTTACAGTCACTTTTATTTGCTGTTTAAATGTACTGTTTATTTGAAAAGCAACAATAAAATCAGCTGATTAGTTTGTTAACAAGCACGTTGACTTTCACCACAGCTGATATAAAAAGTTTAGGTGTTTTGAGTGAATTTTAAAGACATTAAAAAGGGGTACAATTTTTAAGCCATCCTAATGATAGGTAACTGATAAAAAGGATACTTTTGGGGTTATGTAATATTTTATTATTATTATTTATTGCAGTGCATGCCTCGGCGGTCTAACCTCCAGTGGTCACGTGTCACTAAAGCTGCCATATCTCAGTTAACATACGTCCAATCTTAAAAAATAAGGTGTCAATCGATTTGTAATCGAATTAGCTAAAAAAAAGTTGTTCTTGTAAAAATTTTTTGTAATTAACGGTTTTTTAGTTATTTAGGAAACAAAATTTAATATGGCCGCCATTTTGTTTTATGCATTTGAAAAATTTTCATAATTTTTTTGTAGCTTTGCCTAGTTGTCATAAATGTTTGTGCAAAGTTTCAATTTCGTATGTTTAATCGTTTTTTAGAAATTAATTAATAAGTGGAAAAAACAAAATGGCGGCTGTGTGAGTAACTAAGGACTTCCGGAAAATTTAAATATGATATTTAGAAATGTTTCTTACCCAGGAACAATGCCCTAAAATATTGGTAGGGAGTTCTGAAACACCCTGTATCTACTATATATTTGTCAAATACCACTCACGCATAATCATCGCACAGCCCAAACTACTTTACCTAGAACTTTGAAACTTTGCATGGATGTACCTCTGAGGGCGTAGGCATCCGCTAAGAACGGATTTTACAAAATTCGTAGTGTAAAGGGGTTTTTGGCGAGGCCGAATTTTTCAAATTTTCCCATATAAAAGTGTGTTGGACGATTTTTGTTTACATTTTTAATGTTCACAAAACAATCAGCTGGTAGATAGCTTTGGAAATGTATACGTTGATACAGATGATAATAAATTGATTTCTTTGATCATGGCTTCATTGATTTTTGTTGATTTAAAAGGACATAATTATGTACTATATAAAAGTTACATTTAGTTTAGATAAAATCCACCTTTAATTAGTTAAGTGGCACCATCTATATTTCGGTAGCGGGAGTTATCGTTTTTCCTGGAGGCGTTCCTAATAATTTTTTTACTACGTCTATGTCTGTCTGATGATTTGGTGTTTCGTAAAATTCGACAAACACAGTTTTAAACGTGAAGAGCATATTGCCTTTTGTGGCTGAGTCTTGAGACTAAATCCCGGTAAGATGGAAAGAGAAAAGTACCTACAGTGGTTTTTCAGTCACAAACAGAATGTGCTGAAATGATATGATTCTTTGATCTATTTATGTAAAAATTTACAAATTATACAAATCCCTGATTGTAAGTTATAATTATACTATCTTTTCTACTATATTTTTGTCAAATACCACTGACCTGTCATTGTACAGCCCAATTTACTTAACCTAGAACCTTGAAAATTTACAGAGTGTTGGCATTCACCAAGAACAGATTTTTTTTAAATTCGTGGTTTTCAGAGGTTTTTGGTGGAGCTGAAGCTTTGAAAATGCCCCATGTTAATGTAATGGATGATCTTTTGTTTAAATTTCAAATTTTATTCAATCAAGCTTATTAGCTTCACAAACGGATACGTTGTTACAGCTGATTTATAATTTGATTCCTTTTATCATGGTTTTATGGTTGTTTTGATGATTTTGTTAGGTCATTCGTACTATATAAAAGTTACATTTGGTTTAGTTTCGTACCTTATATCCTCCGTTCAATCATAAGCTCATTATGTGGTACTATCTTTTTAGGAAGCGGGAGCTATAGTTATTTCCTTAGGACGGCCTTTATGTTTTTAATTACAATCATGCCAGTTACAATAATTTGGGAAATTCCTTTTTCATCTAATTCGACGGTGTCCCGGCTTTTCACGGAAAAATAAATGCTGCAATCACTGGTTGATCTTAAACTATTACTACCCACCCATATTTTAAGTTAAAAACTAAGTGATTCGAGTTTGAAATACTACCTACGGATAGCACCATAACTGTTTCGAACATTCAGCCCTTTACTGTACTTAATTGATGCCCTAATAGGCAATCCAGGGACGTAATGGTAAATCTACAAAGAAGTACCTTAAAATCGACACATTTGATGTTAAAATTGGTCCGGCCGTTTCCGAGTTATAATGGTGAAAAGAAAACCTTCACTATCTACTGTGGTGTATATTTTTTATCTTACATTCCGCCATAAAACAAACATATATTCCTTGATATAAATATTTTCTATTCAGTCCTCTTCTTCAGTCTCAGGGTTAGACGATAATTTTTATCGTGAGCGAAAGCCATGGGTTCAGCTAGTATCTATATACAGGGTGTTCAAAAAATGTGGGGCAATAATTTACGAAGTGATTCCTTGGGTCAAAATAAGCAAAAAAGTTTATATAAACATAGGTCCTAAAGTGCTTCGTTTTCTGTTTGTCTGTTTATGATTTTTACATATTTAATCATATCTCACGAACCACTTAACTTATAAACTTCAAACTTGGTATATAGGTAACCACTATTAAGAACTATTTTTGTAAGAAGTATCAAATTTCTACTTTGTGTCATTTCAAAATGGCGACTTTTTTTGTTTTCAAAGCTAAATATCTTAAAAACCATAAATTTTAGAAAAATTATACCTGAGACAAAAAAGTTGCAGAATTTAATCCAATTAATGCTAATATTAAGATTATGATAATCGGACAACTAATAACGGAGAAATTTTTACTTTTCTGCATAAAAACATGGTTCCTTAGAACATTATGTCTGATATTTGTTTGTTTTTATTCGGAAAATTAAAAATTTCTCCATTATTAGTGGTCCGATTGTTATAATCTTCATATCATCGTTAATTAGATTAAATTTCGCAACTTTTTTGTCACTCTTATAGTTTTTCTAAAATTTACGGTTTTTAAGTTATTTAGCTTTGAAAACAAAAATCAGTCGCCATTTTGAAATGGTACAAAGCAGAAATTTGATACTTCTTACAAAAATAGTTCTTAATAGTGGTTATCCATGTACCAGGTTTGGAGTTAGGCCTAATACGTTAAGTTGTTCGTGAGATATGATTAAATATGTAAAAATCATAAACAGACACACAGACAGAAAACGAAGCTCTTTAGGACCTATGTTTATATAAACTTTTTTGCTTATTTTGACCCAAGAAATCACTACATAAATTATTGCCCCACATTTTTTAACACCCTGTATGTGCCTGTAAGCACATTAATATAATTAGCACGATAGCGCTCGCAAAAATGGTCCGATTGGAATGAAATGTGGTACAGATGTGTAAAGTAGTTATTATTCGGACGAGTTCGAAAACCAGCCCGATTGGACCATCGGAAGGGGGGGTAGGGGGGATAAACCCCGTAAAAATGGGTTTTTTAAAGTTTTTTTTTCATAGAAAAAATAGAAATAATCCGATTTTTGTTGGCACCATTGAATTCAGCTCAAAAAAAACAAAAAATTAAGTATCGTGAATCACTGCTTTATGTCCATTGGTTACTGAGACATTGAAAGTGGTAAACACAGTACGTTGTCCCAATGTTCACCTTATGGGAAATAAGTAAAATTCTATATCTCGGTTATTTCTCAATATATCTTGATAAAACTTTGTAAATAGCTTCTTCTAGTTCAGATCTACTAAATAATGAATTATAACCACCCCGTTTTAATACACCTGTAGCAGCAAACCTATATATTCATTCCCCATGTTATTCTTATGAAGCTTACTAAAACATGACAAATCTCACTATGTTGGATTGAAATATGTTGTTTTGCACTTGAAATTCGCTGAGTATGCAGGTCTGCTGCAACAGGGGTATTTACCCTAAAGTTGGCAAAACCTTAGTTTCTGGGAGGGACCGGTCCCGTTTGTTGCCCACCGTCGGTGCGCCTTTGACAGACTATACACTGTCCTCCTCACTACACAAGATAGGTACCATGATGGGTTAGTGAGGTAAGTGTCAGTTTACCATTCAGTTTGTTTTTTTTCTTTGAACTGTGTTATAGCCCAATGCTGAACTTGTAGATCCAATATGCAGATTTAACCATGGTTGATGACAGAGCCAAAATATTGAAGAACAGTTCTCTGACGGTAACAAAAACTTACATTCAATGGCTATTGCAGTACTCTACTTTACATGGTAGGCTATTATTGCAGAACCTCGATCAACCATCATTCTTTTAACCACTCCTCTCTATAATCTATCACTGCTATTGTATTTTTAATGTGTTTTAATTTACACCATGTACTGCACACAGCATGGAAGAAAGAGTAGTCAGCAAAGTCAGAGTAAAATCTTCTTTATTCATAAAATGCACAACGATGTACAACAAATAACGTCACAAATCAAACTTAAAATAAGTACAAATTATAATCCTAATTATAAAGTTCTTCTAATGAATAAAGAGCTTTATTAAGCAAGAATTTCTTCAACAGTAATTTAAGTTTAACCAGGTTTTCCACCTCTTTAATATGTTTTGGAATTGATCTTAAGAATTTCAAACCAGCATAAGACGTTTTCTTGGTGTAACAGTCCAAATTGTGCTGGGAGGTAATCTTTTTTCTTTTTTGTATCTGGTGTTGTATTGATGTTTTCGGTCATGTTCACTAAATTTATGCTCATTTATCTTAACGTATATAACACATTCAAGTACGTAAACTGTCAAGATTCTAAGATTAACAAAGTGGTTTTTAACAGATTCATCATTTTTTATGTTCAACATAGTCTTAAAGCTTTTTTTTGGAGTATCAAAATCAGTAAATCAGTTTTTAATTTTTGCCCGAAGTAGCTGCATACACTCCTATACCGTACCATGAGCAATGTGAGATTGAATATGCGCATGAAAAATCATTTTTAATAGGCCCATTGACAAACTGCATAGATATGATAGTCGCTTAAAGGCAAAGATTCCAGAGTTAACTTTCTTAATCACAGACTCAACTGGCAAGTCCCAGCTTAAGTTTTTATCAATTATCAAACCAAGAAATTTTGTAAACTGTCAATTTTTGTTATTTCTTCCTCTCCTGCCGTTATAAGTGGATTTGGAATAGTTCTGTTTTGTTTTGTGCAAAATGCTGTAAAATTAGTTTTTTTCTTTGTTTTTTATAAATTTACTGTCTATAAAAAGCATTGACTTTGAATGTAGAAGAACATGCTTGATTGAATGTATACCGCGTCCACGTGAGCAAAGCCATGGGCAACTGCTAGTCTACAGGGTGTTCAAAAAATGTGGGGCAATAATCTACGTAGTGATTCCTTGGGTCAAAATAAGCAAAAAAGTTTGTATAAACATAGGTCCTAAAGTGCTTCGTTTTCTGTCTGTGTGTCTGTTTATGATTTTTACATAATTAATCTTATCTCACGAACAACTTAACGTATAAACTCCAAACCTGGTATATGGATAACCACTATTGAAAACTATTTTTGTAAGAAGTATCAAATTTCTACTTTGTACCATTTCAAAATGGCGACTGATTTTTGTTTTCAAAGCTAAATAACTTAAAAACCGTAAATTTTAACCCGAAAATAGTTTATGCTTTATGTAAAGCCATAATCAAAGTTTATGACCGGGAGTGCTGTTGATTTTTTGAAATACTCAATTATGTTAGTAGGTTTCTTGTATTTATATACCAATAAACTATATTTGAATTTTTAAATTGTATTATTTCCTGCTCAAATTAATTAATTGACGGTTTCTGATGCGTGTTTCTGTCGTTTATAGCAGAATTAAGTCTTACTAAGCCCAAGTGGTATATCCGAGAACACAAAATAAATTCATCAGCACATTGCAAAATGTTTATAATATCCCAAAAAAAGTAATACTATGGTTTGCAGCAATCACCAAATCAGGTCATTAAAAATACCGTACTGGGATGATAACAAATTATAGAATATTCAGATATATTACAATATACTTAAGAAAATGTATATTATCAATCTTATAGCTTTTTTGTTCAAAAAATAAGATTGCCAAGCTCTCGCGTTGCCTCATCGAGAACGACATCGCGCCGATCCGCGCTCAGGTTCAAAGGCGTGCGTATCTCGCAGCGACTCGCAGCTTTCCACTCGCTATGAACGGCAGTTGCGTGGGAGAAGGGAGAAGGAGAAGTAGTGATGAGCGAGAGAGACATCCGAAGCACCCGGCAGGGGGCCGAGGGGCAAGGTGGAGGGAGTGAGAGAGAGCGCAGAGCGCGCGGGTAGCGCGTTCTAACGGCGGCGATGGCAACTACGTGGAGCTGCCAAGACAAGCCGGCACAAGGCGGCCATATGGATGGTTTGTCTCCTTATACATTCAAAGTCAATGATAAAAAGTCTAACAATTTGGAAATTTCAATATGTGCCATTATTTCTAATTCCATTTCACTTTTAGCGGCCATGATCATGTTTGAATCATCACCATACACAAACAAAGATGATTCTTTATACTTTGAATTTTTCTTAAACATTTTGGGTATCCATTATCGAAAATAAACATTACTGATTACTGAAAATTGAAAATGTGTGGTGTTAGGACTTAAAATAGGGATTAATCTCATGCAAAACCGTTTAAACCAACTTAGGCCTACTGTATCCTACATGTTTATACCGGAATTTATGTTTTCCGTCTATATAGGCCCTTTTTCTGTCTATTCAGGTTTGGAATGCTCCCAACATAAAAGGGGTCCTCCATTACCTTTGAAGATGGGTTTTGTGTGTATTATGGGAATAAACTACATTGTTTCGCTTAATTTACTAATATGCACTTTTGGTAAATAACATTCAAATTTATTATGGCTATGCAAACTTACTATACTAGAATTAACACAACTATGAAGCGGGAGAGGGAGGGAGGTTTATATACTTGTTATTCACCAGCGACAGGCTGACGAAGACACATGATGAATTCTGAAATACCCGAAAATTCAGGACACCAAGTGTCACCATCTAGCAAACAATCAATAAACTTTTAGGGCAAGATATAAACAACAAATCAAATGATTCATCCAATAGGAACCCACTTAGTGACAAAAAAAGGAAAATGCTCCAGCCAATGATATACATATCAGGATCTTTTGAATCATACTCTTTGGTTTTCGTTTGTTTACTTAGGGAAATGCTAGGGGCTGGCGAATGATGGTGTGGCTGTAGCCTGTAGCATTACATGTTATTTATTTTTAATTCAAAAATATTAATCACATGTTTTCTTGTTTACTTTCCTACTTTCTTATACTTGTAAAACCAGTTTTTTATTCTTTTACAAAATAAATAGTTTCTTCTTTGTATCTAGAATCAAATTATTGAAATATGAACTACATTATATATAAATAGCCATTACAAACTGGTTACCACCGACGTGATATTAAAGTAACGTGTTGTATTGTCAATTTCAAAAGACTCAAATTTGCATTTCATCATTGTGGTTCATCGCTTCACATCTCATCGGAGCTCTTCCGAGTTACATAAGACTGAGCCCCATTGGACCCAACACAACAAGCTACCTATATCATCTCGTCAATTTTGTAAACACTGAATTCTTTTTACAACCAACTGTTAACGGCAAAAAGGTGAGTTCACAACATGTCTGATACTGACGATAACAACCTTGTTACGAACAACCCAACTGATTTCGGCCAAGTCTCAAAATTGTTGGTAAAAATTCCTCCATTTGGAGAAAAAACGTAAGAGTCTGGTTACATCAAGTTGACGCACAGTTTGCTATTCACTGTATCACGAAAGATCATACCAAATATTATTATGATCTTGGTAACCTTGATACCTAGTAGCAGAGTTAATTTCGGATTTACTTGATAAACCATTGAGTCAAACTCCTTATCAGGACTAATGCCAACGGTTAATCTCAGACTTTAAAGAATCTGAAAGTAGAATAGTTCCTAAACTAATGGACGAACTGGAGCTAGGTTCCAAAAAACCTAGCCAGTTCCTCATAGAAATGCGTAATCTTGCCAGTGACCACGTTAAAGCTGATTTCCTTAGAACAATTTTTTTGAAACGTCTCCCTACCCATGTAAGCTTGGTATTAGCATCTAGTTCTGATTCTCTAGACAAATTAGCAACAATGTCTGACAAAATTATGGAATATTCTCCCTTTCAATCTCACGTAAATTCATTTAAATGTTAACCATCAACTAGCTCAGAACCTGAAAGGTTATTAAGACTGGAAGACCAAATTTCGAAATTGACCAACAAAATTTTGTCTTTGCGTTTAAGATCAAGATCCTGCTCTTGATCTTGTCAACCTTGGCGACGGAACAACACAGGCTCCTTAAATTCCGAAAATTCTTTTTGCTGGTACCACAGTAAATTCGGGGATAACCTCAAAGGTGTGTAAAACCATGCAGCTATCATTCCTCAAACAAAGATTCGGAAAACTAATTAGGCACTGTCTTGATACTGCAGAAGACAGCGCAAAAACACAACCTCGCCGTCTCTTTGTATATGACCGCCTAACTAATACCAAATTTTTGATTGATTCAGGAGCCAACATTTCTGTAATCCCCTCTCAAAATAAAAGTAAACCAAAGTCATCTTTGAGGCTTCTTTATGCTGCCAATGGTTTCAGTATTGCAACTAGGATCTAAAATGTATGATTGCAGATCCTGATAATAAGTACTGTTACATATTACAACATTATCCAGAACTCTTAAGAGACATTCATAGTAGTGTTTGATATTAGTTTTAATCTATAAATGTATTCATTTATAGATTAAAACAATCTTCGGGCCATAAATATGATGTAGTTCAAATTTCACGAATTTTCATCAAATAATAAAGGAGGAGTTAGTTCACAAAGAGTGATTTTCAAGCAGTGACGGATCTACACTTACTGACACCCGGGGCAAAAACGGAGTTCGGCGCCCCCCCCCCCTCCGGCACAAACACACAAGAAATGTATTACCTCGTATATCATAACATGATTTTATTTATTTTATGGTTCTTATGATTTTTTACAACCGACGTTCTTAAGCTGCGATACGGCTTAACCAACTATCATATGACCACTAGAAATTTTCCAACCGCTGTAAACCCAAAGCAAGGTGTCTACCAGATTTCACATATGGAACTTCCGACTTTTTTTCTAACCTTTCCTGGCTATTACAAAACAATGCCTGACCAGTGAAATCGGCTATGTTGCCTCCTTAAACTAATATTTGAGCCCAATATATGTAAATACAATGTTATTTGACGGCCGCAACGCGACCAAGATATTTTGCGGACGCGATATGACCCAACAAATTCAACAGCCGCAATGAGACTTAGAGATTCGCTGGTCACAGAAAAATTTAGCGATTTTTTTCCGCCCGCAATAACACCGATAGATTTGCCGGTCGTGGTTTTTATACGACATATGACCGCGATTTGACACCCGCGATGCGACCACGAAAGGAGTGACCGACCGGCCCTGAAAAAGGGCAAGCGGTAGCTGCAATGCGACAGATATTTGCCAGCTGTTGTCTAAATGATAGATTTTTTGGCCGCAATGTGGCCATGCAATAAATGACGACCTCGAAATGAGCTAAATAATTGTCGGCAGTGAAACAACAAAGAAATATGCCTGCCAGCAACGATTGATTATCATCTGTTCAAGATATGGCCAATAGATGTGACAGCCACGAAAAGAGCGAAAGACTTGTCATCCATAATGAGACCAAGAGATCTGCTGGCCGCTAAACAAGCAGGCGATTTTCCGACCACTAAATGAGTTTCGGCCGCGGGACGAGTGAGCGGTTTTCTTGCCATCAAACAACGAGAAATGTGACGGTCACGAAAACAGAGACAGGCTTGACGGCTGCGATGCTGCGATAGAGATTTTCCAGCAGAGATGATTCTGAGAGACTTGTCGGCCGCGGAACGAAAAATTTTTCTTTAAATGATTTTTTTAAATTTTTACTTAACCGGAGCCAGCCAGTTGGGGTGCCGCTGGCGCCCCCTACAGGCCGGCGCCCGGGGCAGGCGCCCCCTCTGCCCCCCCCTGGATCCGTCACTGTTTTCAAGTTGATTATAACTCACTTCGTTCGAATTAAATTATTTATCGCCAAGGTTATGCATAAAAAAGAAACGTTCTGCAGAATAACATTGATTACTTATCCAAGTTAAGTCAAAGAAGAATTCAGTTGTGCCTTGAGAGCATGTTATAGTTTTACTTTTTTTTACCTCGTTTTCTATTATCAATGCATAGTAAGTTTGAATTAATGTGTTGTTTTAAAAGCTTAGTGTTGCTTATAAAAGCTTTCTTGTTTAATTATTAAACAACGGCTATTTAAGCCTAGTTATGTTCGCACAGCCGCAGTCCAAGGCCACTGACACGAAAATATTTACCAATTGTCATCAAGATCATGATGCAGTGAACTGGTTTAACCCTATGTATTATAAAACAACCAAACTGATTCAATTTTAAGTTTACACTACACATGGTTATTTATTCTACTTCATGTTTGTTTTGATGAAAAGGATCTCACAATAAACTATTTGTGTACTTTGGTATTATACGAGGCCACCCTCATACGTGCTGCACGGCTATGTTAAGTTAGGTTATCATAAATATGATAGTAGGACTTTCCTCATTTCGTTACGAATCAAACGATGCCAAATGAGTCATACTTTCGCCTGCCAAAATCCGTTGACAGGTGAAGCGTGCACTCTGGTTACGACCAGACCTGGGCCTACTTGGAAGGGATTTGGCGGGCGAAAGAATGACTCACCTGGTATAGTTTGATTCGTAACATAACGAGGAAAGTCCTACTAACATATTTATGATAACCTAACCTAACTGCCGCAGCGCACTGTATAAGGGTGGCGATTGGGTGTGGACGATAGTGGCGGTGACACGGTGAACATTCAATCCTCGCTGATATTGCTGCCTTCTGGGAGGCAGAACACAAATACCATTCATCATAATTAAGTCAAATATGGACAGTAAGTCGATTAAAGTACGTTCTTCCCAATGATATTTTTGGTGTCCAGCAAAACAATCCCTCTAAAAACAGTGTCCTACGTATAATAAGAAAGTACCACGATTTGTTGCCATAAAACGAATATTTGATTATATTTATTGAAAGAGGCGCAGGGATACTGCTAAATGTACCTTATGTTGTTATACCTGGCTGGGTATTATAATAAATAAGACTCACTGATCATTTATAATTAATTGTACTTTATTAGAATTACTGAGTACGAGACACACCATTCTAGCTTGATGTTCATTGTCCGAGAGAGAGCCAGTCCAGGGTTCACAGACCCAATCTTATTTAGCTAGACCATCTAGATATCATGTTACTAGTTCAACTAATACTATACAACATTTCCCTTCTTTTAAAGTTTATTAAAAAATTAAATTAAATTTCTATTTTAAATCAAAAAATCTTATGGCACTCATTTGTTTTAAGTTGGACAAAGTTAGTTTTCAAAATAAAAGTGTTTATCAAAAATAAAATACAACCTTTGAAATACAGTCAAAATATGAGCTGTTAGCTTGACAACAAAATGAAAGGATACCCTTATTAATCTAACACTATTAGTTATAGCCTAAAGGCAAATTAGAATGAAACTATTAAACAAATTATATAGCCTACAAAATAAAATGATTGCTTAATATTAGACAAAATTCTTTTACTTCAATTACAATTATGATTTACTATTGGTTATCTTCAGGCTCTTTTTATTTACAAGTCCAGAATTTGTCTAGGCCATACCATTCGACCAAATCGAGTAGTTACGGGTGTTCTGGTGACAGGATCATCCTACCTCCCAGAGCCACCAGGCGATACACTAAATTCTCTTACCACAGGTTCACGCCTAGCAGAGTTTACATTAGGCCTATTCATTTCCCCTTGAGGAGACAAATCATAATCATCATAGCACTCAGGTCTAACCGGGGTACTAGATTTCCTAAGATGAAATGAATTTCTTCTTAATACATTTCTAAGGCTATTTCTAACTAAATAAGACCTAGGATAACTGTCACGCTTAATTACAACACCAGGTTGCCAAGTTTTACCTTCCTTAATTACAACTTTCTCATTTTCATTGAAATCAGGTCTTACTTTACTACTTTTGTCATAGTAAGCTTTTACATTTTTTTGTACTTCACAAAGTTTTTCTTTAACATTGTTGCAACTCTGTGGCTTGAGCAACTTATCATGTACAGGAAGCCTAGTTCGCATCCTTCTGGAGAACAAAATTTGTGAAGGACTTAAACCTAAATTATACAATGGAAGGTTCCTGTAGCCCATTAGGCCTAGTTCAATGTCTTTGCTGTCATCTTTACATTTCTTTAAAATATTCTTACACGTTTGAATGGCTCGTTCTGCGAGTCCATTCGACTTAGGATACCTCGGGCTACTAAAAATGAACTTGAAATTCCATTGCTTAGCAAAGTTGTTACATGCTACAGTATTTATTGAAAGACATATTATCACTGTCAACAAATTTAGGAATACCATGAGTTGCAAAAATACATTTTAGCTTACAAATTACCTCATCAGCTTGTTTAGAACGCAGTTCTATTAATTCAATCCATTTTGACAGATAGTCTACAAGTACTAAGTAACTTTTACCGCAAAAATCTAATATATCAAGAGCAACCTTTTCAAAAGGAAGTTCAGGTATCTCATGAGACAACCAGGGGTGCCTACAGGGGGGGATTATGACGTCAATGGCGTCATAGAATTTTTTGGGGGGGATTATTTTTGTTTACTGTAAAGGTACAACGTACTTCTACTAATTTTACCAATAAATCGTCAAAAATAAATTAATTGCTACACTTTTTAAATTTGTATATCATTTATAAAAAAAAACACTATTTAATAAAATAATTTCTATGTACGAAATGGGATTTACAATATGCACATGCCCACACGACACGACTGTCCAGTGTAGCCTATGCCGTCAGCGTTCCTGTACACTTGTTTCTTCCATGGCGGCCGTGACACGCAAGCAGCCGCACTGGCACAAACCACGAGACTCTCTTCAACCGGACACAAATAAATTAATTCTTTCAACTTGTCCTCTGTTTCCTATCGATAAATTATTCAAACTACTTCTAGGGGGGAAATGCAAATTTGCTTTGGTATACTTCAAAAAGTAAAATTAATAATTCCCCCCCCCTCCCAATATAGCTTTGACGATTTAAAACTTATTTTTAGGAGGGAGGGTGCATTGAAATTGAAATATATGCATTAATTACTTTTTACCGGGGCAATGTAAAAATGGCAACACAACAAAATCTTCATTCTGTCATCTAATAGCAAAATGAATCCCCCCAATACAGCATTGACGTATTAAGGATTATTTTAAGGGGGGGAGGTTGCGTTGAAATGGACAGTTACTTTTTAGCGGGGAAATTTAAAACTGGTAACACAACAGTCTTCAATTAATCACCTAATAGCAACATTAATGATTCCCCCCAATATAGCTTTGACGTTATAAAAATTATTTTTTGGGGGGATAGGTATGTTTAAATGATCAGGTTCTTTTTGGGAAGGAAATGAAAAAATGGTAATACAACTAAAACTTCAACCAGTCAACCAATAGCAAAACGAATTATTCCCCCTTCCATATAGCCTTGAAGTTTTACAGGTTATTTCTAGAGAGGGACTTTGAAAAGAATCATCACATTTTTGGGGGGGAAAGTAAAAATGGTGATGAGGCATTTTAATCGGTCATCCATAAGCAAAATTAATTATTCCCCCCAATATCACGTTGACATTTTAAAGATTATTTCTAGGAGCGAAGGGGGCGTTATAACGTTTTTAAATATTTGGGAGCAGGGGATTGTACAAATTGTAAAACTTCAATTAAAAAATGCACTAATAACAGCTTCATTACAAAATGACATATTTTCGCCAAAAAAGTATGAAATAATAATAATAACTAACTATTGTTGTCATAGTTGTCATTTAACTCCTCTTGATTAGCTTTAAACGTAAACACACATTTATAAGAAACGTAACTCAAGAAAAGCAAGTAAAATGGAGAAAACTTATGAGGTTTATAAACTCATTCTTTCACAAATATATTTATGTACCCCGTGAGTCTAATAACGAACTTAGAGGTTAATGACGATGATACAATTTTTTGTCATGGTAACAAAGAAACGTCATTAGGTAACCAAAATCATTTGGTCGCCTCTCTTCCTTGGTTAAAACCTTTTTTCATTTCGTACAGTTAATTACTGTGTTGTTTAAATGTAAGTAAATTACAGCTGATTTTTGGGCCAAGGCTCAAGAATGATAAACTTGTCTTCTTCCCCCAGACGGTGATCCGGAAATAACTGACGACTAATAAAATCGAAGTTTAATTAAAAATAATAATTTTTAAGTAATTAATATAATTAACTCTTAGTCGGAAACATGTTTATAATTTGAAAGTGATGTAACTTAAACTAACCCATATTATTTTTAATGTCCTGTGCTTAAATAGGATTTCATAAATATACGTTGTGCGGAGGGGGGGATATTTGATAGATTCTGGAAATTTTTGGGGGGGATTGGCGTCATAGCTCTTGGGGGGGATTGGCACCCCTGGAGACAACATTGGTTCCTTAACATTATTAGGCCTATACTTTCCACAGATTGAGCAACTGGTCACAGTATTGTCAATATAATTTAAAATACGTGGCCAAAAAATGACTTGACGAGCACTATTCTTTATTTTTTCCATACCAAAATTACCTTCATGCAAGATTTTAAGCATTTCCTTTCTTAAGGAAATCGGGATAATAACTCTGTCTTTATAAAAAAACAATCCTTGTTCAACATAGATTCATAGATATCTTGTCTTAAATTAAAGTAAGGTTTAACAGCATCATCTAGTTTATGTTTACTCTTAGGCCAACCGTTCTTAGCTAAATACACAACTTTACTAAGTGTACAATCAGCTTCGGTTTCACTTCTAATCAAATCTTTTTTAGAATCAGAGATTGCTACATGTCGAAAAGCACCTACACAATGTACAAGTTCATTAACAAATTTACCGTCAAAATCGTCTTGGTCTTTGGGTAAATATGAGCGCGATAACAAGTCAGCTATATACATATACTTTCCAGGAAGATATTCGAGATCAATGTCATATTTTAACAGTTTTACTTTCATTCTTTGTATGCTGGGAGATATTACATCAGACACATTTTTATTCATTATTGATACAAGGGGTTTACAATAAGTCTGAACTTTTACTTTCCTACCATAAACATAATAGTGAAACTTAGTTACAGAATAGACAATACTTAGAAATTCTTTTTCAATTTGAGAAAAATTTTTCTCACATTCCGTTAGACTTCTAGAAGCAAAGGCCATTGGTTGGCCATCTACCATGATACAACAACCTATGCCATCTTTTGAGCTATCACATTGTATGCTCAACAGTTTATTTTCATTAAAATTAGACAAAGCTGGAGCTTCAGCAACCATAGCTTTAAGTTTTTCAAGGACTTTTGAGTGTGAACTAGTCCAATAGAAATCTACTTTATTTTTAAGCAACTCTCTGAGAGGGGCTGTTACTTCAGCCATGTTTGGAACAAATTTTCTTAGATAGTTAAACATACCAAGAAGTCGCTGTAACTCTTTTTTACATGTTGGATCTTTCAGCGATATTAGAGCTTTGACACGTTCAGGGTCTGGTTTTACAATATTCTTAGAAAAAATATGACCAACAAATTTTACTTCCTTTACTTTGTACTGTATCTTTTCAAAGTTAAACTTAATGTTAAGTTCCCTAGCTCGTTCCAAAACTTTATTCATAGTTATATCATGATCAGTTTCATTATCAGCTGCAATTAACAGGTCATCAATATACACCACTACATTAGGTATATCTCCAAAGTTCGCTTGATTTATTTTTTGAAACACTTCAGCAGCATTAACTAAACCAAAAGGTAACCTTAGGAATTTATACAATCCAAAAGGTGTATTAAAAGTACAGTAACTGCTGGATTGATCATCAAGTTCAATTTGATAAAAACCCTCTTTTAAATCTAACACGCTAAATTTTTGTTACTCAACTTGGAACTCAAGTCCTCCATAGTAGGGATAAGAAAAGGATCTTTTTTAATTGCTTTGTTAAGATGTTTCGGATCAAGACAAATCCTGAGCGACCCATTAGACTTTTCAATAACCACTAAATTGCTAACCCAATTTTCAGGCTGATTAACCTTTGATATAATTCCTTCAGACTGATCCAATTTCAACTTCAGTCTATTTTTAACTGACAGAGGAATTCTGCGAGGACTTTCAATTACAGGCACAATATTTTCTTTTAGCCTACTGTTACATTTAGCACCTTTAAATTTACCAGTGCCTTCAAAAACATCTTTATTGCTGTCTAAAAACAACTTAATATCATTAGGAACAGAGGATGTATTAATCAAATTTACCTTACCCGTACGAACAATATCTAGGCTGATACTACCACTCAAACCTAAAATAGGCTTCATCCTGTCATTTTGATTCTTAGGATCGACGATTACAAAAGGCAAGTATTTATTACTTTCATCCAGGTCATCACAGTCTTTTCTAACATTACACTTTAGATTTACAACACCCAAAGGTTTTATCTTCGCACCACCATAAGCTTGAAGAACTATGTATGTCGGACTTATTTTAAAATGTTTATTGACCGAACCAAAAAGTTCAATAGGCAAAATATTAACTTCAGATCCAGTGTCAATTTTAAAATGAATCAGCTTATCCTCAACATAGATAGGATACAACCACTCTTTAGGGCCTACATTAGCTATAGGCTTACTGTCAATTAGATGCACTTTAGAAACTATCAAGGAGTCAATTACCAGTCATTTTCATCTTCTGTATTACCCCTAATTAGGCCTACCTTAGAGTTCTTGCCACAGTAAAAACATCCAACAGAAAAATGGTTCGGCTTGCCGCAAATATTACATTTCTTACCGTACGCAGGGCAATGAAACTTAGCATGCGTCTTATTGCACTTTTTACATAAATATGGGCCTACTGCATTGCTTGATTTGTTCACTGTCTTAGGTTGATTGAACTGTTTATTCTTACCACTATCAAAATCCTTCGGCTGAAAATTCTTTTTACCTTTGAAGCTTACTTTCTTAGAATCAGAATTATTAGGTTTTGGGGTAGGCCTACTAGGCTTACTTCCACTCGTTAGTACATTCACTTCTTTAGACTGTACCGCTTCTCCTTGCTTCTTACCCGTTTCAGCTGCTCGGCAGTAGTCCATTGCTTTCTCAAGACTTAGGTCTGGGAAACGCAATAACCTTTCCTAAAACCTTGTCATGGATCCCCAAAACTATTCTATCCCTTAAGATTCTTTCTTGTTGACCTTCATACTCAAAAGATTTTATAAGTTTCTTTAAGTCCGTTACAAAATTATTGAAAGTTTCACTGGGATCTTGATTTCTACTATTAAACTTGAATCTTTCAATAACAATGTTCTTTTTAGGGTTTGTATATTTCTCAAAGGCCCCAATTACAGTTTCAAAATCCTTTGATTCATGTTCATTCAGGTCAAATGTATTGAACAATTCCACTGCTTCTTCTCCTATTACGTTAAGTAATATAGCTACTCTTACCTCCTCAGATTTCTTTTCCAAGCCCAAAGCTTTTAAATATATGAGGAAATTTTGTTTAAACGTCCTAAAGTTCTCTGAAAGATTGCCGGTAAGGCTCAATGGCGGCTCAATGGCGCTGGTATATTACACTTTTCCATATTAACACTTTTAAAAAACTCCTCCAGCCAGATTACATGAATATTATTACTGTGCCATGTTGTTATATCTGGCTGGGTATTATAATAAATAAGACTCACTGATCATTTATAATTAATTGTACTTTATTAGAATTACTGAGTACCAGACACACCATTCTAGCTTGATGTCCATTGTCTGAGAGAGCCAGTCCAGGGTTCACAGACCCAATCTTATTTAGCTAGACCATCTAGATATCATGTTACTAGTTCAACTAATACTATACAACACCTTAAATAAAAGGCTGAAAGTTGCAAACTATAATCAAACTGATATAATTAACAGTAAGATATAGGTTTTATCTAAATTTTACACAATTTATGATCAATTTTCTCTGACTTTGTTAAAGCAGCTAAAATGTTTACTGTACGCCAGTGGGGCCCAAACATGTTTAACGTCAAATAAATTTAGGTGTGCCTACGGAAAAATCAATAAACACATATTTAGCTACGAAACATAAATTAATTGAGGAATAAATTGATTCAACTGGTGAACAGGAGATAGACTCTTTCTCCATTTCCCCCTCTTTCGATTAATAAATAAGTGTACATATGTCTTGATATATACGTCTCCATTCTTTTACTGATCCAACAGGCGATAACAAATCACTCCTGAGGTGAAAATACTCATGAGTTTAAAGTATATTGCAGGGCAAAATCCCGGGAGTGGTGTTCAGTGTGTGAAGAGGGAAGAAACAACCCTTTCACTCGTGTAATGTTGTGTGTTGCATGGCTGGCATGCCTGATCATGGCTTATCACCAGGCCAGATCACTGCACATAACATTACACTAATGAGCTGTAAAAACGTATCCTTATGTGAACCTTAAACCATCTGCTTGATTGAATGAACATGGGAAATTTAAACCAAAGATCATTACAACATAACCATTGCCATTTTATACAATACATGGCAAAATGTATTGTGGCATGTATGTATTGTGTATTTTGGTTGTATGTTTTTGTTTTTAGAGGTCTTTCATTACATTTATGAAGGAAAATTTCAAAACTTTGACCCCACCAAAAACTACTTAAAATTTTGAATTAAAAAAACCGTTCTTATGGGCCTAGCGGATGCTTATGCCCTAAAAGGACCGTCCATGCAAAGTGTTGCTCTGGGAGGGGTGAGGGGAGATCCACCTCCCTAAAATTTGAAAATCAAAAAGTTGGGAATTTCCAACCAGCTATAGCAAAAAAAAAAAAAAATGGACTGAAATTGAATGTAAATTGCACAATTACTTTAGTTCAAAATAATACTTAACTAGTGGATCCGAGCGCACGGAATCGTGCGCTACTCTAGCAGAGCGATAATTCGAATGGCGACAAATTTAAAACATAATCATGCTAACACGATCCGTCTTGAGGGTTATGTTTACACAAATTAAAAAATAACAGCAATTAAATTATCCAGCTGATCAAAACGTAAACAATTATGTTCTTCATAAGGATAACATGGGAACTTTAAAAGCCAATGGGGCAGAGCCCAAGGGACTTTTTCAAAAATGTAAGGTCAGTTTGCAAATCTACGCGACACGCTCTTTCCAATGAGCCGTCAATGATCAAAATCGGTTAAGAAATGACGGAAGAGTTCATAAGACAAATTTCGTGTTGGCGTATTAATTATATAGATTTATTTTGCAGTACAGTAGTGTCCCACAAACCCGGACTAATGTGAACCGAACGGTGTCCGGGTTTGTGAAAATTTTGAGTTATCGGGAAATGAGTAAAAATACCCCCGTTGCAGCAAACCTGCATACTCAGCGAATTTCCAGTGCAAAACAACATATTTCAATCCAACATAGCGAGATTTGACATGTTTTTGTAAGCTCCATAAGAATAACATGGGGAATGAGTATGCAGGTTTGCTGCTACGGGTATATTAAAACTGGGTGGTTTTAATTCAATATTTAGTAGGTCTGAACTAGGAGAAGCCATTTACCAAGTTTTATCAGGATATGTTAAGAAATAAGCGAGATAAAGAATTTTACTTATTTCCCATAAGGTTAACATTGGGACAACGTACTGTGTTTACCACTTTCAATATCTCGGTAACTAATGGACATAGAGTAGTGATTCAAGATACTAAATTGTTTGTTTTTTTGAGCTGAATTCAATGGTGCCAACAAAAATTGGATTATTTTTATTTTTTTATGTAAAAAACAAAAAAACCCATTTTTGGGGGGGTTTTACCCCCTTTACCCCCCTTTCCGGTAGTCCGATTGGGCTGGATTACGAACTCGTCCGAATAATTACTACTTTACACATCCATGCCAAATTTCACTAAGATTGGATCATTTTTACGCGAGTTATCGTGCTTAAAGACACACATATATATATATATATATGAAAATGAACGAATAGTGTTTTTTGCTTCTGGGGGCCCCAAAACGAAAAGTTATCATGGTCTTGGGCTTAGGTCTTACCATGAGTACTACGGTAATAGCTTCTTCCCTATAGGGGAAATTCGCTAACAAGAAAAAATAAAAATAGTTTCTGTTATTTCTATAAAAAATCATTTATTTATTGCATAGTAAAAAATACAAGAACTACATTATCAGTTCTAAAAAAAACTTAAAGAAAAACCAAAACTGTTTTAGCGAATTTCCCCCTATAGGGAAGTAGCTATTACCGTAGGCGGCACGGTGAGACTTAAGCGCGGGACCACCGTAACTTTTTATTTTGAGGTCCCTAGACCCCAAAAACACCGTTCGTTCATTTTCATATATATATAAATATATATATATAGGGATATATATCAGTCCGTAGGCGCGATAACTTTTGTAAAAAAGGTCCGATCTTGATGAAATTTGGAACAAACGTGTAAAGCGTCATTCATGACTTCGAGTTCGAAAACCAGCAAGACTGGTTTACTCTAAGAAGGTTTTTTTGACAAAATAAAATTTATTTTCAAGATTTAGCACCTTTTTACTAATTATTTTTAAATTTCATTGGCAAAATTGAATTCAGCTTAAAAAAACAAACAATTTAGCATTTTGAATTATTATTCTACGTCAATCTGTTGCTTAGATATTGGATAGTATTGGATGTGGTAAACACAGTACGTTGTCCAATATTATTTTTAATTTTTCCCTCCAAAAAGTATAGTCACCCTGATTTAAGATATTTAAAAAAATACAACTCTGAACATATGGTTAAATTTTCAGGTGATGAATATTTTATTTTTGTTTATTGGTTCATTGATCAAGATTTTGCAGAAAATATATACATACTATATCAAAAAATACAAATTATTTTTGAATTTAATAAAGAAAGTGTGAGCATTTGGAGGGGGGATGTCTTGGCCTAAACTGCCTGAAAATGTAGCATAATATATGGTATGTTTACAATGATGAGGATTGATAATATGATTTATTGAAATTGGCTGGAGATACAGGTCTGTTATAACAGGGATGTTTTAATTACTGTAAAACTGACCATATGATTGAATTTAATTTTTTCATGAGTTTAAGTTATTTGTTTATTTTGAGTGTTTTGAATTAATTGATTATATGTTTGTTGCCATAATCAAACATAAAGGTAATTTTTATAATTGTAAATAGGTGAAGAGTGTGAGTTATCATCAGGGCCGCACTCAGACCGGGATAGCCGGTACAATTTTACCGGGGCCCGGGGTCAAGGGGGGGCCCGGGGCGGGTCGAAGGGGGGCCCGGGGGGCCGTAATTGGCCTCCGAAATAGTGGAAAGCCCCCGACAAGGCCCGGGAATGGGTAAAAAGGGCCTGCAACGGCAACAAAGGGACACAAAAATCGGGACGTGTGAGTAAAAAAAAAAAAAAAAAAATTACCGCTTTTGCCGAGCCGGAAATCAGCTACGGTTCTGAGTGGAACGGGTGCAGTACCAGACATGAGGGGCCCAGCCGGCTTAATATCTTTACCGGGGCCCGCCGCAGCTGGGTACAGCCCTGCTTATCATTTCAAACAATACTTTCCTTCAAATAGGTTGAATGCTCACATATACAAAGTAAATCCTATGGAAATTCGCTGAGTACGCAGGTCTGCTGCGACGGGGGTATTATATGTGTCACACCGTGCTCTGGCCTTGAATCTCAATGCACTTTATTGCTCTGGCAGGCTTTCCGAGTTATCCAGAATTCCGGGTTATCGAAGTCCGGGTTTGCGGGGCTCTACTGTAATTATTACAACTAAATTTAAATTACTGTAATCCTCTAATCCTACTTTAATAATAATCAAGTTTCTCTACTCTTACTACTCTTGAATTCTCAACTATCTTTTTGGTAAATCAACCTACAGTATAACTGGTCACAGTAAATATAATTTTAGCGTCAGAACAAAATGTCATTTTTGATGTTGTGATATTGTGTTCTTCTACAGTAGAGTCCCACTAACCCGGACTAATGTGGACCGAACGGTGTCCGGGTTTGTGAAAATTCCAAGTTATCGGGAAATGAGTAAAAACAAGAAAAAATAAGAGTAGTGTCTGTTATTTCTATAAAAAATCATTTATTTATTGCATAGTAAAAAATACAAGAACCACATTATCAGTTCTAAAAAAAACTTTAAGAAAAACCAAAACTGTTTTATATGTGTAACACCGTGCTCTGGCCTTGAATCTCAATGCACTTTATTGCTCTGTGGCAGGCTTTACGAGTTATCCAGAATTCCGGGTTATCAAAGTCCGGGTTTGCGGGACTCTACTGTATTCATTTTCGGTTAAGCTTCAATCCCAAATTATGAGGATCACATGTAGACGCATGGCTCTTAACACTTTAAGCATCCTGTAATTACGCATGACTGCTTCGGAATTCCTAATTTCCCAAATCTTAAGGTCTTTAAGAGGGTGTGATCAAAAATATTTTTACCGATTAATTTGCTTGTTTAAATTGAATGATTTCATTTGGGAAATTCCGATTCAAGAGTTGGAATTTCAAGCAAGTTGGTAAAATCAGGTGATCTCCCCCTCCCTAAAATTTTTTGGTGCAATGCCACTGGCCCTAAGTCCATATTTCTGTGCAGCTCCCCTCTCGTCAAAAGTGGTGACTTTTTTCCTCTTTAGCCTGATTGTCTCTTGAAATTCACTCAAATTACCATATTTCCTGCTGTGGGCGGCCCTGTACCCTGTAACAGAGAAGAAAATTTTATTTCTTTCCCAAAGGTTCTTTTAATTAATGTAACACTACTTTACAATAATTAAATTACAGTATTATGTGAGCACGTCACAGCTCTTGAGGGCTAGAAAATGCTATACTCCAGACTAATCCCACATTTTCACTGTAGGCCTAATTCTATTCATCAACATCATCTGCGTTCCAGATAATCTAACATTTATTGTATTACATAGCAACAAACTATTACATATTAGTAATGATGCTTTTTTTTGTAGATCACCATGCCCAAACCCAGTGGAAAACTTACTGAACTACTAACACAAGACCCTCCTGACATCAGGAAACTATTGCTCTACAGTCGAACAAAAAAGAAATATGACTGTGTGGATCTCGGAAAGCTTGCTTTGTTGTACCAGGAAATGAAGAAAAAGCTTAATAACCAGGTGACCCCACTTCTTGTTGCTTGTTGGGCTTGTACTAAACCAGAGGTAATAAGAACTCTCGTAAATGAGGGTTGGAGTGTGAATAGTGATATAGGAGAAATGGGCAGTCCTCTAGGTGCTGCTTTGGATGGTGGGAACATCTCTGTTGCCAGATTACTAATTGAGTTAGGAGCAGATGTAAAGAAATTCCTTCGTGGTGGTCTTACCCCTATGTATTTTGCTCTTTCAACAGAGAAGAAAGAAAGAACGTGTGTTGCTGCCGTAAAATTATTATTAGATTCTGGTGTGTCTGTCAATGCTATTGTTAATAATGAAAGTAGGGAAAGAGCCATCCACATAGCTGTTGAGAATAGTTTGCCCTCGGTTGTTAGTCTTCTTTTGCAGAAGGGGGCTGATCCTAATATTCAAGATGATTCTGGTTGTACTCCGATGCACATTGCAGTGGGAACAAATAGTTTGGCTATGGTAAAGTTACTTTTGCTTCACAGTGTAGATCTCTATAAAGAAAACCATTCTTTTGAAACCCCATTGATAATAGCTGTGAAACAAAATTCAACTGAAATAATTAAAGAGCTGATTGTCAAAGGCGGTTGTGATGTTGATAGGCCTTTTGCAAATGGGACCAATGCACCACTTCATTTTGCAGTGCACCAACTTAAGATAGAAATGGTGAAATTTCTAGTTGATTTAGGAGCAAATACAAATAAAGCTTTACCTTCAGGAACGACCCCCTTACATGCTGTAGCCACCCGTGACATAAGAAAGATTTTCACTCGAGAAAAAGAAAATCCACAAGAACGTAGAGATTTGGCTGCGTATTTAGTTGACAGTGGAGCTGTTCTTAACTCATTTGATAAATCAAGTAAATCTCCAATACAAGTAGCTATTGAGTCAGGGTTTTTAAGTTTAGCTAAACTATTTGTGAAACTTGGGGCTGATTTTAATACCAGAAACCGTGATGGAGAAACCATTTTCCACCAAGTCGTTCCCCTCAATAGAGACATAATCATTCTACTTTTGGAATTCGGAGGTGACTTCAGAGCTTACAACCAGGATGGACTGACTCCCTACCACCTTGCCATCGCTCGTAAGATAGATATAAAGTACATAAAGTGTTTTGTGAAACATGGTTGCCCATATGACCAGGATGTTTCAGTTTGGAATAATCTGGCTAAAAGCAGCAAGGTAGGAAAAACATTTTTTGCTTCTGAAAAACAGTTTTTCAAAGCTATTAAAGAAAATAACTTGGAACTTGTAAAAAGTAGTGTAAAGAATGGGGCTTTGCCAACGAGTTGTTGTGAGGACATGAAATATCCCTTACATTTTATTGCTCATCAGGGATACAATGAATTGTTGATCTATTTACTGGATCAAAAAACTCAGCCCAACAAATTGAATGAGGAAGGAAAAACTCCACTCTATTTAGCCGCTAGTAAGGGCCATTATGACACATGTCGTATCCTACTGAGATATGGAGCTTGTTATAATTATCATAGTAAGAAGTGCCCGAAAACACCTAGAATGATTGCAAGTGAACTTAAATACAATGTAATTGTTGATTTGTTTGATAGCATCGATGTTATCTTTCAAAAAGCTAGGTCTAAGAAGAAAGAATTGGTTAAGTATCTGGAAAATAACCTTCAAAATAGATTGGACTACCTGATGTTTGTAAATGTGATCAATATCAAAGGAGATACTGTCCTAGCTACAGCTTTAAAACATAAGCACATTGTGAATGTAATGGATATGATGAAAATGAAAATGAAGTTGCAGTATTAGTTGGATTCCAAGCTGTGGTAAAAGTACTGGTTCAGTCTAAACCAGTTTTGATCAGTTATGTAATGAGGAACCAAGAATATTGTTTCTCAGTAGATAACAATTTGGTGAATGTTGTCATTTTTTGAAAGAATAGAGAGCTCTGATTTTTCATTTAAGTGAAAATTATGTGGAGGCTAGTTTGTGCCTTTAAGAACTTAAGATAGGATTCTTAAAGTTTTTTTTGTAAATCAGTGATATGTGATGTCACTTGTTCAACCTTGTGATTTGACTTATTCATAAGTGATATGTTTAGAATTAAGAATTTTTTTTGGTTTGCTGCTAATAATACACATTCAGTTTCTTCACTAATATGTCGTTTATTTATTCAAGCTATTAACCGATGTTAGGGCCTGTTTGCACGGTGACCAGACAGTAGGACAGTACAAAAAAATTCTTTTGTTCTCTATTGTTTAAAGGTGTTACTGTCCACTGTACTGGTCGTCGTGCAAACCAGGCCTTATTTTGCATCTTAAACTTCCAACTTTTTACTTATTTTCTTAGTACCTTACTAATTTTTTACTACCTTTTTTCTGATGAACATTTTGCTTATGAATCCCTTTTATACATAATACAAAAAGTTACAGCTTCGATTTCACTTATACATAAGAAAGTACTATATCAAAAAAGTAGCTGACATCTGTATGATTGGAAAAAAAACAGAAAACTCAAATAAGAATCATTGTCGAATAGTTGAAGTGTTTTAAAGTTTATAAGTTAATGTAAATGTAATGTAGCCTTAGATGTATATGTAATCTTAGTAGCCTATAAAATTCAAATTTAAATGTGAAAATGGTTCTGATGGTATTTTATAACATTATGATCAGTGGCAAGGCTTGAAAATTTTGATTGGCCATCGCCAAATTATTAAATTCTATTTGTCTTGGAAAGGAATCAGGCTATGGGAATATTTAATAAGATTATTTTTAAGAGAACTCAAGTTACTATACTAATAGACTATTATATCTAGTAGGCCTACAAGTAATAAAAAAGAACTAAAACTTCTCAATACAATTACACCTAGTTGATCATCAAGCTCCGTTCTTTTGAATCTTGCAGATGTTGCTACCCTATTATCAGATGTTGCTGACTTGACGTTTGTGTCCTCAAGCCATAAAACTCACAACAGCTACTTAGAAGTCATGAGTGCTGCTGACTAGTCCTGGATTTGCACAATCTAGCGTCATGTATGCTGCTTTTAAGCCTTAGTTTTTGCTTGCAGTGGGGTTTGGTGGGGTTTAATTGCATTGCCATTTACTAATTTATGATTTTAATTTAGATCTTTTTTTATTGCCAAACCTGGGGATAACCAAGGCTTCACCACTGATTATAATATGTTATCACCTATAGAAAGAAAAAAAAAAGTTCAAAGGGCAAGATTTTCTCTTAAGCAAACTTGGCTAAAGTTAGTCTATTTAAGTACTCTACTTGTAGTGAGTGATCAAAACAATTGTTTATGAAACTGTTTTACTATATGTGTACATTCAATGTTTTGCATTACTTAGTTTGTTAGCAGTCCTTTTTCTCTTGGAGCCATTTTGCATATATGTGGTGCTATGTTAAGCACTCAAAAAATTAATTCCTTTCCAATATATGAACTATCACAAATTTTTAGGAATATTTTCCTTAATGGCAAGTCATTCTTATTAAATTTTTCCAATGTAGGAGCATAATGTATTGTACTCAGTTGACTGTCGTAATAAATAATGGTTTAAGAATCTTCCCTATTAACACTTTGGGTGCGGCACCGAAATGAGCAAAACCATCCCCAGGGCCTGAAACTTTTTTTTGCATTATATCTTACCTTTTGTGTCCAGAAGCCAGGATCATGGTCGCAAACTGCGTTTCCAGGCGTTTTTTCAAAAAAAAAATGGCGTCCAAAATCGTCAGTCTCCGGAGACCGGGCCGGCCCGCGGGAAGGGGTCCGTAGGCACGGTGACGTAATTTCCCCACTTTTAGCCTCACAAACACACGGTTTTCACACAAAAAATTGTAAATGGCATAATAACTAATATTTACTGTATTTACAGCCTCATCCTCCCTCCCAACCAATGTTTATTTCATTTACAGGGCATCGTGGAACTGTTCAAAACAGTTACCAAAACACAAACACGGTTTGTCCGTACCTCACCAAAACGTCACAAAAAATAAAATAATAAATTATAAAACGTCATATAACTCGCAAAAACACGATAGTAATAAGTCAAACCATGCAATAAGTAAGTAATAGATAAAAGGTCTCTGGAGACCGGGTCAGGCCCGTGGGAACGGCGGGCGACGCGCCCAGAGTGTAGGGCAGGTTGCTATGGCAACGCACACGACAACAACTCCGAGCTTCTCCGCAAGGTCGCAGCACTGTGGCTGATTCATTCCACCGAGTGCGGGGGAGACTCGCGAGACCGGCCAGGCCGGCGCGCGCTTCCAGCCACCGGTCTCCGGAGACCGGGCCGCACCCAAAGTGTTAAGTGATAAAATTGTATATTGTTAAAGAGTCTCAAGTGCAAATTGTCTAGGAACTTGTTGTAAGTTGAGTGTCATATTATGTAGTTATTTATGAGTTGCATATTATGTCCTTAGCTATACTATCAAGATTTATGCTTATCACACAGTTTATACCAGTTTTAGGTGATAGTTTTATTGAAAGTGTTATCTACTTTATTCTATTAAATGTATAATGTGTCGGTTATGTAGTGACTTCAATTGAAAAAAAAAATATGTGAAATATATTGCATTTATTTAACTTCCACTCAACCATATCCATCTATATAATTAATAGGCAAGCATGATTTTTATGATCCTTTTTTTCAGTTTGGATGTGTTTAGGAAAAGTGAATTTGGTCTCCAGGTCTCTTCTGGAGTTGTCCCTGATGACAAAAACAACATCATCAACCAAAGCCACTTGGATAACGTCTTCTGGCCAGTTGTTGTTTAGGAGCTGGTCGAAGGTAATGTTCCACAAAATTGGTCCTAAAACCGAACCCTATGGAGAGCCCTTAGTAATTTCCTTAATTATCTGGTCCCGTCGTGTTCTGGCATGACTGACCTCTGGTCCAGGTAGGAGATGAAAATCTGGTGCAGCACGTCAATTTTTCTGAGGCATTCAAAAACTGTAGGCCACCATACCGAGTCAAATGTCCCTTTAATGTCAACAAAATCATGGCACCATACTTCTGGTCAGTTTCCAGGACTAGGAAATAGATTCAAATTAGATAGTCATTACCTCCCTCTCTGATCGACTGTGGTATAGATTGATGCCCATTACTAAAATTAACATTAGTCTGGTGGGCGGACTGGACCAAGTAATTTGACTCCTTCTGGTTTGGCATACATTATATTAATCTATGTTATGTGTTAGTTTTTGGAATCTTTGTTAATTTGGCTTATCCAGTGAGAAACTTCATGGGGCACATTTCTGGTGCCGACTGACTTCCTAGAATAAGCTGTCCTAACTCTCTGATGCCCGATTTATTCCCGATCCTGAACGAGGAAGTCTACTGCACATATCATTCTATGCTAGCAATTTTACATTCATTCAGAAAATACCTTTTAAGTCTAATATTTATTTTGACTGTGATTCTTCAATTAACTTCCATTCACCATATTTATTTATATAATTAATAGCCAAGCATGATTTTTGTTTGGGTGCATCGTAGGAAAACTTTAAGCACATCAATAGAAATATATTTTCTTGGAGATGTGCACAATTCCATTATAATTCATGTCTTCAGGGCTAATAGAAAAATTAATTTGAAATTTACCAAAAATGTAACATGAACTGGGTGTTTTGTCAAGTTGGTTACAAATGCAAACATGAAAACAACAACTGGAAGACTTTGTTGCTTGTTGCTACTTGAAGCAAAGCGACAGAGTGAAAATAGCTTATCAAAGAACGAACCATGGAGATAAAACCATTGAGTAGTTTGGAAATAGTGTTCATATATTTCAGATGTATGTGTAAACATAAATAATATTTTCTTACTTAAAAAGATACCATATTGAATATATATATATATATATATATATATATATATATATATATAAAATGCAATAAATGACAAGAACTGAGTACCCTTTGTTAGATTTTATTTCCAACCGACATGTTTCGGGATCTAAGCCCATTATCAAGGTTTTTTAAAAGTTACATAGTCAAGTTGATGGTTAGATAGTAAAATTATAAAATGTAAATAAATAAAATTAAAAGTAAACAAAATTTAAAATTAACATATGTATATACACTATTGGTAAAGTAGGGAATGTTTTGTAATCCTTCTATTTCATTTTTGTTTTCATGTTCCATATCCTGTGAAATATTGGGTTATTTAAATTAATTTGAGTATTTAAGACACTGTTGGGGTTTTCTTTATGTTTCAAATATATGTGTAATTCTTCTTTGCTGTCCATTTTGCTACCTTTAGTCATATACTCTATTATCGTCATATTTTTGTCAATGCTTTCATATTTGTGGTTTGAGTCTAAAAGGTGTTCAGCAAATGTCGACTTCATGGTTGTGGTGTTGTTGCTTTTCAGGGCCTGGATGTGCTCTTTAAATCTAGTTCTGAATGTTCTTCCTGTTTGCCCTATATAACATTGATCGCAGTCGGAACATTTTAATTGGTATAAGCCTGATTTGTTATATTTATCTAGTTGATCTTTTGAATTAGTTTTTCTTTGTATCATTTGGAAAACGTTGTTTTTTGTTTTAAAGCTTATTTCTGTATTTGATTTTTCTTAAAAAAGTTTTTCTTTTTTTTAAAAAGTTATTTAACTGAAAAAGCACTTTATTCGTTTAATGAGTTTACTGAGGTTAATTTTTAGTTATTTTATTGTTTATTGTAGTAGATTAAGATCTTCTACTGTATTATGACGCCATTCTACATTTGTATAACTTGTAAATGACAATTTGTACAAATTTTATGAATAAAGTGAATTTGAATTGAATTGAATTGAATTGAATTGAAATGTTTTTCTGATTGCTTTATTTGTGCGGGTATTGTAAGGAACATTAATGTATTTCTTAAGCTCTGGATTTTTGTTCTTAAGATTTGATGTTTAAATAAGATTAAAACAAAACCAGAACAAAAATCCAGAGCTTAAGAAATACATTAATGTTCCTTACAATACCCGCACAAATAAAGCAATCAGAAAAACATTTGAAAAATCAAATACAGAAATAAGCTTTAAAACAAAAAACAACGTTTTCCAAATGATACAAAGAAAAACTAATTCAAAAGATCAACTAGATAAATATAACAAATCAGGCTTATACCAATTAAAATGTTCCGACTGCGATCAATGGTATATAGGGCAAACAGGAAGAACATTCAGAACTAGATTTAAAGAGCACATCCAGGCCCTGAAAAGCAACAACACCACAACCATGAAGTCGACATTTGCTGAACACCTTTTAGACTCAAACCACAAATATGAAAGCATTGACAAAAATATGACGATAATAGAGTATATGACTAAAGGTAGCAAAATGGACAGCAAAGAAGAATTACACATATATTTGAAACATAAAGAAAACCCCAACAGTGTCTTAAATACTCAAATTAATTTAAATAACCCAATATTTCACAGGATATGGAACATGAAAACAAAAATGAAATAGAAGGATTACAAAACATTCCCTACTTTACCAATAGTGTATATACATATGTTAATTTTAAATTTTGTTTACTTTTAATTTTATTTATTTACATTTTATAATTTTACTATCTAACCATCAACTTGACTATGTAACTTTTAAAAAACCTTGATAATGGGCTTAGATCCCGAAACATGTCGGTTGGAAATAAAATCTAACAAAGGGTACTCAGTTCTTGTCATTTATTGCATATTAAATATAGTAGCCCTTAACACTGAATCAAAATATCATATATATATATATATATAAGAGGCGGGGGTGGGGGATCACTACGAGTTGAGTTACAACCAGTTAAGGTAAGCAGCACATTACACTTAAATGAAATGAAATGATGACTTTATTCCACAAATAAATATCATATTTACAAACAACAAAAGTTACCTCAGAACTACGTTGCCACGGTGTCCAGTTAATGTGGCAAACGTTTAAATCTAATTTCAGAAAATTATATAAAAAACAATATTTAAGTCCAGTCCTTCTTATTGAAATCACACATTTTGCCGCTCTCTGTGGTGTCCTAAAATAAAACTAAAAACATTCTTCGCAGTAAATCTTACTCTATTTTTCATGTCCATCGGCTGCTGGGGGCTCTCAGTGACACAAAGGTACAGTGGTCCATCAGCTGCAGAGGGCTCACAGTGACGCAAAGGTACAATGGTCCATCAGCTGCTGGGGGCTCTCAGTGACACAAAGGTAATGGTCCGTCAGCTGCTGGGGCTCACAGTGACACAAAGGTACAGTGGTCCATCAGCTGCTGAGGGCTCACAGTGACACAAAGGTACAATGGTCCATCAGCTGCTGGGGGCTCTCAGTGACACAAAGGTAATGGTCCGTCAGCTGCTGGGGCTCACAGTGACACAAAGGTACAGTGGTCCATCAGCTGCTGGGGGCTCACAGTGACACAAAGGTACAATGGTCCATCAGCTGCTGGGGGCTCTCAGTGACACAAAGGTAATGGTCCGTCAGCTGCCGGGGCTCACAGTGACACAAAGGTACAGTGGTCCATCAGCTGCTGGGGGCTCACAGTGACACAAAAGTACAATGGTCCTTCAGCTGCTGGGGGCTCTCAGTGACACAAAGGTAATGGTCCATCAGCTGCTGGGGGCACACAGTGACACAAAGATACAATGGTCCATCAGCTGCTGGGGGCTCTCAGTGACACAAAGGTAATGGTCCATCAGCTGCAGAGGGCTCGCAGTGACACAAAGGTACAATGTTCCATCAGCTCCTGGGGGCTCACAGTGACACACAGGTACAATGGTCCACCAGCTGCTGGGGGCTCTCAGTGACACAAAGGTACAGTGGTCCATCAGCTGCAGAGGGCTCTCAGTGACACAAAGGTAAAATGGTCCATCAGCTGCTGGGGGCTCACAGTGCCACACAGGTACAATGGTCCACCAGCTGCTAGGGGCTCACAGTGACACAAAGGTACAATGGTCCATCAGCTGCTGGGGGCTCTCAGTGACACAAAGGTACAGTGGTCCATCAGCTGCTGGGGGCTCACAGTGACACAAAGTTACAGTGGTCCTTCAGCTCCTGGGGGGCTCACAGTGACACAAAGGTACAATGGTCCATCAGCTGCCGGGGGCTCACAGTGACACAAAGGTACAGTGGTCCATCAGCTGCTAGGGGCTCACAGTGACACAAAGGTACAGTGGTCCATCAGCTCCTGGGGGGCTCACAGTGACACAAAGGTAATGGTCCATCAGCTGCCGGGGGCTCACAGTGACACAATGGTACAGTGGTCCATCAGCTGCTAGGGGCTCACAGTGACACAAAGGTAATGGTCCATCAGCTCCTGGGGGGCTCACAGTGACACAAAGGTAATGGTCCATCAGCTGCCGGGGGCTCACAGTGACACAAAGGTACAGCGGTCCATCAGCTGCTAGGGGCTCACAGTGACACAAAGGTAATGGTCCATCAGCTGCTGGGGGCTCTCAATGGCACAAACGTACAATGGTCCATCACCCATCTGCACTTCTCTGGTTCTGGGGGCACACAATGAGACGTTTACATAATATAAACAGGGGAAATTAACTTCCCATTTCACCTTACAATTGGTTTTCCGAGAAAACCCGAATGATCAAGTGTGTCAAAATTATCTTTAGGCTTTGTTAATATCATTAATTAATTTATATGTTTTGTAAAATCTAAAGGTGACTGCCATATTGCTAAAAGTGATGGCCATACATTTCAAACTGGAAATCACACCTAAAAACATGTTAAATAAAAAGGAGGCCCCAAAAGAAGTTATTTTATATGTTTATAAAAAAAAAATAGCTATTTGTTTACTTTAAGTATGGCTTGGCTCCCTTTTAGGTGTGACATTCAGTAATAAAATTATAACTAAAGTCTTAAAATTATTTAGGAAATGTGATTTGTTAGGTGCAACAGCTTTATAGTGCTTAAAATTTAAGCTTTTAAGTGTTATTAAGGCTTATTTAATCATGTATTTAACTAAGGTGATTTAACGTAAGGCGATTCTTTGTGACCAAATTGTGGGTGTCTGGCAAATTGTATAAAGATGGGAGAAGGCTCAAATTAAAGGTCTCTATTTCGTGATGGCGGGAAAAATAATGAAATTGCTTGAAATTCGCCAGAAAACGAGAAATAACATAAAATATCTGCCATTTAAAAAGCATTGGGATTTGAAAACGTCTGCTTTGTTCACATAAAACATATGATGCTGATGATTGAAAACCATGTGGTAGGCTGGATATCAATATAAGGTAGATTCAGTTTGCTATTAAGGTATTTTGTACTATAATAAATAAGGATTGTTTGAATTTTCCCTCATTAGGGACTTTTAGCCCCTTCAAGCCACTAGTAAGCCTTAATAACAATGTGTTTTGAATAATAAGTTATTAGTTTATATGGATAGGTTTATAGGAGAAATAAAGTCAAGTAATAGTAATTAATAGTTAACTTATTTTTTAGGTTTGGGAGTGAGTTATCATTGAAAATTGATTGTGGGAAACCAGTTCCAAGTTAATTGTAATGTTATTAGGCAAGTTGTAAACTTCCGCTAGAGTAGAGGGCACGAAATAGGGCGGGTGGCAAAAACTATAAACTCATCAAATCGTCTGCTAAACCTCAGCTGAAATGACTAAATTAAATGATTTTGTTGACCTGTCAAATCTTTGTTTACGTTTTTCAGGGCCTTTTAAGTGTAAATTTGTGTTTACTGGTTGATCATAATGTTGATTAACTACGCAATCAAATAATAAACAATAATTTTGCCAGCAGCGCCATTCATCTGCTCTATTTGGTGCCCGCAATTGTAAGCTTTAAGTTACATGATGAATGGTATGCAGCTTTATCCATATTATCCACTCAAAACATTCTTCATGCGAAAACCCTTTATTAGAAGTGGGTTTGCATATTTGCATATATTGGCATACATTTAAATTACTCTTTGTGTGGTTATAATCTGGCTTATTTATCTAAGCATTTCCTAATTTACAGAGCAGACTATTAGTACAACGAATGTATGGTTTTACTTATAAAAAGTTCTATAACAAGGATTTAAAAAAATACTTCAATATTCTTATAAAAATGCTCTAGACATTTCTCAATAATATTTTCACTATCTATTAAGCTAGGCAAAATACAAGCAAAAGGGGGTAAATATTTTTTAAAAGATTCACAAATCTTTCGAATGTCTCTCTGTAAATTTGGAATCTTGCCTAATGGGAGAAATTAAGAAGTTTAAAGGGTGCCCTGTTTAATTTATTGAAGTTGTTAATTTATTCTTTTTGGAATAATAGCATAATCCTACCATACATTTATTTACCCAAGTAAATAATTTAATACTTAAAGCTTAACTACGTAACACTAGTACTGCTTTTTCTATTCATTTTCGTTAAGTTTTCACTTTCTGCTATTTAAAAAAAAGATATAGGTGAGTAAGATAAATCGAATAGACCTTTTTCAGAATATACCAGACACTATTAAGGACATTTTTTATAACCAAGAATGTACTAATCAAAAATTACAAGTTAACACAACAGTTTCGTTAGTAAAGACTAATATTATTTGATAATAAGAGTGTTGGAAGATTGATTACAAGTAATCTATAGTCAAAGCAAATAATTTCATTTAAAAGTTGTGATGACAACTCAGCTGATGTTTTATGTGTTGTTGACTTTTTTAGTTGTGATACGAGGTACGTTCGGAAAGTAAGTTCCGTATGGGAGTAAAAAAATGCCCAATGCATTTACAACATTTTTATCATATACATCTTAAAGAGCGTACCTTAAACTACTTTTCTACATAGTTCCCACAATATTTAGGCACTTGATTTTTGCTGAAAAGAATTCTGCTGCCAGTGCATGTAACTACCCGCTGACACCATCTTTAAGTTCATCGTCATTCACAAACCGACAAAAGGTTTCAATGGTGAACAGAAGAGTTCTTGAAATTTGTGGGAAACACTCAGAAAGATCAGTAATTTTAAATTTCCTTTTTTCCAGAACTGTATCGTTGATTTTGGCAACAAGATCGTCAGTAACGACTCATGGTTGGCCACTCCACTCTCCATCGTGGACATTAGTGCGACCATCTTTACGGTTCGGGAAAAAAGGAAATTCAAAATTATTACTGATCTCTCTGAGTGTTTCCCACAAATTTCACGAACTCTTCTGAACACCATTGAAACCTTTTGTCGGTTTGTGAATGACGATGAACTTATAAAGATGGCGTCAGCGGGTAGCTACGTGCACTGGCGGCAGAATTCTTTTTAGCACAAATTAAAAACCTTCTCCCTAGATATGACAAGTGCCTAAATATTGTGGGAACTATGTAGAAAAGTAGTTTAAGGTACGCTCTTTGAGATGTATATAATAATAATGCTTTAAATGCATTGAGAACATTTTTACTTCCAAACGGAACTTACTTTCCGAACGTACCTCGTAAAAATAAGATAGTTTTTTATAAAGAGTTCTTTCATGTAAAATAAAAAAGGTTTAGTTTAATCGTTTATAGCCTACTTTATTTATGTAAGTATCAATCAGTAAATTCAACAAAAATAATGTTAAAATGAGAACAACACTTTTTTATAGTTTTACCAAGTTGTTTTCAGAAAGAGATTATATTATCCCTTGGGTTTGTTAACAATTATTAAAAAACTTTTTATGAAATGGGGTCCAGTTTGATTTTTTAAGTACTATAAGCAATAAGTGTGCATTACTATTTTTCCCAATTCGCTATAAATGAGGTTTAGAATATGATTCAAGATTAAACACTCCAGAGGTCGCGTGGGGTACAGTCGTATTCCAGTGTTTTGTTTCCTATGCGCCATTATGATATGGCAGCTTGTGTGACCTTGAGCGGCCATTTACCTTACCCATGAAGTGTTTAAAATGCATTAATATTGGCTTGGCCCTAATCATGAGTCTACAGTGCTTATAATTCCTGATTTAGCCAATTTATTCCCCTATAGGGAAGAAGCTATAACTGTAGGTCTCATGGTAAGACCTAAGCACAAGACCATAATAACTTTTCATTTTGGGGCACCAGAAGCACAAAACACCATAGTTTGAATTTATATGTATCTATCTATCTATCTATATATACTAGCTAGCAGAACCTGTAACTTCGCTCACGATAAACATTCAATATACAGTATAACCTTTCAATAATATAGTTTTGTTTTGCAATTTAGTCTTCTTGTTATAAAATCTGTTTCTTGAAACATGTCAAATGTACTTTCATCAAATAGAGAAATGTTTTTATAAATTCGCCTAGTACGCAGGTCTGCTGCGGCGAGGGTATTCTATTCCTGCCTAAAGGGTCTGTCTATACTAAAAATACGACCTTATCGAGCGCCCCACCGACAAAGCCCCAAAGGGTGTTGCTACCCTGGGTAGGCCCAATATTGGCGGTGCTCCCTCTTGCAAGTTCCATTTGCTTGTGTCGGCTGACCAGTCGATCTTGCTATGAGGTTGAGAGGATCGAGGGACTTGTCGAAAATTACGACCGACCCGAGCCGGTCCGGTCGTACTACCGAAGCCACGACTGAGTCGTGGTCGTGCTCGGCTCGGGTCGGTCGTAATTTTCGACAAGTCCCTCGATAATGGGAAACGTTATTTTTGTTTTCTCGAAATGTCGGGATATATGTGTAAGGTGACCAGACGTCCCGTTTTTTAGCGACGTGTCCCGTTGTCCCGACGAACTCTCTCAGGACGCCCATTTGTCCCATTTTGGCGTTATTGGTAAGAAAAATACTTTAAAAAATACGTTTTAATGTAAAAAAACTTTTAAATTAATTTTTTCGGATCTTTTGTACTTTCCTAGGAACTTAAAATGGTTATAAGATTAACTAGAGTCTAACACATATTTTCAATCAGGAAGTGTCTAAAACCCACCAAAATGCTCCTAATTTTTAAAAATTTTCCAGGGGAGGACCCCCGGACCTCTTCTCTTAGTGGGGGGTATGGTAATACGTTTTACAGCAAAAAACTCTTAAATAAATTTTTCCGGTTTTTTGTAGTTTCCTAGTAACTTAAAATTAATGGTAAAAATGAACTTGAGTCTAGCACATATTTAAAATCTGAAAGAGTCTAAAAACGCACCAAAATGCTCCTAATTTTTTCAAAGTTTTCCGGGGGAGGGCCCCCCCGAAACCCCCCTCTTTGTGGGGGGTAGACCCCGCGGAGGTCGGCATCCCGTTTTGGCTGCTCAAAAATCTGGTCACCTTATATATGTGGCGTGTGCTATTTGTGTATGTGTCGAATTATGCAAAAATAATTTTAACAACTGACGAAAACAACATCTACTGTCGTCGCTGCATTTGGAGGCAACACCACATAAAAAAACCTTAAGGTGGGTGATGCCCATAAATAAAACAAAAACTATATTACACCCCGCCTACTAGCATGTCTTTCACACAAATAAAACTTGATATTTGGCTGAGCTAGATGACATCTAATTTATACATTAGATACATTATTTGAAATGGCGACCTACTTTGGTTGGTATTTTAAGCCAAGTTTCAATAAAAGATGAGTGGAGGGTGATTGTGGCGCGATCTTGTGTTGTGGCATGATCTTGTTATTGACTAAGGCCGACATGTTCCTCAGATAGGACTGTTAACCCTTGAGGGGGCGCTTCGCCGGCAAAACGCGAGCGGGCGCATGCGGAGTTTTACTCCGCAACACTAGATTGCACAAATTTAACCCATTTTACTTGTTTTATAACGAAATATTGTATTTAAATGTTGACAAACTTCATTAGGAATCACATTTCATCGTCGGTTCAATTAATTGTTCAACTTAATAGGTGTAATATTTCAATTAAACATAGTAAGTAATTTTCTAGTATAAAATATGTATTAATTATTATTTACGATTCATTTCAAAGAGCAGCAAACTCAACTTGATGTTATCCATCCGTCCATCTCTGAAAGCAGTACTATATTAGCAACCAACACCCTCGAAAACTGCCTGGATATGGTGCCTAAAACCTTGTTTTACAACGATATTGTTGGATGCCTCTATCGATCACCTGTGGTTATCAATCAGATAAAACAATGTTGTGCGCATTGGTTTCATTACTTTTTGTCAAAATAAATGTACTAATTTAAAACCTTTTTGACATGGCTAAGGAAACAAATAATATAAAACACTAAAAAAACTTGTTAAATAATGAAAAAAAACTTTTCTCCAGTTAAATTTACACATGACTATCACCCTTTACTTTCCAGGTACATACAGTGAACCTCTTGCAGACTATTCATGGATAAAATACTTTCCAGGTACATACAGTGAACCTCTTGCAAATATTTCATGAATAAATTATGGATGCAAATTAATAAAAGCGCCCGAGTTTCAACGCCCTTATATTAAATTTTTTTCTGTCACAACACAATCTGGACAAAATTATTGTGCCAAACTGTCCTTATAAATGGTATATTACATACATAATGGTGTTACTAGAGTAGAGTACACCAAAATAGTCCATGAGCGTTTAACCATTGTTGCCAGATTTCAGGGCCCTACTTAGAATAAATGGTAAACATAACCTTAGAAAAGGTGTTTGGCATATTTGTTTATTTACAATTTCAACCACTTAAGATTTTTTGTGAGTTGTGACAGAAACAGTTAATACATTGAATATTTTATTTAATTAATATCTCGTTTTTATTAAACTATTGTATTTATGGTAGAGGTAGTGAGGTGTGAGAAGAAGCTTGAAAGTTTGAAGTTTCAACAGTGGAGGGGAAGAAATCATTGATGACGTGGAAGTAAACAAAGCCATGTGATTACGCTTCTAGTCTGGTAGATAAAAAATACTAAACCAAAACAAAATGTGGGTTGATATTAGAAACAATGTTTTGCTCTTTGAATAACAATCAATAAACAGGTGACATGTTTTTTGTTTAGCATGTAACACATGACTGACATAAGAAAATCGTTGTTGAATCAATTGATCATCTGTTAATATTTATTTCCCCTCCTCCAAAAATCCAAATACATCTGGGTTTGTTTGTAAACACCCAAGCTTCTTCTTAGACCTCACTACCTCTATGCAATATTACCATTAAAATATGCATATACCTATATCATATTAAAAAAATCATCGATTTGCTTTGATGCTGCTTTGGTTTACTACTGTACCAAACACCTATGGTTTACCTTACTTAAGATTTATAGTTCACTATCATTAATTGGAAGAATATATGAAAAAGGAATGAACAGTGCGAACGAAACAGTATGAACAGTAAAGGGAACGAATTTGTTTACAAAACTTTAAGTTAAATAACATCCTCAGCCCTTATGTCGCAGTCATCATCGTCTTCACAGTCATCCGTGGTGTCATTTACGAGAATTGGGTCAATTAGCACGTCACTGGCACACTGAGACTCAAAATCGGCCTCTTGAACATTTTCTGCGTGCTGCACACACTTGATCCAGGCTTCTTACGTAATATTGTCTACAGCTTCATTAGCTAATTTTTCTACATCTATTAGCTTGAACGTATTGTTCTTCAATGCCACTTCTCTCTTCACCTGAGCCCAAATCAATTCTGCCGGATTATATTAGCAGTGGTAAGGTGGCAGACGCACCACTTCGTGACTTCGTGTCCCATTTCATTTGCAATGTGGTCAAGTTCGTACGTCTTCTTGGCCGTCTTTATTTCATTCATTGAGAGGAGCTCACATTTTGTTACCAGAGGATCATGGCGAATGTTCTTTTGCTTCAGCCAGGCAATATATCACTCCAAAAGGATTCCTGTTGGTACCTACGAAAAATAAAAAGGGTATTAAAACCTCTTCTTCACTCGCGGATTCCGTCGAACGCACTGTCCTTTTTGTTGCAGGACCATGGTTTCGGCGCATCGCCATCTTCAGCTACTACTACAGCTACTATTCAATTCAATTCAATTCAAAAATTGAATTGAACTACTACATCTTCAGCTACTACTGGTTATACACGACGCACGGAATCCATTACTATTAAGGGTATTAAAAGTTTAAAATTTTTTATCCAGCATGTTGTTTCAATGCTGCCGGATGTTATATTTGATATTTCCAATTTATAATTATTTTTAGGTAGGAGGCAGGTACATATAACCACAAACACTGAATCTGGGTGGGAAATAAGTCAGATAAGGGAAATCCCCCCGTCGCACCAGATCTGCATACTCAGCGAATTTACAACTTTGTTATAATGCCATAAGCTAAATGTAGCCACATATCACATTCAATGATTTTATGTTGACAGATAGAGAATTCACAAAATATAACTTATTTTCCATAAGAATAACATAGGGAATGAGTATGCCGGTTTGCTGCCATAAGGAACACTGAAAGTAGGTATTTTTAGCATAAACAATTATATTTTATTCGCTAATAAATTAATATATCCAAACTCATTTTAGATTGGTCGGTCTAATTTGAGTCCTTAAATGTCCAGTTATAAATATACATAATAAATAAATGAGGATTATATCACTTAGGAAAAAGTTTCCCCTATTGTAAGCCTATTAAAAAAAAAAAACAAGATTCAAGGACAACAAATATCATGTTCAAAATGACGTCAAACTGCAATTTCGCGGTTAGAGTATAGCTTCCAGAAAAGTATTCGATGTACATAGAGAAGTAAACAAAACTAAACCCCCATGACTTTCAAGCTACACGTTAAGTTTAATTATATTACGTTGTCTCTTTCTGATTTTTGTAATCAAAATTAAATAAATAGGCTTCTGTAATGTTTGTAATATTTAAGCTTAAAAACTATTATTACCTTCAATCCTCCGTTTTCATCAGAATCTTGCCATATGAAATTCTTGGTACGATTCTGCAAAATCCACGTTTCGTCGAGGTACACCACAGGTCGACTGTCATTTAATCTAACGTTATGCATTTTCCTGGGGAATACAGCTCTGCTTGCAGCAATGTCACTGCGCTCCATCAAAAATTTTCGTCCGTCATTTGCTCTCCGGAATTTAAACCCAAGGGATTGCAATATCCTTTTGACAGAGGCATTGGAGCCATCAAAGCTGATTTTTTCCTCCAAGTCAGTTCTGATTTTGTCTGCGGTGGGAAATTCCTCTCTATCATAATATTCAAGAACGGTCCTGTGCACAACTTGCTTATGAAAGTCATCTAGGTCAGTTTTTTTTGCTTATACGTTTGTAGAAGCTCCTTGGTTTTTTTAAATGCTTCAGTTGCGTCACCGGCAGAGTTCAACATATGTTTGATTCCTTGCACTGTCTTTTCAGACACTCCGCACGCTTGTGCAGTTAATTTCATTACTTGTGGAAATTTTATGTTTTCCCTTTCCTCAGTTTTTTCCGCCGAATTAGAAAAAAACTTCAATACATTACCAATGATTTCTTTACTTTGGCTTTGAATGTCCTTCTTTCCTTTCTGCACGCCAATGGCTTTCTGTGATTGCGTAGGCAATTCTAAAGTTATGTCGTCATCCATCTTCATTAAATACTATTAAAAACAACGAACGAACGAGCAAACTAAACAACCTTTTCAAATGAAGGTTAAATAGATATAATATATACAGTATAAACAATAAAATAATAAGTATAAAAACATAATTAAAATAAAACTCTAATAAAAATCTTCCACAATGTAAACGAAAACTGCACAATGTTGGTTATGACGACCAAGTGCTGAGAATTTGTTTACATTTGAAATTAATTGTTTATTTACATTGACGTCCAGTAACATTTTATTTTGACAGTTACAAATTGGCAACATTGCTGGGCGGGAGGGGGTGAGGGGGGACACAGCTGATCGAATCATCATCGGACTAATTTGGTGAATGCAGAATGCAGAGAAACTAGACCTTTTAACTCAAAAGTGTCTTTATTTTCCAGAAAACTTTTCCTTAAATCACACTTTATGATATTTTCAAAGATTACATAGAGTGAGGTAAAATTGATTGAATCGAGAAACAATCGAGGCACGGCGATCGAGGGAGTGGTTTATTGTGTTAGATGCCCTTGGGATGAAGACTGTCATATCCTGTTATGACCGTGTTACTTTAGGGCCCCATAGATTTAAGCTCCTCCAGCACACTTGGAAGAACACTTCTCCATTGCCCTATTTCCTTCAATATAATTTTTATTGAGATTAAGTAAAGTAATATATATTTCAATAGAAAGTGAATGGAAATTCCACTTACAAATGGTATATTTGAGTAATAAATGAATTAAACTGTCCCTGAGGAGTATTGTATCGGTAATGATGAAAATGTTTGATGGAAAGATCACACGTCCTTGAAAGGTTTACCCATCAGTGTCTAAATTCAGAAATTTTGATAGCGTTTTTTAACTTCAAAATAAAGTAATTACCATAATCACTGTTAAGAGTACGGTAATACTTTTGAAAATTATAAATGAGTAAAGCTCTGTTTAATTAAAACTGAGAGTTCATTTTGTGTTCAGGGTAAACTAAAATTTAATGTAAGTAAGAAAACAATGTAATTTATTTGATAGGGTTTAGTAAAATATAGTTTCTTATAGTGAGAGAATTGTTCATTATTAATTACCTTGAAATAAATTTAAAATATGGAAAATTTGAGTGAGTGGTAATTGTTTTTAATAATATTTCAATAAATTATTAAGGCAAATGTAGCCTGTTGAAACTATAATTATAAATCTTGTTTATCATTGGTTATAAGGCTTTATATTTTCATAGAAGGGGTTCAAAGGTATACAGGTTTTCATAATTCCTTTAAACCATTTCGTACAAAGACCAAATAACATTTCATAAGAAACAAATTTCGTTAGTAAAGTCAGTGAAACAAACTATATTAAATCTAAGTAGGAATGACAATATTTCCACGATTATTTTGAAAGCTCATTTTCTCGTTTCTCACTATTGTGTCAATTGTTTAATAAAATGTATGCATTGTAAGGACAATATTCGAAAACATATCCTTAACTTTTATTCCACAAACACAAGTTCCCTAAACATTTTGTATGTACAACATCAGAAGAAATCATTAATAAGCTTAATTTCTGGGTTTTTTTTTACTGCAGCATTAAAAAAATATTTTCATATTCTTGCGAAACTAAAATCTGGACAATCCCAGCATGTTTACACATTGAAAAAAATCAGAAGGTACTGAAAGACTGCCCCTGTTAATTTCATAGAAATACATTTCATTTGAATTTTCATTTTTCTTAGTAAGTTTAAGGTTTCTTCGAATTTTTTCGACAATGCTTAAATGCAATATACCCACGAGATATAATGCGCGAACTGTACACTACGGCGCTGGCGGTGGCGGCAGTGAGTAGTAAGCGTACGTAATTAGTTTAGGACCAAATTTGAATCTCCAGGAGTAATTTTAATTTTATTTTATATTTTAGGTATTTTATAACAATTGACGTTTGCTACACAATTTATAACAATTGTATTCCTGCAATAAATCATACTCTATTCTCTATTCTATTCCATTCTATCGCAAGTGACTCAGACCTCCCTCTCCATCCATCTGCATTGAAATATATTAACAACTTATACGTTATGATGAAATCATCCGCGATGGTAAACAACAAGAGTACGACATGTTGCAGCTAACGTAGATGGCTAAAAAAAAATCTTGCAAAATTGATCGTGAAAAAAAGGAAGAGAAACTTTGTGAGTGGAACGAACGCGAAAATTACGGGAAGGAGTAGAAAATCCAATGGTGCGGGATCACTGATAATTTTTAATTTTTAATCGAAGTAGACTGTTTTCTAAGTCCGACCGACCATTCAGCCTAATTTGGTTCGGATTTTTTGAGTTCCTAGATGTATGATGTTCCACCTCTATACTGCCTAAAAAACGCGAGTTTAGAGACCTAATTTTCAAACATTTTCCGGGAGAGGGCCCCCGGACCCCCCAGACCCCCCGGAGGGGGAGGGCCCGTGTGGTGTGCAGACTTGGGGCCCGATATGGCTCTCGGCGGTCCTGTTTTTCATAGAGAATTTGGTTAGGAAGAAGGACTTTGTAGTTTCATTAATTACCCTTTCACTAAAATTATGCTTGGAATATCTGCTGTTTTATTAGGTATTACTTAAAGATAACAGTGGGTTTAGTTTGTGTTTTTAGCCTTCTTCACCTCAAAAGTAAGTAACACAACAAACACAATGAGACAAACAGGATATGACAGACTGAACAAGCAAAATGTACAGCAATAAGGAAGCACTCGGATGACTGGCATCGCGCACCATCTCTCCTTGCCCAATAGTTGTAAAAATACCTCTTATGGCTTGTTACTTGATGGTTATAGAAAAAAATATTTCAGTTTGATAAGTTTGGCAAATTTTATTTTTATTTTTATGTGATACGGTATTGCTATGAAACTTCTGGGAACCTAATGTTGGTTTTTGTAAAATAAAATTGTATGCATTTATTATTACAGTAATAATAGTTTTGTTAGTACAGTATAGCAATTTTATAACAAGGGGGAGCAACCCGATGTAGTGGTTTAACCCGATGTAGTAGTTAGAGCGCGATCTCGGTCTCAGGGTTCAAACCCCGCTAATCACCAATGGCTTTTTCGCTATGTGATAATGCCGTGACCCCTAAAAATCCTAGCCTGAAGTAAAGTGCAAAACAGTTCCAGGCTAGGTCTAGCGTCCTGAGATGTGAAGGTGGGACAATTGAAAAAAAGTATAACAATTTTACAAGTCAGTTAAATTGGTCTTACAACCATTATTAATTTAATGCCTACCAATGTATCAATAGCTTATAGCTTTATAGCTATAATTATTACAGTTATAATTTGTATCATTATAGCTTTATATCCATACGCTTTAAAGCAATCATTTAATCTGTGATTTTGCTCTTTTATTAATAACCCGGATAGTCTAGTCAAAATGTAGTCTTTTGCGGGAAAGTTTTGAGTGAAGTTTGATTTTTGTTGTTTCTTCTGTGTATATATACATATATATATTTCTAGGTTTTAACGCTGAATAATCAATGAATTAAGATTAATGATTTAAGATTGCTTATGACTTTTCTGTTGTCTAAATATACATTCGTGGTTTAACTAAACTATAATTATGTAACTGATTGGGCCAAGCAAAATCTTAGTATTTAAAAACATAGTGTGACATGAATCCATGTTATTAATGCACGCAAACATTTGTGTGGGTATACAGATGAAACTAAACGATGTTTGCTGTTGTAGCGGTACAACACAGAAAAGAAATAACGTTTATTGAGAAAATCGAGATCAGGAGTTGAATTTCTCTACGTGGGTAGCAAGAGAATACGGCAGGATTGAGAGAGTATATTAACATAGAAATTGGAAAGGGGGAAACTATCTGTTCCACCAGGTGATTTATACAGCTTCTTTAGTTGAAGAAAAGTAATGGGTTACAAAGGGGAGTAAAGTTAGTCATGCAAACACATTATAAATATACAGCACGATTCTGTTCATTTTGTTGCACTTTGCATTCAGGCCAGAGTGATGTAAACTTCTTCCCATACCAGTTACTCTAATGTTCAGATAAATATTCCTGTATTATTTATTTGAACATTTTGTCTATTTCTTACTCATTTTACTGTATGGAAGCTTAAGCAATTAAAAAATATACTAATGTCAACACATTTTATGTAATAAATTACTACGTACACAAAATGAAAATTATATTTACACGGAGCTTGTCAATTATAAAGCATTATGGCCTAACAAAATAAATTAATGAATTTATTTCCTCTTAATAAATCACAGATACAATTATGAAATGGCTTGGAAACTAATTGATCTCTTTTGCCAACTAAATGTGGCCAGTGTACACTTATCAAGTTAATCAAATTGTTGTTTAGTCCAGTCTTATCAGTTTTCTACTTTGAAGTCCTGCTTCCTGTGTCGATCGAAAGTAGTATAATCCTAGACAAATTATTTAATTATTAACTTGCAGCCCGCGTCATTTCGTGACTTAAAACAACTTGGTAAAATAGGCTTTAGTTTCATATTAATTATGGATGAAGGTTTGCAGCGTAAAATACCTTTCAAAGAGGAAGTTTGTGAATTTTAGTGATTTTTAAAAAAATTCTAGAATAATCTTTTTGTGTCACAGCATTGGAATAAAATGTCAGTAATTGAACTTCTCAACGGGGCAAACTTTTTAAAAGTAATTATTAATTTAGACCAACGATGCTTTAGACTTGAAACTTCAACATGGGTAGAAAATTTCTCCCAGAATTTAAGAAGTTCATTTATTTCATCTGCTTTAAAAGAGTGTATACATTCTACACTTAAAAATTTCGACAGTGCAACAATATTCATTTTGCATTAAATGGGGGTTAGTTTACATGGATCTTCGTTGCATGGTACGTCTTCACATCTCTGTTTTAATTTTCTTTTCAAAAGTATTGAATCTATAGAAAATTTTAATTCTAAACAAAATCTACGCGTCAGTTTTTTGTATTCATCTTTTCTTGGGTCGTAACAACAACCGGTAAGAGGATGGACAAACCACTAACCTATACTGATGAAATAATTTATACATAACATTTATAAAATAGCCATTCACCTTAAAAACAAATTATTCAACGCTCATAACGGCCAGGGAATAAAATTTTCAAATTGACCCGCTTTTTTGTTTCGCATCATAGATACATATTTGGCAAATTTTTACCCAAGCAAATACCATAACTTTCTATGAAATGCCTTCATTAAACAGGCATACTATTATTGGTACATTAAGAAATCAAGTAAAATAGGCAGGCTAACCGCTAATATTTCAATATCCTTCCAAGTACATTTAAAAAATACATGTTTTAAATTTATAATGCATTGTAAAACTTCATTTTTTATGTTTCAAATTCATTCCACTTATATAGCTATTTTAAAACTCTAAACATTGAAACATGTATCAATGTGTTAGTTGAAATATGTATCAATGTGTATTCACTGACAATAGTTTGTTGGAAAATCCCATCTCCAGACAATACCTCCTGAGTTACTTATATTCCTTTTTACGTTTCCTTTTAAAGAAAATAAATACAGTGAACTAAGATGATTACAGACAGTTGGTCTTAGATTAAATTGGACAAGTACTCTCCTTTACTTTCTATTGTGTTAAAAAACGTCAATAGTTCAAGAAATCAAAATTGTAAATGTGGATGAATGTTAACTGACTTTTGCTAGCACTTCATTCTAGGGTATATCTCTGGTACTATTTCGAATCTTGATCATCTGTTTTGTCATGAACAAATGTGAATTGGAAAAAGTTCACAGGTTCTAACCCAGATATAGCACTTTCGCTGAAAATTTGAAAGCCTCTTGAGTGAAGGCTTTTCATGGGATATTTTCCAAACCCGCAAAAGGCATATCTAGAGAGCAATAGCTTTAATTATTGATACCAAATATGCCTAGAAAAATCAATTTCTAGGGGTTGATTTGCTCTGGACAAAATCCCAGAAATTCTTTCAATAATATATAGATTAGTATTATCATTGTATCTAAAAAAAAAAAAATTATACCGGGTGTTCAAAAAGTCCCGGATCGGCTTGTTAATTTTTTTATTATTAAATATTGACATACGAAACTTAGAACATGTCTCTTGGACAGAAAATACTATTTTAGCAAGTATTCAGTGACCCCATACCTCCTCAGGGGAACACGAGGAGTCAGAAGAAAATCTTAAATATAAGCGTAGGTTGATATGTACATCAAATTAAAGCTCTTTTTGAGTAGAATACAATGCCGCAAATCCAATCTCAATCGGATCACCGAATCCAGAATCGCGGCAGTTGAAAATTTTCTAACTGCAATTTTTAACATACTTAAAAATTCAATTTCAGACTTTCTAAGCGTCCTTTCGTGAAGCGGTTTGCGGCATTTTGTTGAGAATTTCATGCCCTTTAAAATTATGTACAGCACCACCTATGCCGGTCATCATCCATGCAAGACATCCTTTAAGGCACCGTCATGGAAGTGGTTTATGCCATAGGCTGTGCATAGGTCGATATGTATATTTTAAAGGGGTAATAAAGCAAAATTTAATGCCGCAAACCGCATCGCGAACGGACTCTTAGAACGTCGTATTCACGGCATTGTTTTCTACTCAAAAAGCGCTTTAATTTGATGTACATATCAACATATGCTTATATTTAAGATTTTCTTCTGACTCCTCGTGGACCGTCCCCCTGAGGAGGTAGGGGGTTACTGAATACTTGCTAAAATAGTGTTTTGTGTCCAAGAGACATGTTCTAAGTTTCGTAGGTCAATATTTAATAATAACAAAATTAACAAGCCGATCCGGGACTTATTGAACACCGGTATACAGCCTTTGTTATTGAAATATGTTTCTTAGCAACCAATTATCACTTATCTCAGCTAACCAATTTTCCAGACTTTATTAAACAATTTTTCATACTGAAATTACACTTTTTTATTTCAATTGGCAATTTATTGAAAATGAAGGGTCCCGTCCCAGAAATTCAAAAGACTGAAGAGTTTGTTGTTGACTTGATGAGTTTTAAACAGCATCCTATCGATACTTCTTGAATAATGATAAATATTTTTATTTCCGTTATTCCCACATTTAAAGTAAAACAAACTTAAGACTTTAAAGATAAAAATATTCTGGATCGGCAAAACTTTTAGTTGTAAATAAAGTGGAAATGAACTTTCTCTTAGACCCTTTTTAATATCATACGTAAAAAGTGATTCTGCGTTATTCCTAATGAACCGATTTAAATTTGTTTTATTTGATCGTGTGTACAGACTCTGATGAATATTACTCGATGAAAATTTTCTCACAGCCACAAGTAATAAACCTCTTAAATATTACTATAATAACCTCACAATTAACTGAATATTTCCCAAGACTATTGTATAATAAATACAACTCTGACAAAGAATAATGTTGAGGTTAGGAAAATAATTGGCCTAGGACTCAGTGCTAATAAGCAGACGTCATTAAAACCAGGAAGTGGAGGGCCCTTGTCCGCCTCACCATTACGGCGAGGTAAGGGGTACTAGGCTGCTGAGGTCAGGTGGCGTGATAACACAGTGTGTGTGGCTACTACGCCCTTGGTGCAGACGACCTGTATTGCCTAGCGACTCCTTTCAGTTTTTTCATATCGTACCTTGTTACTTGGTAGGCGTACTATGAAACTGTGTAATGCATTTGGTCAAACTGTATGGACTCGATGAGGTTTGACCGTACAATAAAAACTTTAAGTAGAGATTTGTATGATTTTTATCAACCAGGGATTAGTCTATTCACATGGCCCTAACTTACCAAGATAAAAATTTCTATTTAGGTAGCACATTCAAACGGCAGTACATTCTACAGGGTTCAACATTAAAGTTTAGATATATTTCTTAAAAATAATTGTTATAAATCAGCTTAATATTAAGAAATAAATTTAATAAAAAAATAAATATTACAGATAAAAAATATAAAAAAGAGTGTTGTGAAAAACTCCAAATTATTGTTAAAAGTTCTCACAACATGAAAATGACTAATCATTATTTTATTGTATTACTTTATAGAAAACCTTCTATGAAATTAACTAACTATATTATCCATTCAAATGGTTTGAATACCTATAAGCTTTATTGGAGCCGAGTTTTATATCGTTTAGATGTTGTATTTTTTGTCTTGTTCAAGAAGATTGCCATTAATTTATTTATAAGTTATGATTTTAGCAAAATTTATTTTCCCCTATAGGGAAGAAGCTGTTACTGTAGTACTCGTGGTAAGACCTAAGCCCAAGACCATGATAACTTTTTGTTTTGGGGCCCCTAGAAGCAAAAAACACTATTCGTTCATTTCCATATATATATATACATATATATATATATATATATATATGTATATATATATATAGATTAGCGAATTTCCCCTGGGAAGAAGTTGTTACCGTAGTACTCATGGTAAGACCTAAGCCCGAGACCATGATAATTTTTTGTTATGGGGCCCCCAGAAGAAAAAAACACTTTGTTCATTTTCATAAATATATATATCTACTAGAAAAACCCGTGGCTTCGCTCACGATTAAAATTAAGCATACACTATCACCCATCAATTAATTATATAGTGTTTTGCTTTCCTATTTATTTTTCTTGCTGTAAATCTACTTCTTTGAACATATCAAGTGTATTTCCATAAAGTAAAACTTTTTAGAAATTCGCTCTTAGTACGCAGATCTGCTACGACGGGGATATTCTATTCCTGCTTAAAGTGCCTGTCTATGTAAAAAATGTAACCATATCCAACGCCCCATTGATAAAGCCCCAAATGGTGTTGCTGCCCTGGGTAGGCTCATGCCCAATATCAGCGGCCCTTCCTCTTGCAGGTGCTTTTTGCTTGTATCCGCTGTCCAGTCGATCGTGCTATCAGGTGAAGAGGATTGCGCTCACACACTCAAGAGGCTAATTTACAGAGATAAACGCCGAGAAGCATTTATGGTCGTTTCCACGGTACCTGGGCTTGCCCTGATGATGATCATGGGGCACAATATAAGGAACGCCCTTGGCTTTTTCGACGGCACTTTGAATCTGCTCGCATATGTTACCCTTAACTAAAACTTTATTATGCACCCCCGTCGCAGCAGACCTGCGTATTAGAAATCCTATTTCTTTCCTTCATGAAGGCATACGTGTTAAAGAAACCATATAAGATGGCTTGAAATTTTATTCACTGTAAAATATCATTTTCTTAAGGTTTTAGGGTCTACATTGAACAAAAAATTACAATGCCACTCCAGCAATTATTAAAAAGTGCTGTCTTACGTTTTTAGACTCTATATTGAACAAAACGATTGAATGAGCCGTCCCGGCAATTTTTTTAAAGTGCTGTAGATAAAATTAATTCTTTACAGTAGCATACTCTTCCTATTTAAATAGCAGTTTGTTGTCATAAAAAAGAAGTCCTTCAAGTATAAGTGATCAGTGATCACAGAAGTCCTTCAGTAATATCAATTATTTATTTTATTTTATACTACATACCAGGATTTTATATAGTGTATTGCACTTAAAATATATTCAAAATTCAAAAGTCTTAATTCATTAACCATCTGGCACCAAGTAACAAATCTTCATGTAAACAAATACAATTATTAAATAGCAGAAAGAAATACCATTAATTTACATTACCTGTTTTAAATTTTACTTTCACATGTTTTGTTAGTAAACAAATCGAACTCAAATTCTTTCAAAATCCCTGACATGGGTACCTTTAAGACGGTCCCAGGGCTAAGCCCTGAAAGTTATCACGAAATTAAAAGTGTATAAACCTACTCCATGAAATTCTACATGTATCTACCAAGTTTTTTGGCCATCGCTCCAGCAGTGTCTGAGTTTATCAATGCTATATATATACCAACATCCTCTTTTATACTTATAGATATATATATCTGAGTAAAGCAAATAAAAAGATTTAGTTGTATTATGCGCAAAATGAATCACAGGTTTTGTGAATAACAAAAAACTACGCTAACGTGTGAAGAACGGTTAAAATCTAGTCTAGCCTAAATGTATAGTCTCGTTGATCACAATTTCACTTCTCTACGGTCCTTTCCACAAGGGAGGCAGGTTTGAGTGAACACGTTGCCGGTTACCGCGGGCTGCGGGCCGCTGGCAAATATATATATATATATATATTTGCAAATATATATACTATTTATATTTATATATAAGCATGATAACTCACTTAAAGATGGTCCGATTTTAATGAAATTTGGCATGGACGTGTAAAGTAGTAATTATTCAGATGAGTTCGTATACCAGCCCGATCGGACTGCCGGAAGGGGGGGTAAAGGGGGGTGGACCCCCCAAAAATGGGTTTTTGAGTTTTTTACATGGAAAAATAAAAGTAATCGAATTTTTGTTAGCATCATTGAATTCAGCTAAAAAACAAACAATTTTGTTTTTTGAATCACTGCTCTGTATCCATTGGTTACCGAGATATTGAAAGTGGTAAATACAGTACGTTGTCCCAATATGTTATTCTTATGGTAAATAAGTAAAATTCTATATCTCGCTTATTTCTCAACATATCTTGATAAAACTTGGTAAATGGCTTCTTCTAGTTCAGATCTACTATATATTCAATTAAAATCTCCCAGTATTAATATACCCGTAGCAGCAAACCTGCATACTTATTCCCCATGTTATTCTTATTGAGCTTACTTGAATACTTGTTTCCTTTGTCCTTGACCGAATGTTCGGATAGACTGCGTCATTGATAGACACGTAAAACAAAAAGAACACTGTCATACAATACACTTACTAAGTGGCGTTGTGGCGTGGTGGAGTGAGATATAGGGGCTCTTCGACCAATTCATGGAGACTATACAAGGGCCTATTCACCATCATTCTATGTATTTCACTTTTAAATTTCTTTAAGTCCAAATCTCGCACTGTGGCAGGTAGGGTGTTAAAAATTTTAATAGCATATTGGGGATAAGCATTTAAAGTCTTACTCAGGCAGCAGCGTGGGACATCAACATCACAAGCATGACGCGTATTGTGTGGATGGACTTCTCTCTCCTGTTGAAGTTGGTTGAGTTTTCTTTGATGAGGACAAGAATGTTAAAGATGTACTGGCTAAACACAGTGAGGATTCCCAGGTCCACAAAGATTGGGCGACAATGCTCACGGTACCCAAGATGTTATCAAGCCTTCTTTTGAAGTAGTAGCACGTCCTTCACAGCAGGCGAGTGCCCCCACAATACCAAGCCATACATCAGGTGACTATGAAAAAGGGCGTGATAGACGGAGATCAAATGTGGTTGTGGAATTGTTGGTTTCAGCTTTCTTAGCAGATAGATTAGTCGAGACAGCTTCACACATGCCTGCGAAACATATTATTCCCAACTTAACCTTGAGTCGATGAATCCCAAGAGTTTGACGGTGTTTGCTTTCTCAACCCCAGTCTTCAGTGTACACAGTAAGGTCTGCGTTTTTTCTTCGTTTATTTTAAGACGATTGGCGATGAACCAGTCCTTGACCCTCATGAGGAGATCCTCCGCCTCCAAGCGAAGATGGTCTAGATCCCCTCCTCTGGACAGCTGTGTCGTGTCGTCTGCGAACAAGAGTGTACGTCCATTTAGATCAAGGTCGTTAATCATTATAGTGAACAGGACCGGTCCCAATACCGAGCCCTGCAGGACTCTATGTGGCAGTTGGCCCACCCGGGAAACCCTTCCATCCAAAGAAACCACCTGACGGCGATCTTCAAGAAAGCTCACGATGCTACTCAACACAGATCTACCCAGCCCGTACATCCTTAGTTTGTTGATTAGTAATTCGTGTGAGACGACGTCAAACGCCTTACTTAAGTCACATAAGGTCAATAAGAGAGACTCTTTATTCTCAAAAGAATCACATATTGTGTCAATCAGGCTAAGTAGGGCAGAGGTGGTGGAACGCCCTTTCCTGAAACCATGCTGTGCTTCAAAAAACAAATTGTTACTTTCAAAACAGTCAACGAGCTGTTTCTTCATAAATGTCTCTATGACCTTGGAAAAAATCGGAAGTATTGATATGGGTCGAAAATTTGATGCAAGTGAAGGGTCTCCCTTCTTGAAAATAGGCAGTCCTAGCAATTTCAGCACTATTTGGGAAATGTCCAGAATTAAGGCACAGATTGAAAACTCGGGCAAGAAGAGTTGCAATTATATCTATCACAGACTTTAATACAGAGCACCAGTGGTGTCATGGTAAATTCTCCAGTGCCGGAATTCTCAAGGTTATTGGGCAAACCCCCCCCCCCCTCCCCCCCACATGGAGAATAACATTATGCTACAATGTCATTGGATTAATTCTGTTTTGTGGCATTAAAATTGAAATAAAATAAAAAAAATAAAATAAAACATTTTGTATATGGATTTCCACTTTTTTTAAGGGGATTGAAGCTAACTTTTAACAACACATCCCTAAATGTTCTAAGTAAAACTTTTGAAAAATTCAGCAAAACAGACTGTGTCAGCAGATTTTTTAAGTGTTTATGAATTAAAAACGTTTTAAATATAGCCTAACGTTAACAACAATAAAGGTGTAATGAATTTTATTTGAAACGTTGATAGGGTACAAACTCCCTCTAACAGTGTCTTTCAATATCAGTCAATATACAGCATATAATTAGCATTTTTAATGACCGCCTTGACTGTGTTATTGGACACAGATTGAGATAGAAAGATAAATTCATAACACCATTTAAAAATTAAATTATTGTGAGAGGATATAATTATTGCACTGTAATAGATTTGTTATATAGTTTTTAATACGTATGTTTTTGGTGAGATTTAGGTTTGCAATTATTATATGTAAACATTTTATTTAGCATTTAATTTTAGATCTCTTCACTCAAAGGCAGTGCGAGTATTGATTGATCAAGTACACTTTTGCTGGTTTAATGCGAGTCCGACTTGACCTAACTTTCGGCGAAAAAATTGCCACTTGGGACCTTATGAAAGCAACGTTAAACGAGTCCTGTCGAAAGCACCGTGTCCTCTCTCGCAATCGCCTGAATTCGCACTGACCCGCCGAGAGCATACTTGAGAAATACTTAAGACGAATTCAGGACATGTTCACTAAATACTAAATATGGTTCAAGTTCACCGTAGTTCAGTCAGGGTGAATCCGGCTTGCCTAAACATGCAACAATGTGGAGCATTTTGCCGCATTAGGCAGAGCAATGTAGAACGAGTTGTGGTGAATGCTTCAATACAAGCTTACAATTACTTGGATTCACCTTCATTCAGCAATAGTGAAGAGCCAAACCAAATAATTCAAATAAACTAGACATTGGAAAACTGTCAACATAACAGACAGGACGACAGAAGCCTACCGAACGACGATAAATTGATAAAACAACCAGTGTCCCACAGTGAAAAAATTTCCTGTGCATCCGACTACGTACTGACAGCAGACGAAACGGCAACTGCATGTTACGTGTAACTATCAATGTACTTTATTTTGAAGATGTTTCCTAGCGAAAGTATCCCGACATAAGTAATGTTTATACATTGAAAAGAATGAGAGTAATTTGATATTTTCAATGATATAGTTAAATTGAAATGTAAAAATGTTTCCTGTCAATTTGTTAATGTCGGTAGCCTCTGAAATAGACGTTCGCCAGGCGTTTACATACATTAATCTTAAAAACCAGTGCCGGAACGGCGTTCCGGCGCGTTCCGGCACCATGATACCACTGCAGAGCCCTGACTCTTGGATTCTTTAAAGTTCTCAACAACACCCAAAACTTCATTTGTACTTACGTTTGCCCAATTTGTCAGTGTTATATCGGATGGATGGTCGATTAGGGTGGTCACTGGTCCCGCCTGCAACATAGGTAAGCTTGAGATGGTGTCCTCTGCCACCTTAACAAAATAATCGTTAAAGTCATCAGGTGAAGCTGTTGCTTTAGGTGCAAGTTTAGGCTGCCGTTGTTGGTTTACAAGGTCCCATGCAGATTTGCAGGGATTCTGCGAATGCAGAATCGAGAGGGCATTACCAGCTTTCTTGGCCTCTGTAACCTTTAATCTATACTTCTTTTTAACTCTAGAGTACAAGGCATAAAATTTGACTCTGTCATCTGGGTCTTCGGATGATTTGTAATAGTCATACAACCAAATCAAGAAAGAACGCATTCTTGCAAGGTCTGGTGAGGTGAGTACCAGGATTTATCAGCTTTACATGGAGCCTTTAATCGGTTTTCTGTGACTTTACAAATTTTAGATGGAAAAACCGATTCAAAATTTCCTTATGGAAAAGTCTGATGATTCCAGATATGGAGCCCAGATCTGGCCAGATCTGGTTATATATGGTTTAATCTGGCTAGATCTGGGTGCCAGATCTGGTTTGATCTGGCCAGATCTGGGGAACAGAACAGTATTCTAGAACAGTATTTACAATCTGAACTTTTAGAAATAGGTTTTAAAATAACGATTTAAACTACATAATATGTTTTCAAGTAATAATAAAGTTCAGATGTGGGTAAAAATATCTTTCTTAATACTTAATCAGGAAATATATTTAAAAATAAATAATTTAATCATATTTAAACAAATAACTAAATACATTTAATCATTATAAAAATAGTACAATAAAAAAGTTCAAATTTCTCAAAAAGAAGATTAGTTTTAAAATGTTATCCTATAATAATATGATGAAATCATTTATTTTGAAAATGTCCAGTTTGAAATATTGGGAAAAAAGGTGTTTTCAAGAGAAGGAAGTTTAAAACAAATCTTTTAAGTCTTGTAAGATTTTTTTCAATCTTTACAAAATTACAACCATATTTTACAGTGTAACTTATTTTCATCACTGATATTACTTTTACACTAAATACAATAAATATTTTACAATGATAAAAACAGGACATGATTACACATCAAGAAAATCAAATGCTATATATTTGTTTTGTATCAAAATAGAATTTTTGTATACTATGCAAAGTATATAAAAATATTACAGAACATAATTTTAAAAATAATAGGACACACTAAAACATAACAACGAGAATTACTGTGTGTGTATGAAATTTAATAAAATAAAATAATATTTAAAATAAAATAATATGTAATGTATATTTTTTCAAAAAAGCTAAAACTAACTTATATACAGCTTGAATAATGGACTGTTGAAGTTATTTGTGTAGTCTCCTAAGTCTATATTTGAACTCAGTTATAAGTCAGCTGTAAATTAATGTTTATGTAAATTTATGTTTTAATTATTTTGTGGATATTTTATGTTTATAATTTTAAGCTCTTTATAAACGTTTGAGATAAAATATGTTTAACAATATTTCAATAAATTGTTAGGGTATTTAAGGATTTTTATACAATTTGTTATAGGGTCTAATAACAATTATTATTAGTTTATTTTTAAACTAATAATTGGTTAAAGTACATAGATTTAGTATTTTTATGAGGATGAAACAGTTAAAAAATACAAATTTGTAAAGAAAAATACTTTATAATAAATTAAAATTACAAACTAAACGTAAATTTTCATGCCATAAAATGTCTTGATGTAAATTTCTGGAAATACAATGATTGTTATTACAATACCGTAATGGAATTTAAAACTTTGAATGTATGTCACTTTGAGTCTCAAGTCGATTAACAAAATTGTGTTCGATGTATATTTCTGAAAATACGATAAGTGTTAGTTATTTTGCGGTTAAACTTTAATACTTTGAATATGTGTCACTTTTAAACTCAAAAGTAGAGATTTCAATACAGTGATGTGGCAACCCTGATCATCTATCCAGCCTTTAGTATGTTTAAACGGAGCGTGTTACCGTTAGTTGAAGAAGTGAAGTTTAAGGTTATGTCATGTGAATTCTTTAGTTTTCTGTTTGCATCTTCCTGTGATTTAAAGCTTTAAGTTATGTTGAAAAAACGAATTGAATTAGTATATCAACCCGCTCAGTATATCAGTATTAATGGTTTAACTAATTCCGGGCAGTGGTCCATAACGTTAGTCCACCGTTTATGAGATAAAGTTCAGTTGTTAATCCGGTGTTGTGTGAATAGGCTTAGTTAGAATAATGCATTAGTTAAAATTAATTTGTTCTGGGACAAAATAAATAAATGTACCCAGAACCAATTTGGACAAAGGGTAGTAACCATTCTTTAGGTAAAAATCGAATGATAGGTTATAGATATATCATCATGATTTTCGGTAAGTTTAACCTATCAACTGCAAAGATTCCTATAACTTATGTTTGGGGAGTATTATTTAGGCTACACTGGTGATTAAATTTATTCATCAGTTGTATATTTAATTCAGCTAAGATCAGTGTGTTAGCTGGCTTAAGGATCAAGATTAGGCCTTGGTCCTATGTCAGTAATAATAGTGGAGCTTGAATAGGGTTGTCATAATTTTGTTTAGTGATTTCGGGACACTTTTTTCCGGAGCTTTAAACCCCCATTTAACAGACCCATCCTCTCTCCCTGTGATAACGAGATACGCAAAAGAGTTTTTTTAGCTTAGTAGGCTACTGATGCTTAAAAAAATGCAATAGGCCTAAATAACTTTGGTAAGAGTTCCGCAGAAGGTGCACACCCAGTCTCTCTTAGGGTCACAGTGGGAACCGGGTGGGAACTAGGCGTAACTATCGAAAGCCTGCAATCAAATTGGTTTGATATACCGATAGTTCACTTAAATGTACATACCAATGTAGCCTTTCGATTCGAACAGTTATCGGATGACACTGCGACGGCCCTGTAATGCCTAGCGCTTTGTTTCCTCTTACGTAATTCCATGATCGCTAACGTCATGTGAAAACAAAGAAAAAAGAATCGATGTTACACTAACACCGCACCCTAAACAGCAAATAATTACGTAAAAAACTGATTAGGCCTACTGTGTAATCTTCGCTGCCTATTAATAACCCCCTGTTTATTTGGTGGTACCCATTTTGGTGAAGCCAAGCCAAGTTGTTGACAATCGATTGTTCCCTACTCAACAACCCCAGTTTCCACTGAATCCCCTAGATGGTAAACGGTAAAATATCGATTGTGAATATCGTTATATCGTTCATATGAGGTGTTTGGCTATCGACAGTTCCCCACCCAATTATCCCAGTTATTTCCACCGATACCCCTAGATCGTGAGGCGAAGCATGCACCTTCTGTGGAACTGTAGCCCTAACTTTTAAACATTTACTAGCTAGCCTAATTTAATAGTTACCATAAAAATATATTCAAATATTTTTAACTAAACAAGATTAATCTTACAGAAATTATTAACCAACACATCTCAACTCAGTTTAACAGGCGGAAATGTTTCTTGATTAGGCTATACATTTTCTTAATTTCACAGATCACATTGAAAATGTTTTGATGAATGTTACCTAGTTAATAAAATATCTGATTACATGATGAAAAAAGGGTTAAAATTCAATAAATAATGTAAAATATTAAAAAAAACAATATTGGAATACAATTTTTTAAATGTAAAAAGTCAAACATTATTTCAGTATAGGTAGTTTTACTGATTTGTTAATTTTTGCTTGCAAACATCATCAATGAACAGTTCATCCAGAATTAATATCTTCATTACTTTTGCATATTCAAAGTTATGACAAATAATTTACAAATTTGTAACCGGTATCACCTTTATACTACTTCATTATTGGAGGCCTTTTAATATGAAATACAAAAATTAAATTTAATAAACCTGTTTCAAACAGTTTTTAAGAAAATTATATTACTATATATTTGATTTTTTCGTTTAAATTGAAACCACTATAATCATCATCAGTTTTGTTCCAGCAGTGTGGTCGATCACATCATCTTTTCAGCAGCTAGCTAGCAATCTGTAATTTGGATACACTTGTTTCAACTGAAAATATTACACTTAGTGTAGTGTTTGTTATTTCGTTCAATGTGACATAGTCTATGTGGATTCTTCTAGCATATGTGCTATAATTCTGAAAGTGTTGAAAGGAAAATGTGATAGTGAAATTTAATGTGCGCGATTTATGAAGTGTTATTGTATTAACTGAGAAAAAATATTGATGGGTTATTCCAATAAGGTATGTAATTAATTAGTTTAATTTACCTATATACACACTTAACTAACACCACAACGGAAATTAACTTTCCTTGACCTTTCTTGGTACATAATTCGCAAACTAGGCTCAATCATAAAATTACCTATATAAACTAGGCCAGAACAACATGTCAAATGGCCTTTCATTCAATACTTGATAAACTTTCCATTAATATACATTATTTACCAAAAGATATATTTTCCTTTCACAATTAGGCTAAATAAAAATTATTTATTTGTAAATGTTTCCATAGAAATGTTACTATTAATAGCCTAACCTAATGAAAAGGTGGCGGTAATTTTAATTTTAGAAATGTAATTAATATTAACATAACTAATATGCATATAGGTGTTAAAGGTTATCGGGTTAACCTTTAACACCAAAATTAAATTAGTAAATTGTATCAACTAGCCTCAAAGCCCAGAACAACATGTCAAATCGTACTTCATTAAATCTTAAAATTAAATAAATTATTATTAACCTTTTGAATTGTTTAAAAAAATTATGATTTTTTGTACTATTTAAATCCAGATCTGGCCAGATCAAACCATATCTGGCTCCCCAGATCTGGCCAGATCAAACCAGATCTGGCTCCCCATATCTTGCCAGATCTGGTTTTTAAGGGTCCAAAACCAGATCTGGCCAGATCTGGTTTTTTTTATCTGGTCAAATCAGAACTTTTCCATAAGGGATTCTCTTGAAAAATATCAAAGAAGGTATTAAAAGCACGTTCTGGATCATTAATGTGATCAAGTACATTCCAATTCGCATTTGAGAGTTCATTGCGAAGCAGCGGAAAACTATCCTTGTTTACACATCTCATTATTACGGAATTAGTGCTACTACTAGTATGAGTGCTTACCGTGTCAGTCCGAGCTCTCAAGACCACAGCTTTGTCGTGATCGGCCACCAGAGCGTGGGTCGTCTCAACCTCAATGTCCCACGAGTCGAAGTTAGTTGCTGCTGTATCGAGGCCGGTCCTCGGGTTGGTTGTCTATATGCTATATGAACAATCCATAGCTGCGCAGAAGATTGGCAAACGTTGAAGTCCCCACACAGGATTATCTTCTTAGGCTCAAATCGTATGAGATACACAAGACACTGTTTTAAATGTACATAAAAGTTATCAAAGTCAGTATCCGGGGATCTATGGACACACACCAATATAATTTCAGGTTCGACCAATTCAACAGCCGTTATCTCGAGAACCAGTTCGACACAAAAAATATTCAGATCAATTTCCATACAGTTGTATTTACCAGAGGAAAAGATAGCAACCCCTCCATTTTTATGGGCGCTTCTACAGAAAATATTCAACAGTTTCAAACCCGCAAAAGCGGAGTAAAAATCACATTCTTCACTTACTAACCAATGTTCAGATAGGCAAAGTATGTCACATTTCATGTCACAGATAGGCAGCTTACAAATAGATGTCAAATTTCGCTATGCTGGATCGAAATATGTTGTTTGGCATTTGAAATTCGCTGAGTATGCAGGTCTGCTGCAACGGGGGTATTTAATTATTTTCTGTACTATTTTTTCTTGTTTATTTGTTTATGTTATGTTAGTTAAGGTAGCTGTTTTAGATTACGTTAACCTATAGCTATTTTGTAAATATAAAAATAAATTACAAAATACACATTGTTCATGAAAAATATCTGGACATATAACATTTAAGATTTAAGAAATTTGGTGTTTGTAGGAACAGAATTAACTTACATTTTTTTCCATTTTAATACTTTGAAATTAGGACTTAGTTAAAACTTTAATTATCAGTATTTTTTAAATCTTTGCTTGGAATATGTTTTAGTTTGCATAAATAGCTATCGTTCATTTTTAAAATGTTTTAGTTTTCATATCGTTCATTTTATTTAAGTACATAAGCCATTGAATTACAGTGGATTAAAATCTTTCATCAATTTAACTCATCAAATTGGTCTACTTTATTTAAGCTAATCTTTTTTTGCATTCTTTGAAAAATAAAACTCTGATATTCTAATATTCCTATATTGCATAAACCCTACTTTTAAATCAATAACTATTCTAAATCACTTAAAATAACAAATCACTTAATGTAACAAGATCACAAAATAAATTTATGTAGAATATGCACAGTTGTAAAATTTAAACAGTTATAAGATTTTATTATTAGCATATTATTTCAACTATCAACAACAGGTTCATTTTTCTCCAAAAAATAATTGTAGTTAAAACTATAGCCAAGAAATTGTGGTAGAGAGAAACAAGAGTCCTCCCTACCCAGCCAAAAATGTTCAAAAACAGCTCTCACGTGGACCCATATAGACGCCCCATGAGGAAAGGGAAATTTTTTAATTCAATATAGTTGTAACAGGAATGTCCAAACTACAAGAATTGCTTTTTGGAATTTCGATAACTTAAATAGTTTTTTTCCTATAATCAATTTAAAATAGTCAACTTTGGACATTAATATAACGTGTTTTATGACCTTATTCAAAAAATAAAAAGGCATTTCCAGAAGTTTAGAGTATTTTTATTTAAATAATATCGCATGGGCGCTAAATGGGTCCGCGCGAAACCTTACATCGCAAAATGTGAACTGATAAATCATGCCAAAGCATGGGCTCTTATGGAAGTTCCAAAAGTCGCCGCTAGTGTCGCAGGAAAACGAAAACTGCCGTGAGTAGGGAGGACCCGTAAAAATAAGATCAGGGAGGAGAGCTATGCCCAGTTATTTGTTTACTTCTAAACCCAACCCCATCTGCAATCAGATAAGAATAAGATATATACCCCAGTACAAAAATTACAAAACCTAAACTAATTATTATATGTAAACCAATGAAGTCCACAATTTTATTATAATTTTTACAAGCCAAATGAGACAGAAATGAATGCTTTGTATCATTGAAAAGATAAATTGAATACAAATTTGAAGTTTTAAAGTGCAAGAACAGAGCGAAATATAGCTGTAAGTTTTTAATATCAGATGGTATTTCTAGATAACTGTCAAATAAATCCAATCGTATATGAGTTAGTAAAATATTGTTGTTGTTGTTTTTAACTCGTGGACGGCTGCGAAAAATGATAGCGAGTACCTGTTGGTCGCGGATAAACAGCAGATGTAGTATTTCGAAACTCGCGATCTGCCGCGAAATGCGATCCCGCGTGTTTGCCATCGCCGATAATCGGCAAATGTGGCCTTGCGAAAGTCGCAGTTGCCGCAAAAAACGATTGCGTGTATTTGTCGATCGTAAATAAACGAAATGCAACTTAGCGAAACTGCGATAGGCCGTTAAAAACGGTCGCGCGTATTTGTCGGCCACAAGTGAACAGAAAATGCAGCTTTTTTGTGAAACTATAGCGAGCGGCCGCGTTAAACTATTTTTCGATTGCCGATAAACGGCAGATGTAGCTTTGCATAACATTAAGCTTCATCTACTTTCATGTCTACTGGACTGCAGCATAAAACCCACAATTTTTCCATATCCGTGACAGTGAACCTGTATAGTCACCTTCAATGTCATATTGCATGCTTATATTACAATGGATACAGGGTATCCATTAAAAACGTTTAAGGAGGTTATTCATTACATGTAAACTAAAAAAAAGTTGATATAAAGGTATGTCCCTATAAGAGCATATTTACCCAGATATCCGCCGTTTTGTATTATTCACAACATATTTTTTTCCGAAGTTCTTAACGTATTTTTTGAAGGTTGGTATATAACTATAACTATAAGCCTACCTGCCCCCCCCCCCCCCAACATAAAAAGTTTAATTTTGTTGCCGCCGACCAACAATAAAATCCAAATAAACATTATTTTCTACTATAATTTTTTTAGTAAGTTGTTTATTTTTACCAAATTAATTGTTAACTTTCACTTTATTTTTATATTTACTTATTATATTCATTTGATATAAGATAAATCATTTAGCTAAACAAGAGGTTGGACGAAGTGTTTTACATTCGTTGAGTACACGCCGTCTTTATTCTTTGACTGGGCGAAGGTTGGTCACCCTGTGCAATGGAGCATTTAGTTTTTGTCCCGACGTCGTTTCCTATATTGGATGAATCATTTAGCTTGTTGCCGTTTTTAATGCAGTGTTTCCACATTAAGGGATTTTATCCCTTTTTGAGGGATATACTAGGCTTTTGAGAGATAAGAGCGGGATTGAGGGATTTCTAGGGATAATTGAGGAAATAAATTAAATAACATAATTGAATAAAGTAAAAATTATCTTGTTCCTTGCCTCAGCCTCGATATACGTCATTAATATGTAATATTTTACAATGGTGTCCTCAAATTGTTAAAGAAATTTTATATAAAAATGTCATGAAACTACTTTTGTGTTTTGCAGTGTTCCTGGTTCCTATAATATCTCTTGTATCACCTATATTCTATCTACTATAAGTATAAAAGAGGATGTTGGTATATATATATATATATATATATATATATATATATATATATATATATATATATAGAGAGCATTGATAAACTCAGACAACGCTGGACCGATGGCCACGAAACTTGGTAGATACATGTAGAATTTCATGGAGTAGGTTTATATACCTTCAATTTTTTGATACCTTTCAGGGCTTAGCCCTGGGACCGCCTTAAAGGTACCCATGTCAGGAATTTTGAAAGAATTTGAGTTCGATTTGTTTACTAACAAAACATGTGAAAGTAAAATTCAAAACAGGTGATGTAAATTAATGGTATTTCTTTCTGCTATTAAATTGTATTTGTTTACATGAGGATTTGTTACTTGGTGCCAGATGGTTAATGAATTAAGACCTTTGAATATATTTTAAATGCAATACACTATATAAAATACAGGTATGTAGTATAAAATAAAATAAATAATTGATATTACTGAAGGACTTCTGTGATCACTGATCACTTATACTTGAAGGACTTCTTTTTTATGACAACAAACTGCTGTTTCAAGAGGAAGAGTGTGCTACTGTAAAGTATTAATTTTATCTACAGCACTTTAAAAAAATTGCCGGGACGGCTCATTCAATCTTTTTGTTCAATATTAGGACAGCACTTTTTAATCATTGCAGGAGTGGAGTTGTAATTTGTTGTTCAAGGTAGACCCTAAAACTTAAGAAAATGATCTTTTACAGTGAATAAAATTTCAAGTCATGTTCTATGGTTCCTCTAACACGTATGCCTTCATGAAGGAAAGAAATAGGATTTCTAATACGCAGGTCTGCTGCGACGGGGGTGCAATAAATTTCAAATTAAGGGTAACTATGCTCAAGGCCCCACAGTGTGGCCTTGCTATGCTACATATGCGAGCAGATTCAAAGCCGTCGAAAAGCCAAGGGTGCCATTCCTTATATCGTGCCCCATGATCATCATCAGGGCAAGCTCAGGTACCGTGCGTTAAGCAGAAACGACCATAAATGCGTTTTGGCGTTTGTCTCGGGTGAGCCAGTCTCTGTAAATCCGCTTCTTGAGTGTGTGAGCGCAATCCTCTTCACCTGGTAGCAAGAGCGACTGGACAGCCGATACAAGCGAACAGCACTTCCAAGAGGAAGGACCGCCGATATTGGGCATGAGCCTACCCAGGGCAGCAACACCATTTAGGGGTTTGTCGGTGGGGCGCTGGATATGGTCACATTTTTTATATAGACAGGCACTTAAGGCAGGAATAGAATACCCCCGTCGTAGCATATGCGTTCTGAGAGCAAATTTCTAAAAACCTTTTTTTACGGAAGTACATTTGATAAGTTTAAAGAACTAGATTTTACAACAAGAAAAATAAATGAGAAAGCAAAACGATATAATTGATGGGTGATAGTGTATGTTTAATTTTTATCGTGAGCGAAGCCACGGGTTCTTATAGTAATTTATATTATTAATAATGTCGTTCCTATTTTCAGGAACAAAACTTTTTAACATTCGCTTCCCTTTACTTTACATACTGGAAAGCTTGTTTTATTCACAGTAAAAAATTCAAAACATTTCATCTACGAATTAATTACAATTACAACACAAGAAATACAAATTACATAACTGTATGGATTCGGTACCAAGAGATAACAGTGTAGAACTCAGGGATAAAAAGAGATTTTCCGGGCGCGCTGTGTCGAAGGATAACAAGGGAATTTTTGGGCGCTCATAAAACTTTTTATCTTGCTCTAATAGTTTTCTGATTGTCCGCTAGATAGATTATTGAGTATAACCTGCAAACTGCAGTTGAGAATGCCAATGCCACGAGAATAACATTTACGCGGAAGAAACAGCCAGGAAATTAAGGGAGTTTTAAATAACACGGTTGGTTTTCGACCACCTTTTTAACAAATAAAACAATAACGGTAATGGTTTTGAGGTAATTAAACATAAAAAGATGCTCACATTTATATTTAAATAGTACAGTTAAAAAAAAAACACAGTCACGTTTTTAAAATTTAAATTGTATGTAATGTTAAGTTTTTTGAAAATTTACCTTGAAAATCGTAATTAAACTAAGCTTTTTAATGCTGTAAATTTCAAAGGTTTTTAAAGGCTTGAAATCCCACTTTTCTGTACGAAAAATTAAAAAATTTTCGCCCGGAGTTCCCGTTAGTAGGGGTATATTCCATACCCTCCAGACCCTCCAGTAGCTAGGTTGTGCCCCCCCCAAATCTATGGTATAATAGACGCATATGATTATAACTAGCCAAGATTAATTAATGAAAAAATAATACACATGATCTAATCGCAAATTTCAAAATGGTGGCCGTTTAAAATCTTGAAATTCGTATACCGTAAAAACGGAATACAAAAATTTCGTACCCAAAAATTATAAAGTATAATTTAAAAAAATCTAATTTCCAATCTAATAACACCGAAATTACAGAAATCATTTAGTAAACGACTGATTCATGGTCGAATTTAGCTACAGAGGCAGCGTACAATTTGGAGCAAAGTTTACCTCCTGAGCAACATATTGAAGCTTGATAGTTTACGAACCAAAGCGGTTTTTAACCGCATTTTTGGGTTCAGGGAAGATCAAAAGCCATTAATTTGTTAAAAGCAATGAAAATTCATTCAATAGCGTCATTTTTTGTCATTCTAATAAAAAATACTTAGTTCAATTTGCTTTTGTGTGTAAACACCCAAGCTTCAACATCTTCCTCACGAGGTATAGTTCATTGTTGCGCTGAGCCTTGCACTGAAATAGACCAAGTTCGTCCATTACTCAATAGTTAATTAACCGATTCTCATGATTTTGGTGTCATTAGATTGGAAATTAGATTTACTAGAAGTTATTACCGTATGCATTTTTTATCCTACTGTGTTTTTTCGGTATTTTAATTTAAATATTTTAAACGGCCGTCAATTTGAAACTAACCATTTAATCATGTTGATTGTTTTTTCATAAACTGACCTTTGGCTAATTATAGGTACACACCGAGTTTCAAAAAAATCTGTTAAGAAACCTCAGAGATAGGAAATATTTTGTAAAAAATACAAAATGGCGGATATATGGGTAAATATTAATTTTAGAACATAACGTCACATCCTTAGGCTTTTTGTAGTTTATACGTAGTGAATCACTTCCTAAAATACCGTACTGAAACGATTTTAATGCACACCCTATGTGGATATTAGTTGATTTTAGCGAATTTCCTTAAAGGAATATGGGGGGTAAAGGGGGATAAACCCCCCAAAAATGTTTTTTAGTTTTTTTACAAAGAAAAATAAAAATAATACAATTTTTTTGTCACTATTGAATTCAGCTGAAAAAACAAACAATTTTGGAATCACTGCTCTATGTTAATTGGTTACCGAGATATTGAAAGTGGTGAACACAGTACTTTGTCCCAATGTTAACCTTATGGAAAATAAGGAAAATTCTATATCTCGCTTATTTCTCAACATATCTTGATAAAACTTGGTAAATGGCTTCTCCTAGTTTAGATCTACTAAATATTAAATTAAACTTACCAATTTGAATATACCCGTAGCAGGAAACCTCCATACTCATTCCCCATGTTATTCTTATGGAGCTTACAAAAACATGTCAAATCTCGCTATGTCGGATTGAAATATGTTGATTTGCATTTGACATTCGCTGAGTATGCAGGTCTGCTGCAACGGGAGTATTACTTGATGTAAATCTCGATTTAAATTATTTATTTAAGCATGTAAAATTGCCTGAATATGCAGGTATGCTGCAATTGGGGTGTTTTATTAGCGAATTTCCCCTATAGGGAAGAAGCTGTTACCGTAGGTCTCATGGTAAGACCTAAGCCTAAAACCATCATAACTTTTCTTTTTGAGGTCCTCAGATGCCAAAAACACCATTCGTTCACTTTCATAAATAAATATATATATATATATATATCCAGATATATATATATATATATATATATATATATATATATATATGTGTCTTTAAGCACGATAACTTGCGCAAAAATGGTCCAATCGGAATGAAATTTGGCATAGACGTGTAAAGTAGTAATTTTTCGGACGAGTTCGTAAACCAGCCCGATCGGACCACCGGAAGGGGGGGTAAAGGGGGGTAAACCCGCCCAAAAATGTGTTTTTTGAGATTTTTACATAGAAAAATAAAATTTTTAAAATTTTTATTGGCACCATTGGATTCAGCCCAAAAAAACAAACAATTTAGTATTTTGAATCATGGCTCTATGTCCATTGGTTGCCGAGATATTGAAAGTGGTAAACACAGTACGTTGTCCCAATGTTAACCTTATGGGAAATAAGTAAAATTCTATATCTCGCTTATTTCTCAACATATCTTGATAAAACTTGGTAAATGGCTTCTTCTAGTTCAGATCTGCTAAATATTGAATTAAAACCACCCAGTTTTAATATACCTGTAGCAGCAAACCTCCATACTCATTCCCCATGTTATTCTTATGGAGCTTACAAAAACATGTCAAATCTCGCTATGTTGGATCGAAATATGTTGTTTTGCACTTGAAATTCGCTGAGTGTGCAGGTCTGCTGCAACGGGGGTATTTATTTTAATATCTCAAATGCCCATCGCTATGAGCAAATAAGCCTGTGAAGCGATCTAAAGACAGTGAGGAACCGTAGCGGAAATAGTCACATGGTCAAGGTTTATAATTCATAATGCTGTTAAAAACTTACCATCGTGAACGACAACCGTCATCCCCTCCAGTGCGGGCGCGGCGGTTAGCACAAATACGTTTATTTAACATCCAGTAGTTATCTTAACCAAATATCTAATAATCATCTCATAGATATACATTTCTTAGACTGTATGTATAATGAATATCTATTAGTCATTCAAATGTCACACATTTAAACGTCAAGGAGATGTCTGAATCAGTTATTCAGACAACATCTAGGAGACGTTATAAAAGATATTTATTCAACATATCTTTTTTCCACCCATCCATTTTCTTACCACGCCCGATGTGCTCGACTCAGGAATTGGCTGCTGTTTGCTAATCCTCTGTGCATGTGCACGGCTGCTGATGAGTAATAGTGATGAATTTATAGCCTACTATATCTGAAGAAGCTCTAAGCAAGTGAGGTTGTGATGTTCTGGTTGTTAATAGTGGTACTATGTCTAATAATTTACCGAAGTGATTATTGCGAAGTTAAATTAATTTATTTATTTATATTGGGTAACAAAACTCCTCCAGGTCACATCTGCACTCTGCCGTAGTTATCTTACTTAGGGGCCTATGAGCTGTGGCGTATTGGTATAAAAATCTTCAGCGTAAGGTATTAAGTTAAAAATATTTTGATTTTATTTTGAAATAGTTTTAACAATATTATAAAAACCTTTTTTGCAATAAAATATGTTTATTGAGGCGTTCCTTATTTTTGAAAACGACAAAATTGCAAAAAAAATATTTTTAAATTTATTTAAAATATTTTTGTTTAATAATTAGTTTTCTCTTTTAAAATCACTTTTAATGTTACTCTAAGTTTTATAAAATGGTTTTAATTAAAAACGAATAGAATAATTTTTAAATAATATGCACCATTATACATTTATTTTCCACGTTATTTTTGATATAAAAATACTGAATCGTTTTGAAAACTACATCAAAATATTATAAAAAGATGTCAAAAACATTTTCCGTCCAAACTAAGGTTTAAATGGGATAAAATTAGCTTAAATGAACTTTCATACTACCTGGGAATAACTTAATAATTTACCCACATAAAGTTACATTTCCCACTTAAAGTTATAATTTACTGTAACTTCCGAAAATTGTAGAAAAATGTGAATTTATAAAAGGTTAACATGGACTTTATGAGTCGCCATGTTAATTACAGAGTAACAACTTAATGTAAACAATTCCAGTCATATATTTTATTGAAGCAATAAGTTAAAAATAAAGCCCACATATTTTCTAGTTGAATTTTGATTAATATCGAATGCATCAAATAGGGCGGTTATGTGAGTGCGCTGATTGCGATTTTAGCGTTTATTATTTGTTTGGGAAGTGAATCAACTAAATGATCATAGGCCTATGTTAAAGCAAACACCAATTAACACGTAAAAGGTCTTGAAAAATGTTAACAAAGATTTGACGGTTTAACAAAAATATTTCAGGTAGACGTTTCAGCTGAGTGTTAGCAGACGATTTGGTGAGTTTCCAGATTTTGTTGCCCGCCCTATTTCGTGCACCCTATAATAGTATTAAATAAATACTTCTACCATACATATAACCATATATACCAAGCAAAATAAAAAAACATATATATATTTATACTACATCCAAAGATATATAAAGATGTATTTAGATATCTCTGATATATTTCACATAGACATACCTATATAAAACATTTATGAATAGATATTTACTATCTTCTTAGGTAAAATAAAAATATATATTCTTGGTTAAACATCTACTAGATGTAGACGTAAAGCTGTAGACATTTTGAGACTTAATATAACCAACCAAAATAGATATCTAGAGATTATCTTGTGCTGGGTGGTGATGCCTGAGGAGTTGCTTTCGCCTGGGTTTGAGGATCGAACCAGCGATCGGGCCAGCGAATTACCTATGGGCTTCCACCTCAATAAGAACTACCAAGTAGTATGGTACTTGGTAAGAACTAATTTGACATACACACCTTCACATAAGAAATTTCATTACTGTGGGAAAAGAACCACGATTATAAAAAAATACCTCCTTTGCAGCAGACCTGCATACTCAGCGAATTTCAAATGCAAAAGAGCATATTTCAATCCAACATAGCAAGTTTTGACATGTTTTTCTAAGTTCCATAAGAATAACATGGGGAATGAGTATGTAGGTTTTCTGCAACAGGTACGTTAAAACTGGGTGGTATTAATTCAATACTTAGTAGATCTGGACTAGAAGAAGCCGTATAACAAGTTTTATTGAGATATGTTGAAAAATAAGCGAGATATAGAACTTTACCTATTTCCCATAAGGATAACATTGAGACAACGTACTGTGTTTACGACTAGCGATATCTCGGTAACTAATGGTCATAGAGCAACGATTCAAAATACTACATTATTTTTTTAAGCTGAATTCAATGGTGTAAACAAAAATTACATGATTTTAATTGAGGCGTCCAGAGCCAAAGTGACTCAAGCGCCAAAAAATGTCAAACTGAGATTTTAATACTGTTGAAATCTGTGAGAGTTAATTTACCATGCCAAAGTAGCCTGAAAGCCAAGAAAAATCTGGGAAATTTTATTTTTGAAACGTTTACTTTGGCACTACCGTTTTTAGCTTGCTTGCACTAGTGCCACACTGACTCAAGTGCCTAAAATATATGTGGATTTCTCATTTGGTCAGCAAGCCATGAGATAAATGTTTCATTATATATTACTCATACAGTGTCAAGATTCAAGAATAGAACAATCAAAATATTGGAAAATTGTGCTTTGATTAGCAGTTCACAGAACACTTCTGGGAAGTTTACTTTATTTACAATATAAATTTAAAGTTTGATTGTAGATTTTGTGGGTTGTGAGTAGTGATTTTTGTTTTGATATTTTAGTTCTATAATTATCTAATTAATTGAGGTCTAAAATATGAAAATAAATTAGCTTTTTTTCAAATTTTATTATTGTAATGTTAGTTGTTGAATTCCATTTAAAATAAATTGAAAAATAATAATAAAATGTTAAGGTGTTTTAACACCCTGTAGGCAAGCTGGATAGGTATTTTTACATAATAACTCAATTTCATCATGTTAGTGTCAAAACTGTATGAATAATGACGTATTATTACCTTTCGAGTCATAAAATAATTTTACAAGACAACTCTTCTGTGATATTTTGTGAAAAATCAGCTAAAACTCGTACAGTGGCACTTAAGCTACTTTAGTACAGTGCATTTAGGTTTTAACCCGGACAAAATTATAAACAAAATGAAACCTTTTGGGATGTGTTTGGCACTGTGCCCTCGTAATTTTTTGAAAATTCCCAAACTTTCCCACTTTAGCAAAATCCGCCATCTTGAAAAAAGTAACTGCAAAGCAGGCTTTTACATAAAATTTTATATCTCCATAACGGAAACTCCTAGAAATGTCTAACTTGCGTCATTCCCTTCTAATTTAACTATTGTAAATATAATTAAATTAATGTTACACCTGTGAAATGGATAAGTACATAAAAAACACATCCCACATGCCGAACACATCCCAAAAGGTTTCATTTTGTTTATAATTTTGTCCGGGTTAAGCCTGTTTTTTGTCTAAGTGCACTGCACTACTTTGGCTTTACAAGATATAATCCATATTTCCTGTATTATTGTTATAAATGGCCAATACAACTTTCTTTTATAAACATTTCACGTTGAAATACACCTAAACAAATTGTTTTTGTAAACAAATTCCGAATAATAAAAAAAACACAAAATAATTTTGTTATGCCAAAGTGACCTATCCACCTGCTGAATGTGGTCTAAGTACCGTACAAATGAGTAGTCAGGCATGCCAAAGTAAGCTAAGTGCCACTTTTTTTTACCAAAAGAAGCATATTTGGAGCATATAAACCCAACTAAATATAATAATAAATATGTTTTTATAAGTGTAACATTAAACAAAGCAGTTTCCTGAGCTAACACTGGAAATCCAATAGCCATCATATGAGGCCTTTTCTTTAACCGCCATTTTTCAAAATTTTGCAATTTGGCACTTAAGCCACTTTGAACCTGGACGCCTCAATTTTTCTATGTAAAAAATCCAAAAAACCCATTTTTGGAGGGGTTTACGTCCCTTCCCCCCCCCTTCCAATAGTCCGATCAGGCTGGTTTTCGAACTCGTCCGAATAATTACTACTTTTCATGTCTGTGCCAAATTGCATTCAGATTGTACCATTTTTACTCGAGTTATCGTGCTAAAAGACACACACACACACACACACACACACACACACACACACACACACATGTATATTTATTTATTTATTTATTTATGAAAATGAACAAATGGCGTTTTTGGCATCTGGGCACCTCAAAACAAAAAGTTATGATGGTCTTGGGCTTAAGTCTTACCATGAGACCTACGGTAATAGCTTCTTCCCTATAAGGGAAATAAGATTAAGGCCATGTACTTGGGAGAATTATTTGGAGTCATGTATAAACTGATGATTTCTCCACCTTTCATCGTATGAGGGAATATTTCTAGACACTAAGTTCCATCAATAAGTACAATTAAGTTTATATTGGGAATTCCTTAGTCACCACGGGTCAGTAATTCAACTATTATAAAATTTATATAATTCAATTGGGTTTGACCGATAAACGAGCAAGTCGTGAAAAGGAAGGATTTCATTCGGTATACGGATATAGATGATGTAGTCCATTCGGATTACAAGTAGAAAATTGTCTGTTTCTTCACACGCAGCACAATGTAACAGGCTTTAATACCCCCGTCACAGAAAACCTGCATGCTCAGCAAATTTCTAAAGAATTATTTTTTATACTTGAGTCTAGTCAAAAACAAATAAAATAATCACATGGAAAAAATAAATCCAAACATATAATTCATCTTATAACTTAAAAACACATTTTTCAGCAATTCTTCATTCTCAGTTAATTTCTAAAGACTTTATTTTATATGTGGGCATATTCTACTTATGTTAGAGAAGTTTTTGTTTTGAATATTTTGTGTAAATATTACTCTTAATAAAGTAAACTTTATCATTCATAAGCTTATTTCTAAAATATTGTTCATATTTTAATAATTTTTAATAAATGTATAATTGTTATAGTAGGCCTACATAAAATTGATGTACTAATGTCAGCAATCATGTTATCAATCTACTCAGATGACTCAGATCCAAGGAATAAAAACAAATCAAACCATCACATGAACAAATGAAATTCAATCATTTGGTTTGTATTACATTAAAAAAAAATCCATTTAAAGGGAATTTAGTAAAAAATTTGGGTATTTATCCCAGAATTTGGATAGTTTTGTGTCCCTTCAAGGAGAAATAAAATACAATTTACTGCATTTACCAGACCCAATATCTCAGTAACCATTTGATGTAGAGTAATAATTCAAAATGCTATATTATTTATTTTTAAAGCTGAATTCAATTCTGACCATTACATATGCATAAAATTAATAGATATATGTTAGATCTTGAAAATAAATTTTATTTAGTAAAAAAATTTAGTGTGTACCGATCTTGCTGGTTTTCGATTTAAAGTCATGAATATTGCTCTGAATGTTTGTTCAAAATTTCATCAAGATCGGACTTTTTTACGAGGGTTATCGTGCCTACGGACATATAATAAATACTTATAAAAATATATATATACCTATATATCAAAATGAACGAACGGTGTTTTGGGCTCTAGGGACTTCAAAACGAAAAATAACATGGTCTCGGGCGTAAGTCTCACCATGCCGCCTACGGTAATTAGCTACTCCCCTATAGGGGAAATTCGTTAAAAACAAGCGATGCCACTTTTATTGGTGGAGAGATGTCGCAGCAGCAAGAGTCGCCGCCGCGAGGGTAGATATTGGCCGCTTCTCAAGGGACTGGAGTTATTGAATAACGCTGTGTCAAGAGCAATAACATCACCTACTATCGAACACTCTTTGCGACAAAAGACTACTTACAGAAATAGTAACTTTAGAATATTTTGATGTTTACAGTTACAAAAAAAAATGTTTCCCCACCTACTATCTAAAGTCGTCTTTTAGTCTCTGGAATAGAATAGTACTCCATGGGATTTACTTACTTACGTTTCCTTCCAGGGGACTAAAAGTAATCTACTTTTTCTCCCATGGGACTAAAAGTAATCTCATAAGAAATACATGGTGAGAAATCCGGCAACGCCGCGATGGACAGTGAGAAAATGTGGCAACACTGTCGATTTTCATTTGCTTTTACTATAAATTTAATTCAAGAACTTTTCAGTGTTTCAACCTAAGAAAACAAAACCGTATGCATTTTAATAGCCAGGTAATAATCTTTTTGTATGAATTAAGTTGGCGACACTGAATATAAAAACACCTGATTTAGAGCTAGTTGTTACCAATATGCCGAACGGCCGAACGTTTTATAAACTTAATCGTTTCTTACCTACAGATTTTGGGAGGTATTTAAAAAAATTAATACTTTAGAAAAAATAGTTAAAATAGTAATTGAATAAATGGTTTTTTAAATTGCTTAGTTATAATTGCTTTTAATTGCTTATGTCATCCTCTCTTTGTTTCAAAAAAAATTCTTCCCTTAAAATATTTGTTTGTTTTTAAAGTTTTGAAAATGTTTTTTAACAGAAGTGGGAATAGGATTCCAAACGAAAATTTTTATAGGAACAAACTTAGGAATTGTGAGCAATTTACACTACCAAAACCAAAAAATACATTTTTTACAAAAACTTATAATTTTATAGAACCTAGAATTTTCAATAGGTTGCCTGACGGAATTAAAAAAATCCAAAAGCGTAACAATTTTTACAAGAAAACTTAAGAAATGGCTATTTAGTTTGGAAGAAATAATTTTTTTGTTTTTAATTTTGAAATAAAGGTAGGTAGATTAAGGTATCACATGATAGGGGCGCACTTTGGCGAGCTTTGCTGCTCAGGGACTAAGCATTGCATGCTATGAGCTTTGACGGCACCTGGGTAGGTGCCACGAGCCGCCTGGTAGCAAAGTGCGGTGCGTGGTTTGAAATAATAAAACCATAGCTTTGTCAGTATTAGTTGTAGGAAATTTTTACAGTTATTTTTCGGATTGTTATAGTATGGCACAACAATTCAAGAGATCTTTTTATTTATTTTTTAGTTATTAAAAATTTTATCAAAATCAAAATCAAAATCTTTATTGCCGTAACAATTTGTACATTGCATAGCATCGTCAAGGTATTAACTACTAATATTATATCAAGATGGCTACAACGTCAGTCTTTATATCACAGATAGTTATAGGCCTACTATAGCATTACAATGTCATAACTAAAACGTATTATACTGAAACATTTGACATAACCTAAATTGCACCTTAGCAACTCGCAGGGATGGCTAGAAAATAGACTATAAATTCAATAACAAATGTTAAAACTATAAATGTATAAAAACAACAACATTGAATTAAACTCACAGGGATGACTAGAAAAACAGCCTAAAAATTCAATAACAAATGTTAGAAACTATAAATGTAAAAACAACAACACTGAATTAAATTAAAACTGATGGGTTTTGATCACATCTAAAAACTCACTAACACTCTAAACAGATAACTCAAGTAATAGAGCCTTAACAATTTTTTTAAAGGCTAAGCTGTCTAACTCTCTGATTTTATTTGGCAATGTGTTAAAAAGTTTAATACTGACAACAAAAAAGCTATTTTGGGTCATAGTATAATGAAAATGATTGATATTTAAATCTGCCCTAAATCTGGTATTATAGCTATGCTTAAGACTATTGGTTGGAAAATTACTTAAGTTATTTTTAACATACATTAAGCATTCTAATATGTAAAGAGATGAAACAGTTAAGACAGAAAGGTCCTTAAAAAGAGGTTTACATGAAGTTCTTTGATTTACACCAAATATTAATCTAACCGCCTTTTTTTGCAGTATCAAAACTCTTTTAATGTTACTATCATTCCCCCAGACCAATATCCCATACTGCAGGTAGCTTTGTATATGAAAGAAATAAACATTTTTTAGTACATCATGGCTAACATAAAGTTTTAGTTTCCTTAACATAAAAGTACTTCGAGCAATCATTTTACAGACATGATCAATATATGAGTGCCATTTTAAATTAGACTCCAGCATAACTCCAAGAAATTTGACTGGTTCCTGTGCAGGTTTCATCACATCCAAACTAAAATCTAGAGTACTGCTTTTACTTTTGTTTAAGCACAAATAGTTTGCTGCACACCAGTCCTCAACAATACCATCAGTCAGAACACATTCTCTGTTTAGAGCCACATTATTCTGGCTAGAAATCTTAATCGCTAAGTCATCTGCAAACATGTAGGAGTAAACAAGCTGCTTATTAACATTGGAGGGTAAGTCATTAACATACAATATAAAAAGTATAGGTCCTAGAATGGAGCCTTGCGGGACGCCTGATTCGACCCTTAAAAAATTAGAAGCTACACCATTTAAATGAACAGATTGATATCGGTCAGAAAGATAAGATTGTAAAAAACTTACTACACTGTTATCAAAACCATAAAATCTAAATTTCTTTAAAATTAAGCTGTGCGATATGGTATCTAAGGCCTTTGACATGTCATAAAATTTACATAGTACACTAAGTTTACCATCAACAGCATTAATACATTCACCAACTAAATCAACAATGGCATTTTGAGTATTGCTTTTAGGCCTAAATCAATATTGTCCATTAGAGAGTAAAAAATTATTTTCAAGAAAAACTACAATTTGTTTATTGACTACATATTCCAATAGTTTTCCGAGTATAGGTATTATGGAAACTGGTCTATAGTTGTCATAGTTCTGCTTGTCACCCTTTTTATGAATGGGAACTATTTTTACATATTTCAAACATTGAGGAAAAATCGATTCATTAATACAAGAGTTAAAGAGATAGGTTAGAACTTCGACAATATGTACCGCGGCTAACTTCAAAATGGAAGAATTAAGACCATACACATCTAGACAATTACTATTACTAAGTGAGTGAATATGCCTAAACATTTCTTCAACACTGATATTTTCAAAAGACATGTTTAATGAGAACTTAGGTCTAGAGGGTAGTAGATTAAGATAGTTCTCCATCTTTTTGTCCGGAGTTGGTATGCTATCTCTTATCATGCTGATACTGTTTACAAAGCTATTATTGAAACCGGGAGAACTTAAGCCACTAAAATTCTGAACACATTTGTTATTGCTATTTAGAGACTCTCTGATTATGGACCACATTATCTTAGACTTACTCTTAGCATTATTTATTCTATTACAGTTGTAGTCAAGTTTTGCTTTTTTACTATCTTTTTTATACTTAATTTTTAGTTCATTGTATTTATTCCTATAAAATTCCAACCCAGTGTCTTTAAACAAGTCAAACATCAATAAACATTTCTTCTTAAAATTAGCTAGTTCAGCTGTGTACCAACCAGAATGAGAGTTTTTACTGAAATTACCAGTAGGCCTAGAGTTAACATACTTAGTAGGAAAAGCAATGTCGACAATGTTCAAAAAGGTATCTAGGAAATATTTAAACTTATCTTCTAAATTATTGATGGCGTACAAAGGTAACCAATTGATTGATCTCAATAGCACAGAAAAATAATAGGACTTAACATCATCTATAGGTCTGACCAAACGTTTACATTCGTTCCTACCTTGATCTTTATTGAGACCATCCCTAGGTGAAATCTTAGCTGCCATAATAACAGAATAGTGATCAGATAAAATAGTTTTTTCCTCAAATGCCTCAATATTTTCTAGATGTATGGATGTAGCAATATTATCAATACAAGAACCTAACCTAACCCGACCTGGCCTCGTAACATCGAGAACTGTAGTTTCTAAACCAAAAATAAGTAAAGAGTTTAAAAAGACAGAAGTTTCATGATCCTTAATGAGGATATCAACATTAAAATCACCGGCCAAGATTATAGATGCATTTGATTTGTTTGACTCTGTCGTCTTTAATGTACGATGAAGCACCTCAATAAAATCAGAAAAATTACTTTCGTCTGGGCTTCGGTAGATTGCAATACAAATAACATTGAACTGTTCCAGATAAACACTTGAGATTTCACATGTCTTCAAAATCGAGCATTGCTCTAAATAATTTAAACTATGACCTTGAATTTCATTTCTTAAGAAAATTGCAGACCCTCCTCTAATTACATCAGATCTACAAAAACTGCTAACCACTTTGAATCCAGGTATTGTAAAATTTGCAAGTTCATCCTTACGTAACCAATGCTCACAAAAGCACCAAACAGTAATAGTGTATTTTTTACTTAAAACTAAGATTTCATCGACCTTATCTAAAATACCTTGAACATTCCACTGAGCTACAACCAGATTGCAATCACTTAAATTAGAATTAATCCTAGGCCTAATATTATTGTCCCACCTCACATTAGCTGATGGTAGTTCTACGGACGAATGGCTCGAGGCGCTACATACAAGTTTCCCAGCGGAGACTCCGTTCCCGGAACAGGTGGCTGGTCCTCTTCTGCCGTCAGCAGGCACCCTGCGATCAGTTTGGCCAACCATCTCTTGCCTTCGTGGTTAAGGTGTTGTCCATGCTTTGTATGCATCTCCCGGTTCGCTTCACTCGCCTTCACCAATCTAACGTTGTTGTATTGTTGGCTTAACTCTATGAGGCGCATGTTAGTTCTAGCAATCTCTCTGTTTACACAAGACCAACTGGGCAGATCATGTCTAACAGGAAGATCAACCAAAACAACATTGATATTTAATGTATTACTTATAGTTTCAGTTAATGACTCCACTGCCGCATCTGCATGATTACTTGCCACATCATTGCTTCCGCATACCATCACCAAAATATCACTTTTACCTAAGTTTTCTTCATTAATGTTTTTCTTATTAAGGATTTGTTCTGTAAACCCACCAGGTCTAACATAGCCCAGAGCAACGTGTGTTTCTTGTAACAACTGCAGATTCCATGCCAAATCACGACCATGGCTGTCACCACAAATCAGTAGTTTTTTCTTGTTTGCTTTTTTGCTCTTTGTAGGCCTAGTTTTAGGAACAGGGGTTTCAATGGCATTTACTGCTTCCACTTAAACAATTGATCGCCGTTTATTTTATTTTGGTTATTTTAAGGAAGGAACCTCCAAACAGGCTAAGCCTTGGAGGCCCTACATTTTCTCCGAAGTAAATGCAAACAAAATGTACAAATTTTATTTTATTTCGTTTATTAGTAATTTAAATATGTTTATAATATGTTTTATTGTTGTTTTTTATTTTTTTCCAAGTCAGTCTGACGGTTGAACAGTTGTGGACTCTTACTTTGAATTAGAAGACTGCATGGACTTTATGAGACTGTTATTTTTAGTTATTATAATTATTTTGTAAAAAAATGTGCATCAATATTATTGATAAAAGAACAATGTATATTATTTTTGTTTGGAGAAAATAAATTATTCTTATTCTTATTCTTAATTATTCTTATATATTTATATGCGATTCTAATCTAGCCTAGTTTAAAGGAGAAAAAGATCATATAAAGATAACGTTATATTGTCACAATTATTGTTAATGGTGTAGGTGGAGGAAAACTTTTGTGTGCATCATGGGTCTAAAGTGCTTTTACTCCCTCGGGAAAATTGTCGTCCTCGGATTCGCCATCGGGCGACAACAGTTTCCCTCGCGGAGAAAAAGATGCACTTTAGTCCCTAGATGCACAAATAACTATTGATCTATGTAGACTAGACACAAATAAATGAAAAGATATATCATTACATTTTAAACACATATTCACACAAAACATGTTTAAATTGAAATTTAAATAAAACGGAAGTTAATGCAAAAAAGTTAAAAAAATTTCGAATTTTTCATTGATTAAGTAAATCACAGGTTTCTTTATTTAACACCTATAAAATATTTAATTTTTTTGCTACAATATATTAGAAATGGATATTATGAGATTTTATTATTATAATAAATAAACATTCGCTTCATATAAGGCCTCCAGATGTATAAAAAAATACTTTTATCATGCAAGTTAATTTAGAAGTTGTGGTTGTAGCAATGGTATGAGAATATAATCAAAACACCAACCGTTCTAGAAAATATTTCACACTTTAAAATATCTTGAAATGATCAATGAATATATATATATAAAAAAGATATATATATTCATATCTTATATATTCATCCAACTTCCATGATACTGATATTCAAGTCTAGATTTTATTAATTATGCTTGGACTAATAAACCAAATGATGAACTATTTGGGAGGAAGATGCTTAGTTCTGTTACATGGCCCCCAAATGCGATTGCGGGCCCCCCTTATGTTCCTGTGCTATGTTACGTTTCAAAGATGACATGATAATTTTTTAACCCTTTACAAATTGTATTTGAACTGATAATATATAATAATTAATAATTAAGGCTATTAGTTCAATCAAATGTAAATTAAAATAAATCATTCTCTTTTATCACACTGAAATTACATATATATTTTGAGATTGATTTCCCTTACTGACCAAGATTAAAATGCAATTAGGGCCCAAGCACACTGTTGTATACTAATATGCGAACAACATCAACTGGCACGTATGCACATAATTAAATAGTAACTAACCTCAAATCTAGAACTATTATTATTTTACTAATCTTTATAACAATTTATATATTTTAATTTTTGATTGTGGTCTGCTGTAAAATATTCTACAGTAAATATAAAATAAATTAAATTAGGACTAGGCCCGGGCCCTCCAGGGGTCCGGGCCCTGTGACCAGGGTTGCACCAGCCCCACTCTTGTGAGGGCCATGTTCTGTTGAGTAATAAGCTTATTCAACGGGAGTATAGTAAATTTTAGAGAAAGGAGATTGAATTGAAACAAGAACGTTATTAGTGAATATTAAGATAAATTAAACAGAAACCTGTAATCTCTTTGAAAAAGCGGAAACATAACATTTTAAATCTGTGTTTAAAGATTCTCAGACCCTGCGGTTCCGTATCTGTATTATTGAAATCGGGGTTTCACATAATTTTTACTTTGACATTACTCATTATTGCATGAATACTTACTTGTAGCTAGCTGTTTGGTTTCCAAAAACCATTATGGCTATCAAGCCAACATAAAAAATCTTAAATAAAGTATTAACTTTATTTAAGATTTTTTATGGAATAGGAGATTTTAAACTGTTTGGATAATATATAAAAAATATATATATACACAAAGAGATATGGGAGTATAACTTAAAATAAAATAAATAGTCTAGTTTGGAGTTGATACTGTCTCAAACTTGTTCCACAATTACATAATTATTCAAAATGACGAGATTGCCTCATATTCCTTACTCTTGTGCTCGTTATGTGTTGCCAAAAGTTAGTTACCTCCCCGCACATTTTACGGGCAATTATTCTCTTTTACCGTGGTTAAATTTAGGTGCCCTGACCCTCATTAAGTAATACAATAGTTATGATCCCATTGATTATATAAATGCGCTGAATCATCTTCTAGTCGAGGCATTGTGTGTAATAATCGCTATATTTAATAAAATAAATAATACAAAGTAAATTATAAAATATTTAACATTTTAAGGAGGAAAATTTAATAATCCAGTGCTCATTTAACATTCCTGAATTAATCCACACTTTTACTCATGATGACTTTATTTTTATTTTTACTTTTTTCAAATATGGTGCCATTAAAATTCTTTGCGCCTCCGAATAGTATATCTACTAAATGCGATTCTTACTGCAGCAACGCAGGCGATTTTGCTGAATGAGGGAATTACCCGCTCCTTCATCCACGAGAGGCTTGAAGGAACGGTTGCGACTCCAACAACTACACGACCCATACTTGAGGCCCAAAATAGATTATGAATGTAAAACTTAAGCATTTCTATGACGATATTGAAGGTGGTTCTAATGGAATCTACAGTATAATACATAAAGGACAGTTAGCTGTACTTACGTTACTTTAATATTCAATGTCTAAAACTTGACCTTCAAACATAGAATCAGGTATTGCAATAATCTATTTAAAATTTCTTAGTCCTTAGTCTAAAAAACTAGTATGAAAACCAATGCCTCCTAAGGAAACTATAATAGTAGTCGTAAATAAATAATGTAAGAAGATGAACCTTGAAAAAAGGGGCTTAAAGTAGTAGGTATCCTCACTCAAACATGTTTTAACGAATTTCCCCTATAGGGAAGAAGCTATTACCGTAGGTCTCATGGACCTACGGCCCGAAACCATGATAACTTTTCGTTTTGGGGCCACCAGAAGCAAAAAACACCATTCGTTTGAATTTTTATATATCTATCTATCTATCCATCCATCTATGTATATACCGGGTGTCTAGCCTTAAGTTTTCCAATAGTTATTTTTTTCATTATAAATCTGACAAGAAACTTCTTATGGAGGACTTACCTTTATTTTTAACGCTGCTTTTTGTGGTTACTTCGAAATTCAAAAATATGGCCGTCATTTTCCAATATGGCGGACAACTTTGATTTTTCTTATAGAACACCCTGTATTTTATGACGTTTATGGATTCTACGCTTAGTTTTAAGAACTTTTTATTCTTCCTTAGTTTTTCCTAAACTCGATGGTTCAGGAGATATGAGCAGTTAAAGTTAGATTTTTCCCCATTTAAAATTGCATTGTGTCTATTTAACTGTGCCATCCCATGTATTCCTTAACGAGTAAAAGCATAGTCATAAATAATACATTTCCATGAGATAATCTCGACTAGAAGTTATTTTATGATTAAATATGTACTGAACTCACATTTTTAAGCAATTTAATCTTTTGTATTTTTTATTAAACCCATCCGTTATCGATATACAGACTACCAACAATTTCCCAATGCAATTTAAATGGGAGAAAATCAAACTTTAACTGCTCATACCTCCTGAAACATTGAGTTTAGGAAAAAATAAGGAAGAATAAAAAGTTCTTGAAACTAAGCGTGGAATCAAAAAACGCCATTAAATATAGGGTGTTCCATAAGAAAAATCAAAGTTGTCCGCCATATTAGAATATGGCGCCCATATTTTGAAATTTCGAAGTGACTCCAAAAAGCAGTGTTAAAAATAAAGGGAAGTCCCCCTTAGGAAGTTTTTTGTCAGATTTATAATAAAAAAGTTAGCTATTGGAAAACTTTAAGCTGGACACCCGGTATATATATACGCGCGCGCGCGCGCGCGCGCGCGTGTGTGTGTGTGTGTGTGTGTGTGTGTGTGTGTGTGAGCACGATAGCGGCCGTAAATATGGTCCGATCTTAATGAAATTTGATACAGACGCGTAAAGTGGCAATCACTCGGACGAGTTCGACAACCAGCCCGATCGGACCACCGCACCGGAAGGAAGGGTAAAGGGGGATAAACTCCCCCCCCCTCCAATGGGTTTTTTTGAGTTTTTTACGTAGGAAAATAAAATTTCTCGAATTTTTGTTGGCACCATTTAATTCAGCACAAATAAACAAACTATTTAGTATATTGAATTATTGCTCTATGTCCATTGGTTACCGATATATTGAAAGTAGTAAAAACAGTACGTTGTCCCAATGTTAACCTTATAGGGAGTAAGTAAAATTCTATATCTCGCTTATTATTCAACATATTATTCAATAAAACTTTGTTTGTGGCTTCATCTAGATGAGATATAATGTATTTTAGTCTAAAATCCCCGGAATTTCAATTTTTGAGGCAGCAAAACTTGTATAATCATTCCCCATATTATCCTTATGGGAGATAAAAAAGTCGATATCTTACTTATTTTTTCAAATTTCTTGACAATATTTGGAATATTGCTTCTTCTAGTTAAGTACTACTAAATAATTAATTAACACCAACCAGTTTTAACATACTTGTTGCAGCAAACCTGCATACCCATTCCCCATGTTATTCTTATGGAGATTACAAAAAATCTAAAATTTCGCTGTGTTGGATTGAATTATGTTCTTTTGCATTTGAAATTCGCTAAGTATGCAGGTCTGCTGCAACGGGGTATTTAATATATGGAAACGGAGGTTTGAAACAGTTGTAGTTGGGGCCAAGCCCTCAACCAGCTAAAGTAAATATATAATTGGTTTGAGGAAAAAAGTAGTTTGTTACCTTTGTTATTTTATAGCAATTAATAACATGTCAATTTTATAGAGTGATATAACTTTAGTACAACTTAAATTTGTATGAAAATCTTTCTTGTAATAAAGTTTTTTATTTTAATGGTACAAGATATGTAATAAAAATGATAAACGGACTCATCAACTGTGAATATTCCATTTCCTTTGTTCCCGATAAAAACCGTCATCTCTGTTCGATTTTTAATTGGACTTTTTTGCTCCACAGTGTCCAGTTAGAATGGTTTAATGGTGTTGTTATCTTCTGGCTATTATTATACAGTGTGTAAAAAAAGTCCCGGAACGGCTAAATATATTTAAACAGAATTGGTTTGAGGAATCAAACTTTGCACATTCACTCCTATGTAAAAACAAACTACTTTCTGAGGTATTTAGTGACCCTTGGCCCCCGGTGGGGGACGGCCCACAAGACGTCGGCACAAAATCTTAAATGTAAGCATAGGTCGATATGCACATCATTTTAAAGTGTTAATGAAGTAGAGTTCAATGCCGCAAACCGCACTTCAAAAGGTCCATTAATTACAAAATGGCGGCTGATAAAAAATCTAAAGGGAATACACAGTGTTCGCTCAAAGATTGTTTAAAAATTGTTTACAGACTATGTCTGAAGGATCTTAACTCCGGCATCGTAGTCAGACCTAAAAACCTATATTTTGGGGTGCCGTAGAGGATATTACCTCCAAGGGGGGATGACCCATTAGGAGTCGGGACAAAATCTTAAATGTAAGCATAGGTCGATATGCACATCATTTTAAAGAGCTAATCGAGTTCAATGCCGCAAACCGCACTTCAAAAGGTTCATTTCTTATAAAATGGTGGCTGATTCAAGTTTTAAACAAAACTTTATAGGCTTAGGTTTGTTGGGGGGGGGGGGGGGAGTGGAATAAAAGTTTTAATAAATCGAATTGTGTATCAAACCTAAGCCTATGTATATTTGTTGAAACTTAAATCACCCGCCATTTTTAACCAATAATTTTTTTGAAATGCGGGTTGCGGCATTGCATTTTAAGTAATTTGTCAGACAAATGAAACCCTTATGTTCGCTAAAACATTTGTTTAGATGATCGGAAAGATTTTGCTTACTGCCATGCATAGAAAAAGATCGTGAAGTAATGGAACGCTTTCCAAATTGTTATGAATCTGCTCCATATAGTACATAAGAACATAAAAACCGTAGGTTTAATATTTAATGTTTAAATTCTATTATATAAGTTTCAAATTTTTTGTCTATCGATCTGTGTGGAATTTTTACAAAACGCTTAAATTTTTAAGATAGAAACTTTAAATTTTAAATATATATGTTAAGAGGGTATCTCCTATTTGTTTTGGTTAGGTGCAGTTCAGGTTTTCATATTCAAAATATATACATTTTAAAGCACAAAATTGTGTATACATTAGACAAGCCCATTCTAAAGAATCCTGTGTTACACTTATGTAAAAAATTCCGTCACTGCTAAAATGCGCACGATAGTCGACAATTTCAAGAATTTTCGGGGTTATTATTTTCAAAGATCATATTTCGACGAGAGTTTAGGAGTGGTTTTAATTTTCTCTCTCAGCGCTAGGCTGCGCTCGGTGGCCTTGGGGTCCACAGTTAATTACCGTTTATGTGTATGCCCTCAGCGTCACAGGTCCCCACCCGCGCAACAAGCGACCAAGTATAATTAATTAAACGTTAAATAAATAAACCAAGCTTATTTTTACATGTACACATATTTTACATGATATAAATACAGTAGTTAATCAAATCTAAATCATCATTTATTATTACTTATTTTACTTTAAACACACTAAAATGGGAATCAAAAAATATTATTTACTAAACAAAACTTGAGCTTAATTATAATTGTAATGGAAGTGTTTATGAAACGTGTTAAAAAGGTGTCCGAATAAAACGGAGCAAACTGTTCAAAATAAAATACATGTCAATGCGTTCATTGAAACCAAATGAGATAATGGTGGGAACATTACTTGAAGATTACTTGATTGGGTTCTACTTCTATCCCCGTTATAGTTGGAAATCGCTCTTTTAACAAACTTCCCACTCTTCAGAGGTGCCAGTATCAAACTTCTGCCCTGAAAAATGTCCCTATTGTAGAAGGAGAAGATTCCACTCAGATCCATATTTTAGAGAAAAAAGATCCGCTCGACAAAATAACGTAGCTAGATCCGAAGTCCATGCGCCCTCTAACCCTGGGTCCATAGATCAAACTATGGGTTCCCAAATACGAGTGTTGCATCAAAATGTCAGAGGATTAATGTCCAATTTAGATGAATTTGAGATCACCGTTTCATTACTAATGCCAGTTCTAATTTGTGTGATGGAACATTGCTTGAGACAAAACGAGCTAGAGATTTTGACTATCAATGGATTTTCCCTGGTTTCTTCCTACTGTCGTAATGTTTCTTTAAGGGGTGGAGTTTGTACTTGAAAGACAGTTTTAAGTGAAGCACTTTTGACATTGTGGAATATTGCAAAGAGGGTATCTGTGAGTTAGCCGCTATTAGATCGGATATGTCTCCGAAACCCCTAATCGTTGTTGGTGTATGTAAATCCTGATTATCGAAAGAAGGTGAGCGGCGCGGCGGCGGCAGTAAAAACATTCTTATTTAAAAAGCTGTAGAAACGTAACGAACGCTGTTAAAAATTTGCAGTCGACTTTATTCCAATGGCCAGTCAATTAAGTTATCAGCACTGTTTTCAAATAATTTTTTACGTACATCGTTTAGTTTATACTGTAAGTTATATTACTAAAAACACGATTTGCGAATTAAAAAAGTAAATTCTTTGTGTTTGATTTATGATAACTCTGTTTAGAAAAATCGGGGAAAAACTTTCTATAGAGAACCATTTGTCGACTTCTTTTAGTCGAACCTTTTAATCGATCAATATATCAAAATTTGAGAGTCTTGTGATTAATATTTACGTCGTTATTAATTTATTTCTAAAGACCTGATATCTCAGCTATAAACTACTTTGATGAATAAAATTCAGTAAACAATGTCTTTGAATGAAATTTAGGTTAATTCCGTCGCAGTTTTATGTTTTTAGCGAATTTCCTTTAAAGGAATAAGGTATTACGGTAGTACTCATAGTAAGACCTAAGTCCGAGACCATGTTAACTTTTCATTTTGGGGTCCCCAGAAGCAAAAAATATCTTTCGTTCGAATTTTTATATACATATCTATATACATATATATATATGTCTGTTAACACGATAGCGGCCGTAAATATGGTCCGATATTAATGAAATTTGGTACAGACGTGTAAAGTGGTAATCACTCAGACGAGTTCGTGAACCAGCCCAATCGGACCACCGGAAGGGGGGGGGGGGTAAAGGGGGATAAACCCCCCAAAAATGGGTTTTTTGAGTTTTTCACATAGAAAAATAAAATTTATCAAATTTTTGTTGGCACCATTGAATTCAGCTGAAAAAAAACAAACAATCTAGCATTTTGAATTACTGCTCTATGTCCAATGGTTACCGAGATATTGAAAGTGGTAAACACAGTACGTTGTCTCAATGTTAACCTTATGGGAAATAAGTAAAATCCTATATTTCGCTTATTTCTCAACATATTTTGATAAACCCGGTAAATGGCTTCTTCTAGTTCAGATCTACTAAATATTGTATTAAAACCACCCAGTTTTAATATACCTGTAGCAGCAAACCTGCATACTCATTTCCCATGTTATTCTTATGGAGTTTACAAAAACATGTCAAATCTCGCTATGTTGGATTAAAATATGTTGTTTTGCATTTGAAATTCGCTGAGTATGCAGGTCTGCTGCAACGGGGGTATTATTGGAATGGTTTCTCATAATCGATTAATATATATAAACGATTGTATCGCTGCGAGGCAGAGCGCAACAATGATTGTTGAAGTACAGTTTGGACCTAGTAGACCCATTTTATTCGCGCGCCTCTGCATGTCTCAGTTTTTCTCTTATAAACAACGCTTGCTTCCAGAAGTAGAATTCATTGTAAAAACAATACCGATTTACCAACATTGAACAGTAAGGAACCTTTCAGTTCCTCCGAACTGCATGTGCAGTGTTGTAGGAAGCATTTGCTCCGTTGTTGTTGGTCAGTTGCTGTACCTCGTCTGGATCGCGCTCGCCCGAGCAATGCTGATAATTAATTTCAATTATCAAATGATTACGGATTTATCTAGTGGTATTGAAGTAATTTATTAAATAAATATTGATTGTGGAAACTATCTAATGTCATTAAAGGAAAAATGAAATGAAATGAAAATATTAATTACCAAAAGAGTTAACAGTACGTCGGGTACATGGCCAGATATGGAGAAAAACTGCACTTTTTCATTGGAGTTTGGCACTTCCTGTGATCATAGGTGATGCCAAAAGGAAACTTTTCAAAAGGATTTCACTTTGAAATCCGTGGCTAACACCGAAATGGCGACCATTAAAGATGGCCGCCGTGAGCCCCCGCATTATTCTAATATATCGGTTGTATCTCGGCTCCTAACTGACCGATATCAATAATGTTTTTATTATTTTAAAGCTTATCACACAACTTTGGAACAGATTTGTTATGTAATGGCTTAACTATAGCTGTTTTGAGAGAAGTGGGAAAAGTCCCTGAAGACAAAGAGAAATTGATTAGGTAAACTAAAGGCAAAACAAGAAGATCAATACAATCTTTCAACAATCTAGATGATATTCCATCTGACCCAGCTGAACTACTCACTTTCAAAGACTGGACAATACCAAATATCTTAGAAGCGTCCGTCGGATACAAAAACAGTGATTTACCAGGGGATCCATGAGCCCTATTGTTGATGAAAGCAGATAAATCAGGTTGAGTATTCAGTTTGTTGCCAATTTCGAGAAAAAACTTATTGAAAATGTTGGCCTTTTCAAAAGGTTCCTCCCTTAAGTAACCACATGCATCAGTTATGGGTCCGATGTGACATGATGACTCCTTCCTACTTTTCCTGTTTATATTCTCATCAATGATGCTCCACATGGCCTTGGACTTAGATTTGGACTTATCGATAAACTTAAACACACTATTATATTTACAAGAGCGAATACATGCTCGATATTCCTTTTTCAATAAAAGGTACGACTGTCTCAGGGGGTCCACAGACGGAAGATCTTTAGTTATTGCATGTAGGGCAATCAGGTCATTTCTTTTTTAAAGAATATTTTCATCTAAAACAACTTAAGCATTCAACTGCCTATTTCGTATTCTAACCCTCTTTTCTGGGAATGCAACATCGAAAAAATAAGATCAAGTTGAGCTAAAAGCATTAAATGTTTCATCCATAATTATCGCTGAAGTCATATCTCTCCACAGTTCCTTTGAGAGAAAATGACGAAAAACTGATAGATCATTTTTACTAAAGGAACGAGTAAACAAAAACTTGGCCTGCGGGGTAACATTAAAAAACTAAAGGTCAACTGTTTCAGCATGATGATCAGATAGTGCAGTTATTACAACTTCAGTCTTTAAAAATAGGGAATTTAAATCTGTGAATACATGATCAAGAATTCTCTTTGTCCCATTAGCTTCCCTAGTGAATGGAAAGACAGTATTCTGCAAGCCAAATGACTTCATGAGATTAAGCAACATATTCCTCTTGGTGCTATTTCATGATAGATCGACATTAAAATCGCCCATAATGACAGTACCGGTATGAGTATCATCTTTTAATATTCTACTCAAACAGTCATACATCAAATTATGAAATTCCTGAAAATCACATAAACTATTGGAGGGGGACCTATAAAAACCCCTGATTATCGAAAGAAGGTGAACGGCGCGGCGGCGGCGGAGCGAGCGCGGGCAGTAAAAACATTCTTATTCATAATAATGTAGAAACGTAAAAAACGCTGTTAAAAATTTGCAGTTCACTTTATTCCAATGAACAATTTATTACCTTAGTAGCGCTGTTTTCAAATAATTTTTAACGTACATAGTTTAGTTTATACTATGAGTTATGTTACTAAAAACACGATTTGCGAATTAAAAAAGTCAATTGTAAAAGTCTTTGTGTTTGATTTATGATAACTCTGCTTAGAAGCATAGGGGCAAAAAATTCTTATAGAGAACCTTTAGTCGACTTTATTGAAAACAATATATCAAAATTTGAGAGTGTTGTGATTTATATTTACGTCGTTATTAATTGATTTCTATAGAACTGTTATACACGGTGTTATAACTGTTATAACAGTGGCTACACAAGTAAAAACTGCATTTTTTGATTGGAGTATGGCACTTTCTGTGATCATAGGTGATGCCAAAAGGAAACTTTTCAGTCGGTGAGCCACTTTGAAATCCGTGGCTAACACCGAAATGGCGACCATGAAAGATGGCCGCCGTGAGCCCCCGCATTATTTTAATACATCGGTTGTATCTCGGCTCCTAACTGACCGATATCAATAATTTTTTTTATTATTTTTAAAGCTGATTTAAGGAGGAAACCTTTTTGTATTTAACTTTTAACTGTGAAACCAATAAGTTCTCTAGAATTAAAAAAAATTAAAAAAATTACTTTTTTATTGAGTATAATTATTGTAATCATGTAGGGATATAGCAGTGCCCTGTGAAGAAACCAACAACAGAGAGTTCTGCATTTTTCTGTTATGTACTATGTGCTTAACAACATACTAAAGGTTAGGCAAAGTTTGACCACCGGAAGTGCCTCAATTTCAAGATGGCGTCCAAGATGAGGTCAAAAGCATAACAGATTTAGGGAATTAATGCCATAGGTGATACGAAAGTGACTTCTGCGCTGTAATACCACTGCAAATAATTGACGGGTGATAAGAGCTTTAATTTAACTTGTTAATCGTTTTCTGACGCCATCTTGGATCCGCCATATTGGATATCAATTTTATTTTTTTACGTAAAGATGGTGTTGTGGCACATCATTACGAACTAGATTTTTAAGCTGATTACAGTGATGGAAACGGTTTTTGAAAATATGAATTCGTTAAAAAGAAAGGTTCAAATAAAAATTCATCCCTATACATTTCTTATGGACGTTTCATTTTTTAATATTTTCTTGGATTATTCTTCTTATATCTCTCATTATAATTAAGATACGTAGTTCGTTTTAGTCTTAAAATACTCAGTGAAATACCGGCTTTCATTTGAGCTATCCATAATCAAAATCAGGCAAGTGACAGATGAGCTATAATGCTTGATGTAACTTAAAAATCAATGTCCTGGAAATTAGTTTTTAGTCAAGTATATCTACTCTTCAAAAAAAGGTAGGCCTATTTATTCATTTTGGTCTCAAAATACACAATGATACGTTGGCTTTTTTTGAAAAATTGATTCATCAAATGTGTTAAGTTGTTAACGGATTTTAAGGCTCATTTCGACACAAAGATTAGTTATTTTTGAATTTTACGCTTAATAGTGGATTATAATAGAAACCGAACTTTTCCGAATTAACATTTTCAAAGTCTCAAACGAAAGCTGGTATGTTAGTGAATCCTTTAAAAGCATTGAAAACTCCAAATCTGTCCTAAAACTGGAGATATAAGTCTTTGTAAAAAAAAAAGTTTGAAAAATTTAATTTTATGTAGGTTTTAGAACCGCAACTCACATAAAACTCAGTCTGTTATAATATTTTATGACTCAAATAAAAGCCAATAACCTACTGAATTAAGTAAGACCTTTACGATTTTTGGGTCTTCTTTAAAACTAGAGAATCCTTCAAAAAATTTAAAATTATTCAAATAAAACGAATTTATGTTGAGTGAAAGATCATAAGTCACTTAAACTTTAGTCTGATGTTATTAAGAGTCAACCCACTCGAAAGCTGACGGTTTTAACTGAGTAATTCAAGACCAAAATGAACTAAACACCTTATTTAGAACCGGAGCTATTAATATTTGACGAAAAGCAAATTACTGAAAATTTTATTTTTAAGTTACATTAAACCTTATAGCTCATCTTTCACTTGCCATATGTTGATGATTAATATCTCAATTGAAGGCCGGCATTTCACTGAGTATTTAATGACTAAAACGAACTACATATCATAATTATAATGGGAGATATAAGAAGAATAATCCAAGAAAATATTGAAAATATGAAACGTCCATAAGAAATTTCAAGGGATGAATTTTTATTTGAACCTTTCTTTTTAACGAATTCATATTTTCAAAAACCGATTTCAGCATTGTAATCAGCGTAACAATCTAGTTCGTAATGATGTGTTACAACACCATATTTACATTAAAAAATAATGTTTATTTCCAATATGGCGTCAGAAAACGATTTAAAAGTTAAATTAAAGCTCTTATCACCCGTCAATTATTTGCAGTGGTATTACAGCGCAGAAGTCACTTTCGTATCACCTATGGCATTAATTCCCTAAATCTGTTATGCTTTTGACCTCATCTTGGACGCCATCTTGAAATTGAGGCACTTCCGGTGGTCAAACTTTGCTTAACCTTTAGTATGTTGTTAAGCACATAGTACATAACAGAAAAATGCAGAACTCTCTGTTGTTGGTTTCTTCACAGGGCACTGCTATATCCCTCCATGATTACAATAATTAAACTCAATAAAAAAGTAATTTTTTTAATTTTTTTTAATTCTAGAGAACTTATTGGTTTCACAGTTAAAAGTTAAATACAAAAAGGTTTCCTCCTTAAATCAGCTTTAAAAATAATAAAAAAAATATTGATATCGGTCAGTTAGGAGCCGAGATACAACCGATGTATTAAAATAATGCGGGGGCTCACGGCGGCCATCTTTCATGGTCGCCATTTCGGTGTTAGCCACGGATTTCAAAGTGGCTCACCGACTGAAAAGTTTCCTTTTGGCATCACCTATGATCACAGAAAGTGCCATACTCCAATCAAAAAATGCAGTTTTTACTTGTGTAGCCACTGTTATAACAGTTATAACACCGTGTATAACAGTTCTATAGAAATCAATTAATAACGACGTAAATATAAATCACAACACTCTCAAATTATGATATATTGTTTTCAATAAAGTCGACTAAAGGTTCTCTATAAGAATTTTTTGCCCCTATGCTTCTAAGCAGAGTTATCATAAATCAAACACAAAGACTTTTACAATTGACTTTTTTAATTCGCAAATCGTGTTTTTAGTAACATAACTCATAGTATAAACTAAACTATGTACGTTAAAAATTATTTGAAAACAGCGCTACTAAGGTAATAAATTGTTCATTGGAATAAAGTGAACTGCAAATTTTTAACAGCGTTTTTTACGTTTCTACATTATTATGAATAAGAATGTTTTTACTGCCCGCGCTCGCTCCGCCGCCGCCGCGCCGTTCACCTTCTTTCGATAATCAGGAGTTTTTATAGGTCCCCCTCCAATAGTTTATGTGATTTTCAGGAATTTCATAATTTGATGTATGACTGTTTGAGTAGAATATTAAAAGATGATACTCATACCGGTACTGTCATTATGGGCGATTTTAATGTCGATCTATCATGAAATAGCACCAAGAGGAATATGTTGCTTAATCTCATGAAGTCATTTGGCTTGCAGAATACTGTCTTTCCATTCACTAGGGAAGCTAATGGGACAAAGAGAATTCTTGATCATGTATTCACAGATTTAAATTCCCTATTTTTAAAGACTGAAGTTGTAATAACTGCACTATCTGATCATCATGCTGAAACCGTTGACCTTTAGGTTTTTAATGTTACCCCGCAGGCCAAGTTTTTGTTTACTCGTTCCTTTAGTAAAAATGATCTATCAGTTTTTCGTCATTTTCTCTCAAAGGAACTGTGGAGAGATATGACTTCAGCGATAATTATGGATGAAACATTTAATGCTTTTAGCTCAACTTGATCTTATTTTTTCGATGTTGCATTCCCAGAAAAGAGGGTTAGAATACGAAATAGGCAGTTGAATGCTTAAGTTGTTTTAGATGAAAATATTCTTTAAAAAAGAAATGACCTGATTGCCCTACATGCAATAACTAAAGATCTTCCGTCTGTGGACCCCCTGAGACAGTCGTACCTTTTATTGAAAAAGGAATATCGAGCATGTATTCGCTCTTGTAAATATAATAGTGTGTTTAAGTTTATCGATAAGTCCAAATCTAAGTCCAAGTCCATGTGGAGCATCATTGATGAGAATATAAACAGGAAAAGTAGGAAGGAGTCATCATGTCACATCGGACCCATAACTGATGCATGTGGTTACTTAAGGGAGGAACCTTTTGAAAAGGCCAACATTTTCAATAAGTTTTTTCTCGAAATTGGCAACAAACTGAATACTCAACCTGATTTATCTGCTTTCATCAACAATAGGGCTCATGGATCCCCTGGTAAATCACTGTTTTTGTATCCGACGGACGCTTCTAAGATATTTGGTATTGTCCAGTCTTTGAAAGTGAGTAGTTCAGCTGGGTCAGATGGAATATCATCTAGATTGTTGAAAGATTGTATTGATCTTCTTGTTTTGCCTTTAGTTTACCTAATCAATTTCTCTTTGTCTTCAGGGACTTTTCCCACTTCTCTCAAAACAGCTATAGTTAAGCCATTACATAACAAATCTGTTCCAAAGTTGTGTGATAACTACAGGCCGATTTCGCTTCTCTCCACGTATTCATAGGTTTTTGAGAATGTTGTAGCTGCTAGGTTAATAAGTTTTTTCAATAGAAACAACGATCTTTTTAGTTGTCAGTTTGGTTTTCGAAAGGAGAAAAACACAATAGATGCAATGTTCTGTTTTGGTGGCAAAACTGTTCACGCTCTTAATGAAAGACAGAAAACATTGGGCCTCTAGGTTGATTTAAGTAAGGCTTTCGATTTGGTGAACCATTCTCTTCCTCTTTTAAAGCTCTGTGTTATGGGAGTGAGAGGACGTGCTCATGATTGGTTTTCATCCTGCCTCTCAAACCGCAAGCAAAAGGTTGTAATGGACTACATTGACAGCAACAGATGTATTTGCAAATCATTTTCAGAAGAGATGTTTGACAAAATGGGTGTGCCGCAGGGCTCGGTTTTTGGACCGATTCTGTTCCTTGTTTTCATTAATAACATTCAAACCAGTGTAAGTGTGGATGAACTCTGACTTTTCGCAGATGATACGTCACTTCTTTTTTGAGCAGCGGATTTGGCTGATTGGGAAATTAGTGGTTTCAAATTGTCTCTTTCAATGGTTAAAGGAAAACGGCCTTGTTGTGAAAAAAGATAAAACTCATCTTCACAACTTTTCAATTAGGGATAGCGGCACTGAGATTTCCCTGCTTCTAGATGAAAGAGAAATTACCGCTACCGATTCCGTTGACTTTCTTGGATTAAAACTTGATGCACATCTCAATTTCCAAGATCACATAAACAAAGTTTCAGGGAAGCTTAGCTCCTGTCTGTTCGCTCTTCAAAAACTGGCGCAGTTTACCAACTCTGATGTTGTATTAACTCATTATTTTGGCTGTTTTCACCCACATCTTAGATATGCCGTTCCAATTTGGGGATATGAGAATTCAAGAACTAAGTCAATTTTTCGCCTCCAAAAAAAAGGCAATCCGCATAATTTTTGGACTTGGAAGGAGAGAATCATGTAGGACAGATTTTTTTCATAATAAGATTCTAACTTTCCCCTGCCTTTACATCTTTGGGACCCTTTTGTTTTTTCAAGCAAAATTCACCCCCTGTTACCAATAACAATGCCTCCTCTGGATATTCACTCCGCCCACGTTTAATCCCAGTTCAGAGTCACAGTACAGCGTTTTTTCAGCATCACCTATCATACAACAGCATGTTTTCTACAATGCACTGCCTGCTTGCCTGAAAATTGGAATGCCTTTTGTTAAATTTAAACAGAAACTTAAACAATTTCTTTCCGAAAAGACCTTTTACAGTGTCCAGGACTATCTTAGCCAGTAAAGAATTTTATTTTATTCATAATGTAAATAAGTTGAGAGAATATATTTTTAGTTTTTAGGAAATGTCTGTATTTCTGACGCTTGCCAATGCATGTAAATATGTTTTTACGGCAATAAAGAATATTCTGATTCTGATTGCTCAGTAGTCCGGTCGCCGAGCAATGTGACCTAGAAGTAGGGTCCGACTCTAATTTTATGATTGATTCTTGTACTACTTAATGTACTGAACAAGAATATAGTGGATGACAGACTGGCATCCTCGGGCAATTTTGAATATCGAAGGTTGTTCAAAGGGCCAAAAATAGAGAAACAGATATTTAAAAAAAATATTTGCGGTGTTCAAACAAATATTCCCACAGGTATTAATTTTAAACCTCCGCCGATAGTTGCTGGGTGGTAAATAGTTTATTTTGATTGGGTATTAATATTCGGCCGCCATATTGGATGCGCCATATTGATACAAGTTAATTTTTTTTTAATATGAATGTGGTGTTGTGAAGCAGCATTGCAGACTAAATTTTCACGCTGATTACAATGCCGCAATCCGTTTTTGAAAATATCGTTTTGTTCTCGAGATATACTCTAATAAAAATTCTTCCCCATTCATTGATTATGGGCGTTTCTAAATTAAGCTATTTTTTGTTTTGTTTTTCTTATATCTCCGGTTATAATCACATTATAAAGTTCGTTTGGGTCTTAAAAGATTCAGTAATTTAATGGCTTCAGTTTGAAATATTAATCATGTAAATACGACTAGTCAGAGATGAGTTACAAAGCTACATTCAATATAAAATGTTGATTTTCAAAATTTATTTTTACTTAAAGGTTTATATCTCAGGTTCTAAGTTAGTCTAAACATTAGGTTTGGTCTTAAAACACTTATCTGATCTTTGTCTTTCTTTTGAGACTAAAATGAACTTAAAATGTGATTAGAACTGGAGATATAAGAAAATTTAAACAAAAAATTTCAATTTGGAAGATCATATGATCTTTGAATAGGCTTAGCTCTTTTCCCCTATTTCAGATTGACGTCATCAATGGCTCAAATGAAAGCCAAAGATTAGATGAGTGTTTTAAGACTAAACCAATTATTTAGACTTAGAACCTGAATATAAATGTTTAATTAAAAAAAATTTGGAAAATAAACGTTTTATATTCAATATTGCTTTGTAACTCATCTCTGACTGGTCGTATTTAAATTATTAATATTTGAAATAACTCAATAACTCAATAACTCATTTATTCAACCAAAGTAACAAGATTACATGCATTGGTCATGTCAGATAAGAAAGTTTCTTACAAGGAATAACACACTCCTCACTTGTTTTTTACTAATCAGTGATGGCAAATGTCCGCAAAAATCCAAATCAAAATATGAATAACACACTGTCAATAAAATAACTAAAATAACATAAATTCTTAATATAATATAAAAATATAAATAAAACGCCAGGTTTTCAATTATACGTCAGTCAGGAATTCACGGACGCTGTAAAAGCATTTATCAAGGAGGAATAACTTAAGCCTCTTTCTAAATTTTAAATGGTTTGGCTCTGCTCTGAGGTTCATATGAAGTTTGTTAAACAGATTAATTGCATTGAAACGGAGATTTTTTGGAAGAAAGATGTGTGAGGGGCTGGGACTTGAAGATTATTAGAGATTCTTAAATTATACTGATGGTTACGAATAATTTTGAAATGTTCAATGGATTTAGTTAAAAAAAGATAATGTCTCGTAAATATAAAGACATGGAAAAGTTAATATATTAGAAGACTTAAAAAACGGTTTGCAAGATTGACGCCTGCTCATTGAAAAAATTAATCCGATTGCTCTTTTTTGTAGGCGAAACAGAAACAATGTTCTTTTGTTCTCACAGCCCCATATGAAATTAAAGCCATTAAGTAGCTGATTCTTTTAAGACAAAAACGAACGTTTTACTGTGATTAAAACCGGAGATAAAAGAAAAACAAAACAAAATTAGTTAAAAGTGGAATGTAAATGGCTTTGTCCATAAATAAATAAATAAATAAATAAGACCATTTGATTTTTGAACAGTCACAAGTCTTTTTACCCAGTCGTATTTAAGTTGAATATAGTTCAAATGAAAGCCAAAGATCAGACAAGTGTTTTAAGACCAAACCTGATATTTATTTAGACTTACTTAGAATCTGAGATATAAATCTTTAGGTAAAAATAAATTTTGAGAAATCAACATTTTATGTTGAATGTTGCTTTGTAACTCATCTCTGACTGGTCGTATTTTAATGATTAATATTTCTGATTGAAGCCATTAAATTAATGAATATTTTAAGACCAAAACGAACTTTTAATCACTCTGTCTATGAAATTTGCCCGTTACCTTATAGCTGAGATCTTCGAAACCCCTCGATTTCCTTACATCAAAACAAATAATGATCAGCGGATTTTTCGGTACGCAAACATTGCATTTCCGTACCCAAACTAACTATTTCCGTACCCAAACAAAACTTTGCCGTACCCAAAAAAACGAAGTTCTAATTTTGATAGTTCAACCAGCTGACTCTAAACTAAAATAGATAGTTCAGCCGTACTGTGTTTGCTTATAGAAAAATTATTAAATTATGAAATGTTGGATGATTTTTTATAAGTTTGGTTACTTATTTGCATCGTGATGAACCATTGAGTTACGGTTCATAACTCATCACCAAAGTCCCATTTCGAGGCTCGATAGTGTTTTACATGTTCCGCTTACGCCTCGCAAGTAAAACACTATCTTGCCCCCAAATGGGCTATTTTCGTGACTAGTAGTGATATATACTATTATAATGCGATTAGAACCAAAGATATAAGAAAAAAAACTAAAAATACTTTAATTTAAAAACGCCCATAAGAAATGTATGAGGTAGAATTTTTATTGGAGAATATCTCGAGAACTAAACTATATTTTCAAAAACAGATTGCGGAATTGTAATCAGCGTGAAATTCTAGTCTGAAATGCTGCATCACAACACCAAATTCATATAAAAAAACTTGTATGGCGCATCCAAGATGGCGGCCGAATATTAATACCCGCAATCAAAATAAAGTATATACCACCCATCAACTATCGACAGTGGTTTAAAATCAATTCCTGTGGAAATATTAGTTCCCTATTTCTCTATTTTAGGCCCTTTCAACATTGACCTTCGATATTCAAAATTGCCCAAGGATGCCAGTCTGGCGTCCGCCGTATTCTTGTTCATTACAAAAAATAGTACTAGAATCAATCACAAAATTTGAGCCGGACTCTACTTCAAGGTCCATACCTAATTTCTTATTTGGAGACTGGACTACAATTATTATTTGAAGTCAAACCTGTCAGTTGTTATCAAGGAAACTTTTCAAAATTAAGAGTTCTAATTCATATATATGCGTTGATGTTTATCATTCGACATTTTCCATAATCACATAGAAAACCCAAAGACAAATTACTAATATTAAGTAACAACATTATGAGTTTTTATTACCCTTTTGCATCAGTCTCCTCAATAAACAAATTCATGTTTTACAAAGATTACCGTTTAATAACATTGCTTGGTTAAAATTGATCGGTACAACGAAATTTCTTTAGAAAGAATGGTGTATCTGATTTTTTAGAATGCAGTATGGAAGGGCGGAGGAGGATCTTTTGTACTGAAATTGGTGAGGTATTATATAAAAAGAAAAAATATGAGTCATTGTCTTTCAAAACGGACTATCTTCCTAAAACGACAATGCGTAGAAGTTTGAAATAAGACTTTCGGAAGTTTGTATGGTTAATTAAAAAGCCCAGGAATAATCCTGATCGTAATCAAGACGATAATGGACTTAAATGGGCGTAATAACACGACTGCCTCAATATACGGTTAAAACATGATCCAACAAGTCTACGAAGAAATTAATTTTAGAGCTCAAATTCTTAATATACTTTGACATTCTAGTAGTTTTAACTTTATTATCGATTCATTATTTTAGCTTCTTTTGGTGATCCAATGAGTATGACAAACTTTTAGACTTATTTTTGAACTAAAAAATGTTTGAGCTACTACTAATTTTGAAAACTCGTTGGTTTTGCTGCATTTAGCCGTGGCAGTATGGGTTCTACCGCGTCCGAGCGCGGCACGTATTCAATACTGAGGTTATTGTTCCTCAAACCCCTTGGAGTGTTACCCTTCTTTCGACGTCTCGAGATTTATTAAAGTAAAATTTTTAAGTGTTTTTTTCTAAGGTAATGTTGAACGAGAGGTTGCATTATTGCAAATTATGCTCTAGGTGAAAGGCCAGAAAATATTTTTTAAATTCTAAATTTTCGAAATGCACGTCCATTAGGGTTGTATATTGAGAAGGTTCATACAATTTTTTTTAATTATACTACAATCTAGTGCATGAAATAAAGCGGGTGATTGAGTGCGCTGCTGGCGAAGTTATTATTTATTATTCGTTTGGGTGGTTAATAAACTATATGATCATATGTTAAATTAAACCCAGATTTACACGCAAATGACCTCGAAAAACGTAAAAAAAGTTTTGATATTTCAATAAAAACATTTCATTTAGACAATTCAGATGAGATTTTCAATTAGCAGACGATCTGATGAGTTTGCAGTTTTTGCCGATCGCCCTATTTAGTGCTCGTAATAATAACAATCGATCTTTTTCCAGTTTCCAGGAGAACAATATTAATATTTTTGGATTCCATATAAAAAAAATACCCATCGAGAGTGTATGGACACATTTTGCCCTCTGGTAAAATTAGATTTCGTAAGTTGTAAATGTTCCTGTGTGGTTGAGAATCAGGTTCTCAAAACTAACTGGCTAATTCAGTCTTACGGTAAGTAGGTGTGTGAAAGCTAAATACATCACAGAATGATACACTTTCCTTGCCTTCAATACTTTCACTCCTATGGAGGTATCTTATATTTCCCATCCGTTTATTTTTTAACATAAATTCAATCACTAAATTTACTTGTGCCACCAGATAGATCATTATTATTATTATTATTATTATTATTATTATTATTATACAGCACTGAAGGAAAAGAGACTCAAAAGGTGCAAGAATCAAAACGGGGTACCCTAACCCCACAAAATAACCAGTCGCATAACCGCTCTTCACTGAGCGGGCCCGGTGACAAGGTGGCAAGCCCCTTCGAAAGAAGGTCGCGCATTGGAAGATCGCCGCCGAGCCGTGTCGTGACACCTGCCTCATCGGGGGCCAAAACACCTGTGGCCATCGATGAGACACCCACTGTACATGAGCGGATGGATGATGGGTCGTCTCCCTTCGAGGCGGTCATCGCGCTCGCCAGGCAGCAGGAGGAGGAGCACATCAAAAAGTGCTTCGACACCCTCGCTGTGATGAAGGCCGCGACCACCCGGCAGAAGAACATCAGTCAGGATGTGAAGGATGGCATCGTCCAATTGGAGGCCAGCCTTCACCACATAATCCAGCTGAGGAGGTCGTGGCAGTCATGTGAGTCGGTGACTGCGTCGACGCAGACGACCCCATCACTGCGGGTGAAGGCTCAGCCGGCCGGTGGGAAGCGGGCTGCTTCCAGCCCCGCCCAACCGGAGGCTGAGAAGAAACCGAGAGGTGACGGTCCAGGGGAGACATCGGACCCCGAAAAATGGACGGACGTCGTTAGGAAACGACGGAAGAAGAGAGACCCTCCCCAGGAGCCTGGAAGCCAGCCCGGCGGACAAGAGAAGAAGAAGGCGCCAAAGAAGAGGCCTCGCAAGCAGCGGCCGGACGCTCTTCTCATCAAGCCGTCGGAGGGGAAATCTTACGCCGACGTGCTGGGCGAAATTCGCAGCAAAGCGAAGCCCGATGAGAAGGGCGCCGTCATCAAGGGCATGAGAAAGACTCGAGCCGGCGATCTTCTGGTCGAACTCGGGGACGCCTCCAAATGCAAGTCCGCTTTCAGCGAGGACTTGAGGACTCTTCTGGGAGCGAACGCAACCGTCCGCGTTCTCGAACCAAAGACGACGCTGGAGGTGCGAGACCTCGACGAGCTGACGACCGAGGCGGAAGTGACCGCTGCCGTCAAAGCCGTTCTCGGAGAATCCGTCGAGGTAAAAACCTTCCTCTCAAAGGCGAATGCTCGGGGACAGAAGGTGGCGATCCTGACGCTGGGAGCCAGAGCTGCCGCGAAGCTCCTGGAGAAGGGCCACCTCAAAGTCTGGTATGTGAGCTGTCGGGTGCGCGAGAAGCTCGTGGCCTCCAGATGTTTTAAATGTCTGGGGTTCGGTCACGTAGCTAATCGCTGCCCTGGACCCGATAGAAGCAAGCTCTGCTTCAAGTGCGGCGGCCAGGACCACAGGGCCAGCGCGTGCAATGCAGTGTTGTCCTGTGTCCTGTGTACAGAAGCCGGCTTGAAGGGCGACCAGGTCAAGCATTCCGCTGGGTCTGGTCGTTGCGGGCAGTACAGGCGGGCCATCCAGGAGCTTCGCCAGAAACAACAGAAATGATCAGTGTTCTGCAACTTAATATGCAGAGGAGCAGGACAGCAAACGACTTGCTGTTCCAATTCGCCACGGAGCAGGGTGCTGACCTACTGCTTCTCAGTGAGCAGTACCAGAACCGACGCTCCGCGCAGTGGTTCTCGGATCCCTCCGGCACTGCGGCAATATGGATCTTGGACCTCGGGAAGGTGCCTGTTCTCGATTCCGGATCGGGCAATGGCTTCGTTTGGGTGAGGAGCAGGGGTTTCACCGTCTTCTCCTGTTACCTCACGCCAAACCAACCGATCGGAGACTACCGCCACATGGTCGATTCCATTGAGGATGAGATCATGAAAATCTCTGGCGGGGTCATAGTCGGTGGCGATTTTAACGCAAAAGCCGTGGAATGGGGTTCCCCGCGGACCGACACTCGAGGTCGTTACGTCCTCGAGTCGGCTGCCAGGTCGGGCCTCTGTATCCTTAATACAGGCGGCATTTCCACCTTTCGCCGTCCGGGGTGCAGAGAGACGATCCCTGACATATCCCTTGCCTCTGAAGGGATTGTCCAGCGGATCTCCGACTGGCGTGTCTGCGAGGAGTATTCCTCTAGCGACCACCAGGGGATCCTCTTCAAGGTCCTTCCCGAGGGTGCGCGCTTGCGCGCTGAACCTGCTCCTCTGGCTCGACGCTGGAACACCAGTCGTCTGAGCAAAGACACTTTTAAAGAAGTAATCAAAGACCAGAGCATTGTGAATTTCACAGGTGCCGAAGATCTGGCAGCATCGACGATGCGTCTCATCGCGACCGCGTGTGAGCAGTCGATGCCCGGAGTTTCCCGCCGCCACAGGAAGAAGCCGGTTTACTGGTGGACGCCTGAAATCGCGGAACTCCGGAGGAGATGCCTTGGTCTCCGACGAGCTGCGCAGCGAGCCAGGAACCGCCCTGATGCAAATGCCAGATCGGCTGAGCACAGAGCGGCCCGCCGAGAGCTCCGCGGTGCCATCAACCGGAGTAAAGTCAGGTGCTGGAAGCAGCTGTGTCAGGATATCGACAACGACCCCTGGGGGATGGGCTACAAACTTGTAACCCAGAAGCTAGGGGCTCGCTCACCACCTGCGGTCATGGAACCACAAGCCATGGCCGTCGTCGTCGATACACTGTTTCCCAGCCACCCAGTTCGGCCAGTCAGGGAATTCGGAGAGGTAGGCGCCTTCCCAGTTTTCCGGGAAGAGGAACTCACCGCCGCCGTCCGATCCCTACGACCCAGAAGAGCGCCCGGTCCCGATGGCATTCCGGCGGAGGTGCTCAAGCTCGCTGCGGAGGTGAATCCAAGGCTTCTGCTCGATATGTTCAACGCGTGTCTGGCGGAAGGCGTTTTCTTTTCTTCGTGGAAGGTTGCCCGCCTTGTTCTTATCCCGAAGGCGAAGAGCACACCGGGGACCCCTTCTTCTTTCCGACCCCTGTGTATGCTCGACACGGCCGGAAAAGTGCTTGAAAAGCTCTTGCGCGTCAGGCTGACCGAGGCCATCGTCTCTGCGGGGGACTTGTCCCCGCAGCAGTACGGCTTCAGATCCGGTCGCTCTACCATCGACGCTATCCAGGAGGTAGTTGAGGCAGTGCGGAGGGCGGAGGACCACAACCACTGGTCGCGCCGCGTGGTCCTTCTCGTCACGCTCGACGTGAAGAACGCCTTCAACTCCGCCAGGTGGAGTGATATGCTGTGGGCGCTTGAGCATACGTTCCAAGTTCCCTCTTACCTCCTGCGTATGATCGAGGCGTATTTGTCAGACCGTGTTCTTTTGTACGACACGACCGAAGGCCAGCGGCGCATTCCCATCACTTCCGGGGCTGCGCAGGGGTCCATTCTCGGACCAGATCTCTGGAACGTGTCTTACGACAGTTTGCTGAGGCTAGACATGCCCGATGAGACCCGCCTCGTTGGCTATGCTGACGACGTCGCTGCCTTGATCGCTGCGAGGAACGTCGAGCAGGCAAAACTGAGGCTCAGCGTGGTAATGGCCAAGGTCAACGGGTGGATGCGAGATCACGGCTTGTCCCTGGCTATCAGTAAGACGGAGATCGTCGTCCTCACCAAAAAGAGGATTAACACCGTGTTCCCGGTGCAGATAGGTGACGTCACACTCGAGACTAAGCCTGCTGCAAAGTACCTGGGAGTCATGGTCGACAGCAGACTGTCTTTCGGCGAGCAGATCCGGCGCGCCGCCGACAAAGCCGCTAAGGGTGTCGCTGCCCTTGGTAGGCTTATGCCCAATGTCGGCGGTCCTCGCTCCTGCAAGCGCCGCCTGCTCATGACTGCCGTCCAGTCAGTCTTGCTGTACGGGGCGGAGGTATGGGCTCACGCACTCGAGAAGCGAGTCTTTCGAGATCGGCTTGCCCGAGTCCAGCGCCGAGGAGCTCTGCGGGTCGCTTCAGCCTACCGCACAGTCTCCGAGCCTGCTGTGATGGTGATCGCCGGAGTCATTCCCGTCCTCTTCCTCGCGAGGGAGAGGCAGGCGATTTACCGGAGGAGGCCTGAAGTGGGCCGGGGAACAGCTGCCAGGGAAGAGCGCGATCGCAGCTTCGACTCCTGGCAGCGCGACTGGGAAGCCGAGCCGAGGGGACGTTGGACCTTCAAGCTCGTACCTTCCGTCCGACCATGGGTGGAACGGCAGCACGGCGAGGTCGATTACTACGTGACCCAGTTTCTTTCTGGGCACGGGTACTTCCGAGCCTATCTGCACCGGATGGGCAAAGTCGCCAGCCCGGACTGTCTGTATTGCCCCGGCATCCCAGACACGTCCGAGCACACCTTCTTTCAGTGCGACCGTTGGCACGTCCGCCGAGCCTCGCTTTCATCTGAGATCGGCGTGATCGTCAGCCCAAACAACATCGTCGGAGCTATGCTCCAGGGAGAGGGCAACTGGAACTGTGTCAAGCACTACGTCCAGGCCATTCTTCGGGCGAAAAAGGTCGACCTCGATCGGCCTTAATCCTCAGCATTTCCCCACGGAGGTTGCCCTAGCGGCGTAATATAAAAGGCCTAGCCCGAAGTAATGTGTGAAACAGTTCCAGGCTAGTGTCCTCGGTGCCGAGGGAGGTGGTTTAGTCGGTAGTTCACGGGACATCGAGCTCGTGGGAGTCCGACACTACTGAGGGGACAACGAGCCCCTCAGTGTGCGTAAACGCATTCCACCTCCTACCCAAAAAAAAAAAAAAAAAAAAAAAAAAAAAAAATTATTATTATTATTATTATTATTATTATTATTGTTATTTATTATTATTTATTATTATTATTTATTATTTATTATTATTATTTATTATTATTATTATTATTATTATTATTATTATTATTATTATTATTATCTCCCGTGTTGGGCCGGGACAGAATGTCCAACAGTATCCCCTGCTTGCCGTAAGAGCCGACTAAAAGGGGAGGGGGGCGCACTGGTCCTTTTTCGCGTCTCCTTTTCACAACTCCATTCTCCGAATCATTTCAATAGCCCGGCTGTTTTTCTAAATCATTCCGTCCTACTTGCCGGGGTGGCTCTGTGTTCTTCAGCCTCCACTGCGCTGGAGGTCTAGGATGAGCAGAGGGTACAGCTTAAAAACTGGGTTCTGCACCTCCCAGGCTGCCGGATAGTACAGAGGCCCGGGTCAGCCCAGCCAGCTGACCTGGCTGCCCTATCAGCCGGCGAAAATCCTCTTGGCCGTGGCGGTGCCGGTTGGCGACCGGATAGGGCCCTGCTGCGGTCACGGGGGGGCTCTGCCGAGGCCACTGCTCGTCTAGGACCGCCGGTGTTTTGGAGGCGGTCGAACACGGATATAGTTGCTCTGGCGACGGGTCGGTTTTGACAATCACATTGGGGTACTGTTTTGGGGGGTCACAACACGCCCAGTCTTGGGGGCTAATCCAGACATCATGGCAAGTTCAGAAGGAAAAACGTCTCAAAAGGTGCAAGATTCATCCCGGGGTACCCTAACCCCAAAAACGAGCCAGAGGGAGCAATTTCCTAGGCTTCCCTCTCAAAGTGGGGACGTCGACGTAGAAGACCCCTTTGGCCGGAAGCCTCGGGTCGCGAGGTCGCCACAAGGCCGAGAGGCGCCAACTGCCTCGGTGACAAGAACACCGGTGCTCACCGAGCAAGCACCCGTCAGTGACGTGGACTCGGTGAACACCGACCCGTCCCCCTTCCAGGCGGTAATTTCACTTGCCAGGCAGCAGGAGGAGGAGCACCTTCAAAAGTGCTTCGCCACCCTCGCTGTCATGAAGGCCGCGACTGGCAGACAGAAGAACATCAGCAGGGATGTGCAGGAAGGCATAGTCCAACTGGAGGTCAGCCTTAACCACATCCTTCAGCTGAGGAAGTCTTGGCAGTCGTGCGAGTCCGTGACCGCATCGACGCAGACGACTCCGTCCTTGCGGGTTAAGGCCCAGCCTGCCGGATCGAAGCGGGCAGCCAGCAGCCCCGCCCAGCCGGAGGCAGAGAAAAAGAAGAGGAGCGACGGTTCATTGGAGGACAAGGACTCCGAGAAATGGACCGACGTGGTTAAGAGGAAGGGAAAGAAGAAGAAAGCCCCGCCTCAGCAGCCTGGAAGCCAGCCCGGCCCCCAGGACAACAAGAAGGCGCCGAAGAAGAGGGCACGCAAGACACGGCCAGACGCTCTTCTCATCAAGCCGTCGGAGGGGAAATCCTACGCCGACGTGCTGGGCGAGATTCGCAGCAAAGCGAAGCCCGATGAGAAGGGCGCCGTTATCAAGGCCATGAGGAAGACCCGAGCCGGCGATCTTCTGGTCGAACTCGGGGACTCCTCCGAAAGCAAGTCCGCCTTCAGCGAAGACCTGAAGAACATCTTGGGGGCGAACGCGACTGTCCGCGTTCTCGAGCCCAAGTCGACGCTGGAGGAGATCTCGACGAGCTGACGACCGAGGCGGAGGTGACCGCAGCCGTTAAATCCGCCATCGGCGACGTCGAGGCGAAGACTTTCGTCTCGAAGGCGAACGCTCGAGGCCAGAAGGTGGCTATCCTCACGCTGGGAGCCAGAGCAGCAGCGGAGCTCCTGGAGAAGGGCCACCTGAAGATCTGGTACGTGAACTGTCGGGTACGCGAGAAGCTCGTGGCCTCCAGATGTTTTAAATGTCTGGGGTTCGGTCACGTCGCTAATCGCTGTCCCGGACCCGATAGAAGCAAGGTCTGCTTCAAGTGCGGCGGCCAGGACCACAAGGCCAGCGTGTGCAGTGCCGCGTTGTCCTGTGTCCTGTGTACAGAAGCCGGCTTGAAGGGCGACCAGGTCAAGCATTCTGCTGGGTCAGGTCGTTGCGGGCAGTACCGACGTGCCATCCAGGAGCTTCGCCAGACACAAATCAAATGATCAGTGTTCTGCAACTTAATATGCAGAGGAGCAGGACAGCAAACGACTTGCTGTTCCAATTCGCCACGGAGCAGGGTGCTGACCTACTGCTTCTCAGTGAGCTGTACCAGAACCGACGCTCCGCGCAGTGGTTCTCGGATCCCTCCGGCACTGCGGCGATTTGGATTTTGGACCTCGGAAAGGTGCCTGTTCTCGATTCCGGATCGGGCAACGGCTTCGTTTGGGTGAGGAGCAGGGGTTTCACCGTCTTCTCCTGTTACCTCACGCCAAACCAACCGATCGGAGACTACCGTCACATGGTCGATTCCATTGAGGATGAGATCATGAAAACCTCTGGCGGGGTCATAGTCGGTGGCGATTTTAACGCCAAAGCCGTGGAATGGGGTTCCCCGCGGACCGACACTCGAGGTCGTTACGTCCTCGAGTCGGCTGCCAGGTCGGGCCTCTGTATCCTCAACACGGGCGGTATTTCCACCTTTCGCCGTCCGGGGTGCAGAGAGACGATCCCTGACATATCCCTTGCCTCTGAAGGGATTGTCCAGCGGATCTCCGACTGGCGTGTCTGCGAGGAGTACTCCTCTAGCGACCACCAGGGGATCCTCTTCAAGGTCCTTCCCGAGGGCGCGCGCTTGCGCGCTGAACCTGCTCCTCTCGCTCGACGCTGGAATACCAGTCGTCTGAGCAAAGAAACATTTAAAAACGTAATTAAAGACCAGAGCATTGTGAATTTCACAAGTGCCGAAGATCTGGCAGCATCGACGATGCGACTCATCGCGACCGCGCGTGAGCAGTCGATGCCCGGAGTTTCCCGCCGCCACAGGAAGAAGCCGGTTTACTGGTGGACGCCTGAAATCGCGGAACTCCGGAGGAGATGCCTTGGTCTCCGACGAGCTGCGCAGCGAGCCAGGAACCGCCCTGATGCAAATGCCAGATCTGCTGAGCACGGAGCGGCCCGCCGAGAGCTCCGCGGTGCCATCAACCGGAGTAAAGTCAGGTGCTGGAAGCAGCTGTGTCAGGATATCGACAACGACCCCTGGGGGACGGGCTACAAACTTGTAACCCAGAAGCTAGGGGCTCGCTCACCACCTGCGGTCATGGAACCACAAGCCATGGCCGCCGTCGTCGATACACTGTTTCCCAGCCACCCAGTTCGGCCAGTCAGAGAATTCGGAGAGGTAGGCGCCTTCCCAGTTTTCCGGGAAGAGGAACTCACCGCCGCCGTCCGATCCCTACGACCCAGAAGAGCGCCCGGTCCCGATGGCATTCCGGCGGAGGTGCTCAAGCTCGCTGCGGAGGTGAATCCAAGGCTTCTGCTCGATATGTTCAACGCGTGTCTGGCGGAAGGCGTTTTTTTTCTTCGTGGAAGGTTGCCCGCCTTGTTCTTATTCCGAAGGCGAAGAGCACACCGGGGACCCCTTCTTCTTTCCGACCCCTGTGTATGCTCGACACGGCCGGGAAAGTGCTTGAGAAGCTCCTGCGCGTCAGACTGACCGAGGCCATCGTCTCTGCGGGGGACTTGTCCCCGCAGCAGTACGGCTTCAGATCCGGTCGCTCTACCATCGACGCTATTCAGGAGGCATTTGAGGCAGTGCGGAGGGCGGAGGACCACAACCATTGGTCGCGCCGCGTGGTCCTTCTCGTCACGCTCGACGTGAAGAACGCTTTTAACCCCGCCAGGTGGAGCGATATGCTGTGGGCGCTTGAGCATACGTTCCAAGTTCCCTCCTACCTCCTGCGTATGATAGAAGCGTATTTGTCAGACCGCGTTCTGTTGTACGACACGACCGAAGGTCAGCGGCGCATTCCCATCACTTCCGGGGCTGCGTAGGGGTCCATTCTCGGACCAGATCTCTGGAACGTGTCCTACGACAGCTTGCTGAGGCTAGACATGCCCGATGAGACCCGCCTCGTTGGCTATGCTGACGACGTCGCTGCCTTGATCGCTGCGAGGAACGTCGAGCAGGCAAAACTGAGGCTCAGCGTTGTAATGGCCAAGGTCAACGGGTGGATGCGAGATCACGGCTTGTCCCTGGCTATCAGTAAGACGGAGATCGTCGTCCTCACCAAAAAGAGGATAAACACCGTGTTCCCGGTGCAGATAGGTGACGTCACACTCGAGACTAAGCCTGCTGCAAAGTACCTGGGAGTCATGGTCGACAGTAGACTGTCTTTCGGCGAGCAGATCCAGCGCGCCGCCGACAAAGCCGCTAAGGGTGTCGCTGCCCTTGGTAGGCTTATGCCCAATGTCGGCGGTCCTCGTTCCTGCAAGCGCCGTCTGCTCATGACTGCCGTCCAGTCAGTCTTGCTGTACGGGGCGAAGGTATGGGCTCACGCACTCGAGAAGCGAGTCTTCCGAGACCGGCTTGCCCGAGTCCAGCGCCGAGGATCTCTGCGGGTCGCTTCGGCCTACCGCACAGTCTCCGAGCCTGCTGTGATGGTGATCGCCGGAGTCATCCCCGTCCTCTTCCTCGCGAGGGAGAGGCAGGCGATTTACCGGAGGAGGCCTGAAGTGGGCCGGGAAATAGCTTCCAGGGAAGAGCGCGATCGCAGCTTCGACTCCTGGCAGCGCGACTGGGAAGCCGAGCCGAGGGGACGTTGGACCTTCCAGCTCATACCTTCCGTCCGACCATGGGTGGAGCGGCAGCACGGCGAGGTCGATTACTACGTGACCCAGTTTCTTTCTGGACACGGGTACTTCCGAGGCTATCTGCACCGGATGGGCAAAGTCGCCAGCCCGGACTGTCTGTATTGCCCCGGCATCCCAGATACGTCCGAGCACACCTTCTTTCAGTGCGACCGTTGGCACGTCCGCCGAGCCTCGCTTTCATCTGAGATCGGCGTGATCGTCAGCCCAAACAACATCGTTGGAGCTATACTCCAGGGAGAGGGCAACTGGAACTGTGTCAAGCACTACGTCCAGGCCATTCTTCGGGCGAAAAAGGTCGACCTCGATCGGCCTTAATCCTCAGCATTTCCCCACGGAGGTTGCCCTAGCGGCGTAATATCAAAGGCCTAGCCCGAAGTAATGTGTGAAACAGTTCCAGGCTAGTGTCTTCGGTGCCGAGGGAGGTGGTTTAGTCGGTAGTTCACGGGACATCGAGCTCGTGGGAGTCCGACACTACTGAGGGGACAACGAGCCCCTCAGTGTGCGTAAACGCATTCCACCTCCTACCCAAAAAAAAAAAAAATATTATTATCACTTACTCTGTGGTGGCAGGAGCTTAACCTTACCTGAGAAGGAGCTATTACTATATGTCACATTTGATATATTATTAAGTGAATTTCTACAAGGTTTAATGCTGCTCAAAGCTAATCACTACCTATAAAGTTTAATATGGCACCAAAATCAGACCCAAAATGTAGTGTATGTGACAAGGAGCTTCCCTCCTCAGGGGACCATGTAGTGTGTTCTATATGTTCTGGAGGTTATCATTATGGATCATGTTCTATCGCCCGTCAGACTTGGATGAATAAGAGCGGGGCATTGCGCAGCAAATGGTCCTGCACTGAATGTAGGGGAGGAAAGAATCGCAAGGAAAATGAAGATAATGAAGAAAACGTAATCTCAAAGGAAGCATGTGCCTCAAACTCTGATAATACTGCCTTACTCATGGATATGTCGGAAAAAATGGACATTCTACTAGAAATGAAGACAAAAGTGGACAATATTGTACAATCTGCGTCTTTTCTGTCAAAGAAATATTTATTTATTTATTTATTTATTGAAAAATATATACATGCTCATAGTACAGTACAACATTCCAAATTTCCATGACAGCTACAGGTAAATACCCAAATCAGCTATCTTGACTAACTCAAATTAACTAACTTAATATAAAATATAAAAATAAATGAACAGGCTACATGCAATTTATCAGTTGACAAAACAATTTATAATAATTTATGTCGCTGAAACAGTAAAAAAGTAAAAATATTGCCTTCAAAGATAATTTTCAATATATATCTCTTTACAGCGTTTAGTAAATAAACTAAAAGTGTCACCAAAAATATCCAAATAAAAACTGTTACTCTTATAATTTCTTAGCATTCTAAAAAATGGAAAATTAAAATGGCTTACAGTACAAGTTAATGGAATTTGAAAAATATTTGTTGTCCTCAAACTACGATTAGAAACATGCAAGGTTATATTTTCTAACATGATGATATATATGAGGATATGTTGGCGGTGAAAGACGAGAACAGCAAACTGAAGAAAGAGGTTACACAGTTAGCGAAACGAGAGATGGAGATTCTGACGGAGTGTAAAGAGGTGGAAATGAGACAGAACTAGACCAATATGGACGACGCCTAAACCTTGAGATACATAGGGTTCGCCTCGAAGGTAATCCAGAAGACGAAGATTTGGAAGGGGTGCTTAAATCTATTGCCTCTAAAATTGGTGTGAGCTACAATTTAAATTATATACACAGAGCCCATAGACTTCAATCACGTAGTGATGGGAGGCCTCCGACAATCATTGTGCAATTTTTCTCGGTTATGGTAAGGAACCTATGGATGTCTGCGGGAAAGAAAGCCAAGCTTCAGGGAGTCTACTTCAATGAAAATCTCTGCCCCTACAATAGAACTCTTCTTAAAGACACTAAACTAAGAGCTAAGTCACTTAACTAGTCTTATGTTTGGTGGCAGGGAGGTAAAATTATGGTGCGTAAAAATGAGGGGGATAAGAAAATCTTTGTTATCAAATCACATGATGACTTAAAAAAGCTGAGCACATAGGTAACTAAAATCAAGCAAGTTAAGTAGTAGGCCTTAGCAGTAAGTGTAATACATGACCTTATATATAGTATATTTGTATTATTTCTCATATGCTGTTGTTATTATAGGTTTAGTTGAAATAATTTCAATATATCATCTTAAGCTTGCACCTAGTGCAAGTTTGGTTAGGTTTTCAGGGTTTGTGCAATCTTGTTATCCCTTTTCAGTTCCTATATATTTTGCAATAATGTTACAGGCAAGAACCTGGTCCATGCGCTATTTGGTTCGTTTACAATATTTTGGGCTTTGCGGTTTAGTATTGTATGATGTATTTTCGGAGTTACGATTGATTTTACATATTAAGTGTGTTTTCCCCCTGAAAGATGTAATGAGTTATGTATGACCTGTTAAAACTTGACAGGCCTAGTGTTTACTGGTTGATTTTATACGTCGCCAAATTATCATGGTTTTTTCAGGCAATAGGCCTAGCATCATATCTTTGGTCTTGTTTGTATGAATTAGCATATAGGGTTTATAAATGTTTTTCTCTTTCTCTTTTAGCGAATTTCCCCTATAGGGAAGAAGCTATTACCGTAGGTCTCATGGTAAGATCTAAGCTCAAGACCATAAGAACTTTTCGTTTTGGGGCCCCCAGAAGCAAAAAACACCATTCGTTCAAATTTCTAGATATATATATATATATATATATATATATATATATGTATATATATATATACAGTACACCTCGGATTATCCGGACCTCACATTATCCGGATCCCGGATTATCCGGACCGGTCTATCCGAGAAACTGAAAAATTAAAATCACGGCAAAATCATAATTTTAGCAGGTTTACCGGTGAAATGCGCCTTCTAAAAGTGAAATACAAATTTAATACATTAATGTATACGCATTTGGAATAACATAAATTGAAGGAATTAACAGTATATACATTACAGCATTTTCGTGAACGTAGTAATCAAGAACAGCATAGCCTATGGCAAATTTGCGAGTTTGTTTCTTGCTGTCATTTGACGCGTTACGTTATTTCTTAAGGAAAGTTACTGTAATAAGTTATGAATTACATTAAGTTTCGTCATTATTATTTCTAGCTTGAGTTATTTTGAGTTATAATTATTTAACCTTATTAAATTAAACATTTCAATCTGGAGTTTTATTCCAAACCTAGACCGTAGGTAGGCCTAGGGTAAATATATTCGTATGATTAATAACGAAATTTAGTTCTTATTTTTGTTTCAAAATTAAACCCGCCTAAAATTTGAAAGACTAACATATTGTACAGTCCTGATACGACGTTTGCAGCATCAATTTAGCAGGGACTAAGGTACGCGATCGCTATTTAGGCTATATTGTAATGACCTCGGATTATCCGGATTTCTTGCTATCCGGATCGGTGTTCCGCCACGATAATCCGGATAATCCGAGGTGTACTGTATATATATATATATATATGTGTGTGTGTGTGTGTGTGTGTGTGTGTGTGTGTGTGTGTGTGTGTGTGTGTGTGTGTGTGTGTGTGTGTGTGTGTGTGTGTGTCTGTAAGCACGATAGCGCTCGCAAAAATCCGATCGGAATGAAATTTGGCACAGGCGTGTAAAGTAGTAATTATTCGGACGAGTTCGTGAACCAGCCCGATCGGACCACCGGAAGGGGGGTAAAGCGCGGTAAACCCCCCAAAAATGGGTTTTCGAGTTTTTTATATAGAAAAATAAAATTTATCGAATTTCGGTTAGCACCATTGAATCCAGCTAGAAAAACAAACAATTTAGTATTCTGAATCATTGCTCTATGTCCATTGGTTACCGAGATACTGAAAGTGGTAAACACAGTACGTTGTCCCTATGTTAACCTTATGGGAAATAAGTAAAATTCTATATCTCGCTTATTTTTTAACATATCTTAATGAAACTTGGTTTGTGGCTTCATATAGATGAGATCTAATGTATTTTAGTATAAAATCCCGGATATTACCGTTTTTATGGCAGCAAACCTGCAAACTCATTCCCCATGTTATCCTTATGAAAAATAAAAAAATGCAATATCTTCCTTATTTCTTACCATATCTTGATAAAACTTGGTGTATGGCTTCTTCTAGTTCAGATCTACTAAACATTGAATTAAAACCACCCAGTTTGAAAATACCTGTTGCAGCAAACCTGCATACTCATTCCCCATGTTTTTCTTATGGAGCTTAAAAAACGTGTCAAATCTCGCTATATTGGATTGAAATATGTACTTTGCATTTGAAATTCGCTGAGTATGCAGGTCTGCTGCAACGGGGGTATTTAGTACTGGTAGAAGTCTTGGCTTTTTTTCTGTAAGCGTAAATGGATAAAGCGATTGAGCTAGAACAAATGCACTTTAATGATGAAATGGATTGTGATACATGGATCACACTATATGAGAATAACAAAAGTTACTGTAGCTGTAGTATAATTTATTTAAATATTAGGTCTATACGCAAGCACTGGGATAGTTTTACTGTGTTATTAAAACAATATTCTTGTGAATTTGATATTATAGTTCTGGCAGAAGTAGCCTGCCTGGAATATGATCTGGGATTATTTGATCTTGACGGTTATAGTAAAATTGCCAAGTTAAGAACCAATAAAGGGGGAGGAGGCATAATGCTATTTTATAATCACACAAAGTTACATTTTATTGAACATGATTTAAAAAACAATTATAACCCACATGAACATATCACTGGAGAGCTAAGATTTAGGTACCCTGGGTCACATATTGATATAGGCCCTAAGCCTAGGAATAATAACAGCCTATAGAGCTCCATCATCATTAACACATATCTCAGTTCCAATTGCTACTGAGGATTTAAAACAAATCATTCGTGAAATGAGTTGCTATGAAAATTTAATTCTCATTGGAGATATGAATGTTAATTTAGAGGATTATGGGAATATTAATGTTAGCAATTATGAAGCCATGTTGGCGGAGGAAGGTATGGACCGAGGTATAGTTACCATTCGTGCGACTGGTGCAAAGAATTCTTCTCATGACTTCTCCTGAAGAAATCCCCGAGCAACTAACCTGGCCTTCTTTATTTTTACCCCATTAATTGATTTTTCTTTGAAAATCCACCGAGAATCAATCAACTTTTCATTTTTCGGAGTTTCTACCAGTTCCCAAGTTTCAAGTTTATGAAGACATCTTAGTTCTTCATTAACTGCATCTCTTCAGCCATCACCCGGGAGTGCTTCCTCGTAGGATTTGTGACCATCATGCAGAAGTTCATCTGCTAAAAGAGCAGCCGAAAAATTCACATCATAATCATTCAGCCATAATGGAAGTTTCTTCTCTCTCTGCGACCGTCTCAGATTATTTTCTTCATCTTGCGGTGCTGTGATATTTTCGCCACCGATTGGTTCTTGCTCAATCTGCTCATCTTCAACATCCAAGTTTTGTTGGTTATCAAGAACTCTAACTACTTCAGAAGTTGTTTCCTCAGGGTTTTCTAATTGAACTGACACACCAAACTGCTGAGTTGCTTGGCCGTCATCCTCAGCAAAGTACAAGTCATTTTCAAAGAACTTTACATGTTTAGCAACAATTACTTTTCTTTTGATTGGATCCCATAATCTATATCCATTACTTGCGTATCCAATCATAACCATCTTTGAGCTTCAATCATCGAGCTTCTTTCGGAAATCTTTATCCACATGACAATATGCCACACACCCAAAAAGCTTAATTTTTGAGAGATCGGGTTGATAACCATACCAAATTTCTGCAGGTGTAACACTGTTGTCCAAAGCTGTAGTCGATCTGCGATTATTTAGATAAACTGCAGATAGTACTGCTTTACCCCAAAAATCACTTGACATTTTAGAATCAAATAAAAGACAACGCATACAGTCACAAATAGTTCTATTCAAGCGTAACTGCAACCATTCTCTTGTGGATTACGCGGTACGGTATACTCCAAAGCTATACATTTCTCTCGACTAAAAGCTTGATAATCTTTTGATGTGTACTCTCCCCCGTTATCACACCTAAGACGAGCAATTTTGTTCCCAATATGCGCACTAACTGCTGCTTCATATACCTTAAACTTTTCTAGCACCTCGTCCTTAGTTTTCATTAGATAAACTTGGGTGAAATGAGAGTAGTGATCCAAAAATGATACATAGTACTTCATACCGTTATGTGTTTGATTTTCAAATGGACCGCAAACATCACTAGAAACTTCCTCGAGAATCCTTTTTGGCTTCCTTTCTACTGGTAAAGGTGAAAAGGGATTTCGAGTTTGTTTCCCCCTAAGACATACATCACAACGTTGATTATGGATAAGCTGACGAATGTCCCATTCGCCTGTGCATTAGAAGTTTATTGTCCGTACCATCAATCTTTATACTATGCGCTTGTGATTCATAAGGTAAACCTAGCTTAACAAATTACCGTTTATTTGACCCTTTAAAAGTACAGCCCCATCTGGTTTCTCAATAAAAACGTGATCATTTGAAAACACAACATTATGACCCTTTTGTTCAATTTTACGAACCGACAATAAGTTTCGTGTGAGGTTTTTACATTCGATTACGTTCTCAATGGTTACAAAATTTCCATTTGGAAGAATCAACCGCAAACTACCACATCTTGTTGCCTTCAGAGTTTGTCCATGTTTGGCTACTTGAATGACAAAGTTAACATTTTCAACATTTTCAAGGAAAACACCAGTTTTAGTGTCAACAAGGTGATGTGTTGAGCCAGAATCTACCACAAATGTCACTACTTGTTTACTGCTAGTGAGAATTACTTCTTCCTCAGTCACAAAACACGTATCGTTATTTGTCATATGCGACTTGAAAGGTTTACGCTTTAACTTAGGACAATCTGCTTTACTTGTCCTTTTTCATGACATTCATAACATCGAAACTTAAATGGTTGGTCTCTATCTTTAACTTCCCTAACCGGAAGTTTAGATTTCTTAAAGAACTTTTCCTTCTTTTGTCCTACAAATACAGCAGAATCAGGTACCACCGTACTAGACTCTCCTCGAATGCGTACTTCTTCACATAATAACTGATTTTTCAGAAAATCTAAAGTAATCGTTTCAGGATTTTTGTGAAATAAAATGTCTACTGTACGAGTGACTGCTTGAAATTGTGAGGGCATTGAAGATAAAAGTGTGGTTATTATTTCCTGATTATTCATTGTACCCCCGGCACACTTTAGATCATTGACCAAAGATTCAAATTTAGTAAAGTACGATAGTAGGGAAGACTAACCTTTGAACTTCAGGTTTCCAAGTTCCTGTTTTATCCTTACCTGTTCTCCAATCCCGGTCGTTCCGTAAGTCCTTTTAAAAAGATCCATCATACTTTTTGCCGTCCTCTGAGTCCTGACTGTAGACATGATGTCATCCGTGATGTGCTGAACTATCAGGCTCCTTGCCTTTATGTCTTGCCCCATGAAGGTCGACCGTAACCCTTCTTCTTCAGGAATATCATCGGTTACTGCATTCAGTACTTTATTTTGTTCTAATATCAATTCCAATCTGAATAGCCAATTACTAAAATTGCGCCCATCAAAAGGTTTCAGAACAAATATTTGAGTTCTCATAGCCATTTTCCTAATTTCCACCAAGTCAACCTTATTCCCAAATAACAGTTACCCATAACCTATAATAAGTACACCTAAACCAGGAAAATGAACTGAGAAAACCTTAGACTTGGTTGTTGGAGTACTTTTAATTATACATTTTAAAATTGCAATGTGAACCTACTTTTCTTTAAACATTATAAATCAATAATAATTATGTAAACAAAATATCATCTGTTTTTAAATTAATATTAAAAACAGTCTTGTAGAATTGATCTTCGACACCTCAGTGGTGGCTGTACGTGGTAGCATCCGAAGCATGAATTTACCCACAGATACCTTTTTGATTACATGCTCGATATATTGATGAAATATGAGGTTTGGAAAAATATGAAATTGCAGAAGCTGGGTGTTCTGAGCATTCAAGGATAAACAATTCTCTTGGTACCGCTGAAGCGAGCAGTTTGATTCAACAAAAGCGGTTGTTCTAACATCTCCATACTGGGATTAGAAATGTGAGGGAAGTGTCGTCGGCAAACAGACAGATATTTGCCTTCTTCACACTGGAAGGTAAGCTGTTAATAAACAGAAGGATGAGGATTGGTCCCAGGACGGACCCCTGAGGCACACCTTTCTTGACTGAAGCCTCTGAAGAGTAACAATTCTTCATGAACCCCTTTGCGTCAACAGCACGTATCATGACTGACTGCCTTCTCCCTTCCAGATATGAGGAGAACCAACCAAAAGCAATGCCCCTAATCCCTATATCACTCATTTTACTCAATAGTAGCCCGTGGTCAACCATATCAAAGGCCTTCGTAAAGTCAAAAAACGTGCCCACTGCAAACTCCTTTGAATCAATATATTTTCCGACTCTGTTTATAAGGCTGAATATAGCACTAGTAGTGGATCTGTTTCTTAGAAACCCATGCTGGCCTTCGAATACTATCCCATGGGTTTCCAGGAAGGTCCACAATCTATTCAGAACTGCCTTTTCGAACGAGATCCGGTCATTGCATCGAAAGTCATAAGATCGAAAGGCACTGGACCGACACAAAATAAAGTCATTAGATCGAAAGGCACTGCACCGACAGTCACTGGATCGAAAGGCACTGGACCGACAGGCATTAGATCGAAAGGCACTGTACCGACAGGCATAGCTCCGACACTGTCGGAACAGTGCATTTCGATCTAATGCCTGTCGGTCCAGTGCCTTTCGATCTTATGCCTGTCGATCCAGTGCCGTTCGATCTAGTGACTGTCGGTGCATTGCCTTTCGATCTAATGCCTGTCGATCCAGTGTCGTTTGAATACGTACGTCAAAACAATGCCATTCGTGATATTATTTTTTTATTCGGAGTAAACTAATTCAGTGTGATCAAAATGTCACCAATATTTTAATACTTAAAAAAACCAGTCTAATAATACCACCGTTATTTTTCCTCGCAGTAAACATGTTCATGTTACGTTTGCACTGGAATGTGAATATCCCAAAGGTAATAAACTATTATTTAACTCAATAGTTTTTCCCATTTTTTTTATCAAGGGTATTTTGAATTTAACGATTCAATTTGATGTTTTCTCCGTTGCGAAACTTGTGGGGACAGTATGGACGGAAAACTGAATTTAGAAGTACAGTACACCTCGGATTATCCGGATTAATGTGGCGGAACACCGAGCCGGATAACAAAAAATCAGGATAATCCGAGGTCATTACAATATCGCCTAAATAGCGATCGCATACCTTAGCCCCTGTTAAATTGATGCTGCAAACTGCGTATCAAGCCTATGAAACGTAACTCAAAATTTATTGCAGTAACTCTTCTTAAGAAATAACATAACACCTCTAATGACAGCAATTAATTGCCAAAACTCGCAAAATAGCCATAGGCTATGCCTTTGTTGATTACTGCTAGAGCACCAAGTAGCAATCCAGAAAATACGTTCACGAAAATGCTGTAATGTACTGTTTAGGCAATGCGGTTCCTTCAATTAATGTGATTCCAAATGCGTACAGTAATGTATTGCATTTGCATTCCATTTCAGCAGGTGCATTTCACCCGTAAACTCGCTAAAATCATGTTTTTGCCGTGATATTTATCTTTTCATTTCTCGGATGGACCGGTCCGGATCATCCGGGATCCGGATAATGTGGGGTCCGGATAATCCGAGGTGTACTGTGTAACTGTCGGAGCAGTGCCTTTCGATCTAGTGACTGTCGATCCAGTGCCGTTCGATCTACTGCCTGTCGGAGCAGTGCCTTTCGATCTAATGACTGTCGATGCAATGCCTTTCGATCTAGTGACTGTCGATGCAGTGCCTTTCGATCTACTGCCTGTCGGTGCAGTGCCGTTCGATCCAATGCCTGTCGGTCCAGTGCCGTTCGACGATAAAACTTTCAAAAGACGAAAATTTGCTTACAATAATTTTAAAATAATCACGACTTCCCAAACTTAATACAGATGTATCTTCGAAAGGCACTGCATCGACAGTCACTAGATCGAAAGGCACTGCTCCGACAGGCAGTAGATCGAACGGCACTGGACCGACAAAAGTGTCGATCCAGTGCCATTCGATCTTATGACTTTCGATCTAATGCCGGCGCCCGTTTTCGAACACTTTAGAGAATGTCGAAATGAGACTTATAGGCCTGTAATTGTTACAGCATGTTTTTATCTCCAGATTTTAGGATGGACCTTATTTAGTATTCACAACTGTTTACAGTTCAGTATTTGAATGTTTACACCCTTATAAAATGTAAACATTGAAGCTAACGTTCATGGGGCGTAGCCCGAGGAGATTTTAAGGAAGCGAAGGCCTATGTACCTGATATAGTGGCTCTATTCTATGTCCCTGATAAAGTGGTTGAAAGACAGATATTAACGCAAACATTCATGCTTTCACATTTTTAATATTAGTAGGATAGGATAAAAATGCGTTGATTTAAAATATGCTGGAGTTTTTAAATAGATAATTCAAAACTGTTTTGGGATTTCTGGCAAGAAAAATTGAATTTAAATATGTAGTTCTAAAAATAACATTTACACAATACCTGTGTATAAGTTTAGACCTTTAGCTTATTTTTTATTTTTAAAAATTGTGTTGTTTTCTGGAGGAGCCCGAGTCGCCAACAGCATAGAGGGACTGTACAACCCCCCCCTTCCACCGCGCCGTGGGAATTTTCTTCACATATATTTCTTTGTTGCTACTGACATGTATTATGAGGTTTTAACCCGGAAAAACAAAAAAATACCATCGATAATAGTTGAAAAAATTAACATGGCATCATTTTTGAAAAAAGTTACTTCACTTCTTTTTTTACAGGTTTTTTTAGTAATTGACTCCGCCTATCGTTGTTGGGTGGTTAATCCTTTATTTTGACAGGAGAATAATTTTCAGCAACCATCTTGGATCTGCCATATCTGATTTTTTTTAATGTAAAGATGGTTTTGTGACACATCATTATGAACTTGATTTTTACGCTGTTTACAATGCAGAAATCCGTTTTTTTAATATGCATTTTTTTAATTAGCGGAAATACCTTTTTACGCTAATCACAATGCCGAAATCCGTTTTTGAAAATATGCATTCGTTAAAAAGATATACTCAAATGAAAATTCATCCTTGTACATTTCTTATGGACGTTTTATATTTTAAGTATTTTTTAGATTATTTTTCTGATATCTCTCATTACAATCAAGTTAGGTACTTGGTTTTATTCTTAAAATACTAAGTGAAATACCGGCTTTCAATTGAGATATTAATCATCAACATCGGACAAGTGACAGATGAGTTATAAAGCTCAATGTAACTTAAAAATCTATTCTTCGGAAATTTGTTTTTAATAAAGTTATTTATATCTCCGATTCGAAATAAGCTATCTAGTTCATTTTGGTCTTAAACCACTCAGGAAACCATCAGCTTTAAAGTGAGCCAACTCTCAATCAAATCAGACAAAAGTTTAAGTGATTTATGAGCTTTAACTCAACATAAATTCATTTTATTTGCATAGTTTTACATTTATTGAAAATTTTCTATAGTTAAAAGAACACTCAAAAATTGTGAATGTCTTAACTAATCTGTAGATTATTGGCTTTCATTTGAGTCATAAATTATTTTATTAAATTGAGATGAATGTGGTTCCAAAACAAAAAAAATCCAAAAAAATATTGAAAATGAAATGTCCATCAGAAATGTATAGGGTTAAATTTTCATTTGAGTGTATCATTTTAACGAATGCATATTTTCAAAAACGGATTTCGGCATTGTGATTAGCGTAAAAATAGTTCAAAATGATGTATCAAAACAACATCTTTACGTTAAAAAATTCTATATCCAATATGGTTGGTTTTCAGATGGCGGCCGAAAATTATTACCCTGAACCCTTCCTTGTATTTTCTTGTGTTCTATGATTCTAATGTTTAAAGGTCCTTTTGTCTAAACGTAGTAAGGCCTGGAACAACTATTTCCAAAGACAAGTTATATATATATATTGAACTAGAGGGTAAATTATACCGTTAAGGGGGATGGCCATGGGGTTGCCATTGTCGCCCATCTTTACTATTATTTTTATGGAGGAGTTTGAGAAAAATGCTTTGTCCTTGGCTCAACTCAAACCGAGGAGTTGGTGGAGGTACGACGATGGCACCTTCGTGGTATTTCCGAAAAGAGACGATAAACTAAAAGACTTTTTAGGCCATCTTAACAGAATTTTTCCTTCCATCCACCTAACAATGGAAGAGGAAGTCCAAAAAAAATAACATTTTAGGATATGTGCGTAGAAAAGGATAGGGACACGCTTAGGAACACTGTTTTCAGAAAAAAAGATACACTCAGGACAGTACTTAAATTTTCAATCAAACCATAAAAAACTGGTCAAATAAGGATTAGCTTACTCAGTATTTTAAAGAGCAAAGAGTATTTGTTCAGATCAAGATGGATTAAAACAAGAAATCAAAAAAAGTAGAACAAGGTTTGGCTAGTAATGGATACCCTCAATCCATGATAAGAAAGTGAAAAAAACTGTGGGCTAAACAAAATGAGTCAGAAAACACTGGAAAAATCGTTCCTATATTAATCCCTTATGTGCAAGGATTATCGAAAAAAAATAGAAGAGTTGCCAGGAAGTTCAAAGTTAGAACCATGTTTAGGACACAGAAACGTCTCGTAGGCAACGTATCGTAAAAACAAATACCCCCGTTGCAGCAGACCTGCATACTCAGCGAATTTCAAATGCAAAACAACATATTTCGATCCAACACAGCGAGATTTGACATGTTTTGGTAAGCCCCATAAGAATAACATGGGGAATGAGTACGCAGGTTTGCTGCTACAGGTATATAAAAACTGGGTAGTTTTAATTCAATATTTAGTAGATCTGAACTAGAAGAAGCCATTTACCAGGTTTTATCAAGATATGTTGAGTAATAAGCAAGATAAAGAATTTTACTTATTTCCCATAAGTTTAACATTGGGACAACGTACTGTGTTTACCACTTTCAATATATCGGAAACCAATGGACATAGAGCAATGATTCAAAATACTAAATTGTTTGTTTTTTTGAGCTGAATTCATTGGTGCCAACAAAAATTCGGTAAATTTGATTTTTCTATGTAAAAAATTCAAAAAACCCATTTTTGGGGGTGTTTTTCCCCCTTTACCCCCCTTCCGGTGGTCCGATCGGGCTGGTTCACGAACTCGTCCAATTGATTACCACTTTACATGTCCGTACAAAATTTTATAAAGATCGGACCATTTTTGCGGCCGCTATCGTTCTAACAGACACATATATATATATATATATATATATATATATATATATATATATATATATATCTAAAAATTCGAACGAATAGTCTTTTTTGCTTCTGGGGGCCCCAAAACGAAAAGTTAGTGGCCCCGAGCTTAAGTCTTACCATGAGACCTACGGTAATAGCTTCTTCCCTATAGGGGAAATTCGCTAAAAATGGCACTCAGGGATCAAAAAATTGTGTTTACAGAATAAACTGCAATAGTTGTTATTGGCCTTACTATGGCGAGACAAAAAGACCTTTAAACATTAGAATAAAAGATAACACGAGAAAAGGGCTTCAAAATCAATAGGCTCTGGCAGTGGTATATTCGGCAATGCGCATATTGTACTGATGTAGTTTGAGGCTTGTTCACAGTAATGAGTGATGTTAGCCTTTTCACCTCTTCCTCTAGCTTAGAAATTTTCTCTTACTTGGTTAGTCATCTTGTTCATAAATCATGAGCTCATAAATAAATATACACCTGATACCATGTTTTATAGCTAGAATATTAATAAATATGTAGAAAATGTTATCATGCATTTTATTCTTGTGTATTCATACATGTTGAATCACCTTGATATAACAACTTTACTTGAGTGTAAACATTTAACAAAAACATCCTTTTTAATAAGGATATTTGAAAATCAAAGAATTAAGGATATTCTAATAACCATAATGTAGCAAACGTGCTCTCTCCTCATTAGTGATTCTTGATACTCGTGATTTCTGTATTATATTGTGTTCTTGTTTTCTTTCCAGCATAGTGTTTTTATTACTGCTTTTACAGTTCTCTGTTTTAGCTATTTTTTGTCCGGGTTATCCTGGCTGTGTGTTACTAATCTTTTTATGTTCTAGGTTTTTTTCACCTGATGACGGGATCAGATTCCAGATCCCGAAACGTCGTGAAACCTATTTTTTACTAATCAGTGTTAGCAAACTTCTGCAAAGCTCAAAATCAAAATATAAAATCATGATCACCAATAATGAATTTCAAACAAAGAATTTAGCGATTGCAAAAAAAACAACGGTGATGCACAGTTTTCTCGATAACCGAATCATATTTTCATTGTTACTATTAAACTTTTTGTCACCACCGGGCGTCAATAGATTTTTTCAATGTCGCACTGAGGATTATTTGTTAAAAACAATTTAAAAATCTTATTCTCACATAAAAACTTACTTGTGACTCTTTCATTTGGCTAAAAGGTTCATGATTTTGAAGAATTACAATAATGTCAACCGGTCGCGGAAAAAATTGATTATCGTTTGGTGCTAAACGGAGTATATTGTGTAATGTTCTACTTACGATAAATAATGTAAAGTCAATTTGTCCCTAAATAATAACAATTTTGCATGATAACGTTAGATATGAAAGTAAACATTTTAATACCTTCTAGTGTGATAAATGTTTATGTTTAAAAAAACCAAGGGTAGTTTTCTTCCCTAATAACTTTAAAAGATCAATAATGCATTTTTTTTAAAAAGATTAAAATGTAGTTTACAGACCTTTGGGCACCTAATTAAACTATACCATCTACATTTCTTCACATTTCGGTTTTAAATTCTGTAATAAAATTATAAAATTGAATTATGGAAAAGGGAGAAGCTATAAAGCTTGTCTAATAGTTGAATTCATATACGTATGGGAACAATGATCTGAGAAAATTTTGGTTAAATGTTAAATATTCCTTAGACTTCTTTTGTTCTGGTTATAAGTCTTTCAAATGTATTATTTGTGATTTAGTTAATTAGTTAATTGCCTGAGTTTTTTTATGTAATTTATTCCTGGCAATTTTGTATGTTTTTTGTGTTCTTGCAAGCTGTATTTATTGTAACTGGTGCAAGCATGAAATATGTCATTTTAGTAGTGCAATTAGCTGTGTGCACGTAGCCTTTTGCAGTTTTACATTTGTCAATGCAAAAATTCTATTCGCATGTTTTGTTTATTTATTAAGTTAGTGCATGTACATCCATTGATCGGTATTAATGCTTTCTATTAAGTAGTATATTATTGTTAGTGGGTTGCTCATAAAACAATATTTTCGCACTTCTCATCTAATGTATTATGCATTATTGATTGGTAATATACATATCATATATATATTTTTTTTTTGTTCTTGGATTGTTGTTGGCATGAATGATATCAAAAAAGTTCTTGAGCATTATTTTCAAGTTTTTCTTGGTTGTAACCATACTTAGTAGGCCATTATGTATTGTTGCTCATAATATTGTATTACTGCATTTTTGTTGGTTTTTGTATTGTCTCTTTGTAAATGGTTTTTACCGTTAATAAAAAAAATATATGAAGGTTATAACTTTTTTTTAAGCAGAGGTACTCAATTTTTCGATTTATTTAAGTTTTAGAGTTATAAGTGGGGTCAAATAAACATGATCTTGGGCAGCTCATATTTAGGCCTTATATTTTATAACAGTTTGGACGCATACAAACATTTTGTTACGAGTTTCACCATCCGGTCCAATTTTTATAACCTTATTAGTAATGGTTTCGTGGTTATCGATCGACAGATGTCTCTCTTCAATACACACTACCCAAGGTTTGGCGAACAAATCAAGGAGACATCAAACTTAGCAAATAAATTCCTTAATACAACACTGTAAGAGCGACACAGAAAAACTCTTCTTCCACTAGAAAACCGCGCTTTCACAACTTGAGGAAGTACTTGGAATAAATAACAGTTAGGCATTGTGTGTTTTTGAATCAGCTGTAGAACTTTCAATGTCAAGTGCTATCCAAAACTTTTACAAGTGCACTTCAGAAAAATCATAATTTTCTTTTTATAGTGGATACATAGGACGTTAATATTTATTTTCCTGCGTCTGTCCGAAAAATCGGCTATTTTCGAACTATACAGGGTGTATCCAAAATACACCGACAAACTTTGGGATATTGTTCCTGAGGTCAAAACAAATAAAAAATGTCATATAAGTATTGTAACTACGTGACGAAAACTTAATAATTTTCCAAACTCAAAACTTAATAAATCATAGACTCAATAGTTCGCCTCATGAAACTATAACTTGTCCGTCTGTCTGTCTGACCGATCGTCTTTCATTCGTCCTTTCCCAGCTGACGCGAGCAAGATGCTCCCGGTAGGGAATTCTTCTAAGAACTGTATCAACAACCTTTAAGGCACTCCCTATCGGGGATGACAGCCAATGAGGAGGCAATTATCTACCCGGCGCCTCCACCATGCCAGTCCTGGCACAAACATGTCTGATTTAAAGGATCATTGTGAATTCCACTGTTATAACACACCAAACCATGTAATTATTGAAGAATAATCAGTCAACACATTTTTAATTTCTAATATTCAGGAGGACTTAAAAATCATTTGCAAAAATCAATTTGATATGAAATCTATTCCTAAAATGAGAATCGGAACAGTAGAATTAAAATTACCCTGCGATTGCACAGTTCAACAAGGACAATCTATTATAATTGATAGTGTAATCCCATGTGACTCAAGAGACCACCAATCACCTCTAATTTACCACTTGATTCCTCTTTCATGGACTAATTTAAACAACCTTAAAGTGGATCCGCTTGACAAAATTGACAAAACAGAACTTTATAACATTTCAAACTTCATATTAGACGATTGGAATTTTACGACACCAACATTTGTTGTTAAAAATTTAGATCCAGTTAAATTATTTGATCATATTCAAGTAAAAAACTCCTGGACCAATATCATAGACGACCGTAGATTAATCTTATATGTATTATTAGCATGGATAACAATTTTGACAGTTTTATTGTTCATTGCTGCATATTTCATTCACATCCTTAATATTAAATTGAATGTTTTGAACACTCAGTCACGAACCCCATCAAGAGATTACATGTAATTCTAACATACAATACTTTAACTCACTTACATATCACCACATTTCAAAACAAAATTACTATTTCAAAACTAAATTCTGCCAAAATTTCAACTAAATTTACTTAAGGAGACCGAGAGGGCGAAAGAAGACGTGACCGCTCAATCAACAAGTCAGTTGATCTATTCCACCGCGTTCCACTGGAAGGGTCGTGAGTAGGTAGGATGCGCCGGTTCAAGACCGCGGCGCGGCGCTGGAAGGGGGGATGAAGAGTCGGGGCGAACATCAAGATTTCCGCTCGTTAAAGAAGATGTCCGTGTCATCCTGAGGACCGCGAAAGCTCCTTAAGTAACTTTTTCGAATTGGTCAACCGGTGGTAGGTTGACGTTTAAGCCAGGGGGGTGTAACTACGTGACGAAAACTTAATAATTTTCCAAACTCAAAACTTAATAAATCATAGACTCAATAGTTCGCCTCATGAAACTATAACTTGTCCGTCTGTCTGTCTGACCGATCGTCTTTCATTCGTCCTTTCCCAGCTGACGCGAGCAAGATGCTCCCGGTAGGGAATTCTTCTAAGAACTGTATCAACAACCTTTAAGGCACTCCCTATCGGGGATGGCAGCCAATGAGGAGGCAATTATCTGCTCGGCGGGAGGGAGAAAGAAGAGGAGTGGGAGAAGAAGGCCTGGGGACGAGGTGGAGACGCGGAGGTGTGATGTGTGAGTGAGCTAGGAGTGTGTGCTGTGGGTAATTTGGATTCCTTTGTTATTTATAAGAAGGTACTGTAAATATTTCAATATCATGTAAACATATTTTATAAGAAAGTATTATCTCATTTTTCAATTTGAAGTTATCAAGTCATTCATTGAATATGTAATCTGTAATAATAACTTACAAGTTAATTATTAATGTGAATTATAACCATTGATATTTTAAGCTCAAGTTTGTCAGGGCAAACACTGTAAATTCAATTTTATTTTAATTTTGTTCTCATTTGATTTCCCTGTTTCATTTGAATTTTGGTTACCTTGATATTTTTTTGCTTTGTTTATTAAACCTTTTGTTTGAGCAGTCTTGTGACCTACTCTTTTCAATTACCTCTCGCCAATGCTTAGTTCATTATTTAGCTTATGTAGGCCCAGGACTGGCAGTATATATCCTACCTCGCTCTGTTTTACGTATGTCGGTCTAAACGTGTTTTTCACATGATTAATCATAACTTTTGAACTACTAGAGGTACCAACTTCAAACTTGGTACATATATGTAGTCTAATAGGACCTATCTTTGTGCTGAGTATCAAGTTTTTACTTTGTACCATTTCCAAATGGCGGCTGTTTTTATTTTTCAAACCTTAATATCTCAGGAACAAAAAAATTTCATGAAAAATAAAAAGAGACATAAAAGGTGCAAAATGTAATTTACTTTCAGAAAATGTTCAATTTTAACAGGATCATGTAATAACGGAGAAAAATTACTTTTTTGAAGGTTTAACCGTAAATTTGGGCAAATTTAGTAATTTAGCAAGTTGTAACTTTAGAAAAATTTAATTTCCTTCGTTATTAGTGTTATGACCCTATTAAAATTGTAAATCATCTTAAAAAGAATTAAATTTAGCACCTTTTTTGTCTCGTGTTATTTTTTATACAAGTTTATAGTTTCTGGTTTAATAAGCTTTGAACAATTAAAACGGCTGCAATTTTAAATGGTACAAAGTAAAAAACTTGATACTCAGCACAAAGAAAGGTCCTATTAGCCAGCATATGTGTACCAAGTTTGAAGTTAGTTGGTACCTTCCGCCGTTCAAATGTTATGAATAATCATGTAAAAAACACGTTCAGACCGACAGACGGAAAACGGAGCGAGATAGGATATACTGTATATATGACATTTTTTGTTTGTTTTGACCTCAGGAACAATGTCCCAAAGTTTGTCGGTGTATTTCGGATACACCCTGTATAATGAGTCACAGTTGATTCCCGTGCTCATTTTAGCGAATTTCCCCTGTAGGGAAGAAGCTATTACCGTAGGTGTCATGGTAAGACCTAAGCCCAAGACCATCTGTAAGCACGATAGCGGAATGAAAAAATTAGTGGAATAAAAATGATCCGATCGGAATGAAATTTGGCACAGACGTGTAAGGTAGTAATTATTCGGACGAGCTCGAAAACCAGCCTGGTCGGATCACTGGACAGGGGGGGGGGGGGTAAAGGGGGATAAACCCGCCCAAAAAATTAGTTTTTTGGGTTTTTCACATAGAAAAATAAAAATAATCAAATTTTGGTTAGTACCATTGAATTCAGCTTAAAAAAAAACAAACAATTTAGTATTTTGAATCATTGCTCTAAGCTTATGTCCATGGGTTACTGAGATATTGAAAATGGTAAACACAGTACGTTGGCCCAATGTTAACCTTATGGGAAATAAGTAAAATCCTACATATCGCTTATTTCTCAACATATCTTAATAAACCTTGGTTTATGGCTTCATCTAGATGAGATGTAATGTATTTTAGTCTAAAATCCCTGAAATGTTCATTTTTGTGGCAGCAAACCTGTATACACATTCCCCATGTTACCCTTATCGGAAATAAAAAAGTGCTCTATCTTCATAATTTCTTAACATATCTTGATAAAACCTGGTTCATGGCTTCTTTTAGTTAAGATCTACTATATATTGACTTAAAACTGCCCAGTTTTAACATACCTGTTGCAGCAAACCTGCATCCTCATTTCTCATGTTATTCTTATGGTGTTTACAAAAACACGTCTTATCTCGCTATGTTGGATGGACATTTTTTTTGCATTTGAAATTCGCTGAGTATGCAGGTATACTGCAACGGGAGTATTATACGTTATGCACTCTCTCTTTGCGAACCCCAGTACAGTATACAATTAGTAGCGTTGCTTATGCTTTAGTTATAGGGATTTAAGTGCTACAGAATTAAAATTATCCAAATTTATAGTAATTAATCAAAACATATTTGCAAACATTAAATTTAGGTTGAAAAAACAAATAATCCAGTATTTTGAGTCATTAGTTTACGTCAACTGGTTGCAGAGACAATTGAGTACTTTGGTATTATACTGAGGCCATCCCTATACAGCGCGCTGCGGCGATTAAGTTAGGTTAGGTTATCACAAATATATTTTAAATACTTCCCTCTTTCCATTGCAAATAGAATGATACCAGATGATTCATACTTTCGCCCGCCAACTCCCGTAAACAGGTGATGCGCGCACTCCGGTCAACGACGTGATCTTGGCCTACTTGGAGAGTATTTTCTTACCCTCCAAGTAGGCCAACACACACAAATGTGGGAAGGGACATTTTCGTTTGGCGGTTAACACAGTAGATTGTCTAATGTTATTGTTATGGAAAATGTAAAAAACCGATATCTCCGTTAGTCACCAACCGATTTTAATTGTAGGGAATTTAGTATGTGTTTGTATTTTTTTTTTTAGTTATTTGGTTATATATCGAATTTAGTATGTATTTGTGAGATAATTGTAGATTTTTTTATATTTTATTTTAGGCTTTCTTGCTTTAAATTAGTTGAAGGGAGAAAGTATGTGTCAGTTTGCTAATACAGTTTATTTGACTGTCTTAAAATTTGTGAACTGATGTAGAACTAAACACAATCGTAATGTTTCATTGATTTCATCGCTTTTTCATTATATTTTTTAGTATTTATGAAAGCAAAAAGTTAAAGTTGACTAACTTAGAAGAATTAATGTATTATAATGGCAAGAAATCAATTGCGTTTTTGTCATCACTACAACCATTTTATATGAAATAAAATATTTATGATAGGCTTAGACTTCACATTGTCTATAGAATTCAAGAGTAAAATATCGGTCAAATTTTCCGAACGATAAAATAACTGTATCTTTTAACAGAATAAACCGTCCAATGAATTATATGTATAGGTGGGTAGTCGTTAGTGGCAGTGGTTAGTTAAATGGTTAGTGGTGGTTAGTTAAGTGGTTTAAATTTTTATAAAAGGGCTAGTTTTTTTTATACAGGGTGTCCCGAAATTATGGTAAAATATTTTAGTATATGATAGTACAGGTAAAAATAAGAAAAAAAGTTAATATAAACATAGGTCCAAAAGTGCTTCGTTTTCCGTCTGTGTGTCTGATTGTGATTTTTACATATTTAATCATATCTCATGAACCTCTTAACGTACAAACTTCAAACTTGGTACATGAATGACCACTATTAAGACCTACTTTTGTATGTAGTATCAAATTTATACTTTGTACCATTTCAAAATGGCGACTGTTTTTTGTTTTCAAAGCTAAATATCTTAAAAACCGTAAATTTTAGAAAAATTATACAAGAGTCAAAAAGGTTGTGAAATTTAATCCAATTAACGCTGATATTAAGATTATGATGATCGGACTACTAATAACGGAGAAATATTAACTTTTCTGAATAAAAACATGGTCCTTTAGAACAAACTGTCAGAAATTTCCATGTTTTTATTTGGAAAAATTCAAATTTCTCCGTTATTATTAATCCAATCATCATAATATTAATATCGACGTTAATTAGATTAAATTTCACAGCTTTTTTGACTCTTGTATAATTTTTCTAAAATTTACGGTTTTTAAGATAATTAGCTTTGAAAACAAAAAAACAGTAGCCATTTTGAAATGGTACTAAGTAGAAATTTGATACTAAATACAAAAATAGGTCTTAATAGTGGTCGTCCATGTACCAAGTTTGAAGTTTATACGTTAAGAGGTTCATGAGATATGATTAAATATGTAAAAATCACAAACAGACACGCAGACGGAAAACGAAGCACTTTTGGACCTATGTTTATATGAACGTTTTTTCTTACTTTTACCTGTACTATCATATATTAAAATATTTTACCATAATTTCGGGACACCCTGTATATTTATAAATTAAAACATTAGGGCAATTTTCCTTCCTAAAAAACTTTAAAATTTTATTAATAGAAATTCTGCTTTCTGTTAGTTTCTCAATGATATAAACCCCATACAAAACACAACTGAGTCTATTTATAATATTTTGCTCAAGGTTGTATAATGCTACGTGAAGGTATTTTTCATTTGCTACACCAAATGCTTAGCAATGATACCTAACAGCAGTCTGTTTAAGCTTTTACTATTCAATTGTTATCGAATTGTATCCTACAAAGACAAGTCTCTGAACATAAGGGCCGACACACATTCTTGAACATTCTTAATGCCTTAAAATAAATAAAACCTTTATGTGTGATTAAAAGTTAGGCTCTTTAAATGTAGTAAACCCCAACAAATTTTTCATACACCGAGATTCTATTTCACAGTGTGAGATTAACCTTTTACAAGGAATATGTAACTAAAACCTCTCGTTATAAGGAGCTTGGTTTGAGTAAAAAATCCTTATTTAATTATTAATATTTTTGCAGTTGTAGTAATTCTCTGTTCAATTCTACATTACTCCTGCAATCTTTGATATAACTATTATGAAAAAGCTATTAAAAATAATATATTTTTGTCACTTTTTCAATACTGTAAATTTTATTAAACAAATTAGTAATGTATTAAAACACTATCCAAAAAAACTACTTGATTTAAACATACAATGTTGACTCTCTACTACAACCTTGACAATAATAATGAACGGATTAGAAATTATTGTTTTGTATAAAAAATAAAAATGAAGATAAATTCACAAGCCGTCTTTGATACGATGAACATTTTAATTAGCCCGTGTACGCCGCCTGCCGTGCGGCCTGGCATCGATCACCTGACTGACCTTTTGACATTCAACCTTTCATGAATGTAATTTTACTCAACTAATCAGAGCTCTTTATTCAACATGTGCAAATATCGCCTTACTTTAAAGTGTGCTTTAACATTGATCGTTTTATAGACCCCTTTCCTAATTTAACTTTTTTTTAAATATCTCACATAACTTAAATATGAAAGATAGATAGGCCTACATATAGGTTTTGAACAGTTTATATTACCACGTATATCATTCAAACAAGCAGGTGAGTATCTATAGCCTATTACTAATTCTGTAAGCGATTTGTTAAAATCAAAAATGTGAGAGTTTGACAGCTCGCAGGATGATGGGAGATGGCTCAAATTAAAGGTTTTGGTCCCAGGGGGTCGGGACAGATATCAGATTATGTCAAAATCTACCAGAAAATGAAAAATAACGAAAAATATCTTCCATTTAAAATGCATTGGGATTAAAAAACGTCTGCTTTGTTTACATTAAACATGTGGTGCTAATGCTTGATTCAAAGCCATATGGTAGATGTTGACATGTGGGATTTTTTTCAAAATGCAACTAACTATGCACGTTCAATGTACTATAACAAAAAATATTTTAAATTTAAAATTTTCTGATTTTATAATAATTAATTAAGGGTTTGAGTTTTTTCATAATTTGAAATTATAAAAAAGTTAAGTACGTTTGTTTAGTTTATGTTATAACGATGCAGATTTAATACCAAATGATCTATATATATATGATTATTACTTGATGATGATATTCATCAAATTAATGTTTTTTCTACCACACTGTAACAACTTAATAAATACGGAATAATCTTATATCTATAACTTATAATAAGTATATCCATAATATTCACCTTTTTAACAAACACACAACTGATCATGTCTAATTGCAAAAAGCCAGGTGAGGTGAATGCTGAGTAGGGCTCAGCTAACTTAGACTTGGTTAACTTGATTACCAATGTTGATAGTCGGAACTGATTCGCAACGTCTCTACCAGCACAACTTCAGGCTATCAACTCCCAAAGGTGGATGTTCCGAAAATGATGTGTTTAATATCTATTTATAAAGCCTAAATTACCCGGATTTCTTTAGAAAACCATAAGTCTGGCACCCATCAACCCCGTACTTTAATAAAAGTACTCAGGGAGAAAATTGGATTAATAGAATGAGTTTTTTGATGGGATGTTCCGTTAGGGTGCAAACAGAAAGAAAATGGCTAAATTGCTAATAAATTTGTTTTCATTTACAATTGTTTGTTTACTAAGCAGCTGATGAGCAGCGCAAATCCACTAGTAGATTTAATGTATTATAAATGAATGAAAACTATTGCGTTGATTTGTATCATTACATCCATTTTCTATGAAACAAAACATTTATGATAGCCCTAGACTTCACATTGTCTATAGAATTATAGAATGAAATAATGGACTATTTTTCTTAACACCAAAATAACTGTATCTTTTAATAGAGTTATCCAACTATTGAACTATAGGTTTTGTAACGCTAAAATATCTGTATCCTTTTCCATTGTTCAAAGATATAAAAAAATTAAAGTTTCATCATTTTAACTGAGGAATATCAAATTTAACAAGTTTGACACTAAGACATTTTCAATCTTAAAGGGAAAATAAAGGTCGGCGCAGTGGGGTGCGATTATGCATGTATTCATATATGCTGAAACCATAAGTCTTGATTTAAACGCCGGGTTTATTTCTTGTTCAAAGAAACGCTCCATTGCTTGGTGTGGACAGTAATTTTTTATAGTACGTGTCAATATTTGCAACCAATTTTTTTTTAAGTACAATATTTTCCCAATTATTGATAATCAATTTTCTTGTCGAGTTTTGCTCATTTATACACAAAAAAGTTACAATATTTATCTAATTTAGGCAGCTAAATAAACATATAATACCCCCGTTGCAGCAGACCTGCATACTCAGCGAATTTCCAGTACAAAACAACATATTTCAATCCAACATAGCGATATTTTAGAGGTTTTTGGAAGCTCCATAAGAATAACATGGGGAATGAGTATGCAGGTTTGCTGCTACGGGTATATTAAAACTGGGTGGTTTTAATTCAATATTAAGTATATCTGAACTAGAAGAAGCCACTTACCAAGTTTTATCAAGATGTGTTGAGAAATAAGCGAGATATAGAATTTTACTTATTTCCCATAAGGTTAACATTGGGACAACGTACTGTGTTTACCACTTTCAATATCTTGGTAACCAATGGACATAGAGCAGTGATTCAAAATACTAAATTGTTTGTTTTTTTGAGCTGAATTCAGTGGTGCCAACAAAAATTGGATTATTTTTATTTTTCTATGTAAAAAACTCAAAAAACCCATTTTTGGGGGGGTTTACCCCCCTTTACCCCCCCCTTCCGGTAGTCGGATTGGGCTGAATTACGAACTCGTCCGAATAATTACTACTTTACACATCCATGCCAAATTTCATTAAGATTGGACCATTTTTACGCGAGTTATCGTGCTTAAAGACACATATATATATATATATAGATATATATATATATAGATATATATATATTTATGAAAATGAACGAATAGTGTTTTTTGCTTCTGGGGGCCCCAAAACAAAAAGTTATCATGGTCTCGGGCTTAGGTCTTACCATGAGTACTACGGTAACAGCTTCTTCCCTATAGGGGAAATTCGCTAAAATTACATATATTATCTATATATATAAAGGAGAAGGGGTTTTCTATTGGACAGCAAATCTTGAAAACTATATAAGACCTGAAGAGTTGAAATTTGGCACATGTGCTCCTCTTGGGTCTTAGATGCACACTATGAAACGGTTTTACAAAATTCCCGGGTTTCGCCCTATGTTACTTCAAAGTTTTATTGTTAAATCATAGGGAAGGATATAAGGTTGTCATGACAACCTAAAAAGTATAACAAATTAAATCCTAAAAAATGACAGAGGAAGTTTTTATGTTTTCCACGAGTGAAACCGTGTTGATCAGCTAGTAGTACAAATAACGAGCGTACTACAATTACTATATCCCCTAATTTAAATTACTCTCCAGTGAATTAAAGAGTCTTATCAAGCTGCTTCTTTTGTGTAGGAAGAATGATTGTTTTGCACTATCTTGGCTTAATATATTTTTAACAGATGTATACAGAATATTTTGTTCATAAAAAATATATTTTTGGATCTTAGAAGTTGCAATTTTGATAATTTTGACGACAGTTAAATTCTTTTTTAAGTAAAAGTGTATTTTTATTCATACAGTGTGTAAAAAAGGTCCGTCCCACCATCTTTATTTTTTTGTTTGTTAAGACAAACAATTAACCTTTGGGGAATTATTCTAACTTAACCCAAATTATTTTTTGACGTCACTAAAACTTTTGAGTATTCCCTAAAAGGGGGATTTTGGGAGCAACTCAAAATTTTCAAATGTAAACTCCTTTTGAGTGACCCCTCATTTTAAAGAATTTTAAATACCCCCGTCGCAGCAGACCTGCGTACTCAGTGAATTTCCATAGTGTTTATTTTGTATATGTGAGCATTCAACTTATTTGAAGGAAAGTATCGTTTGAATACGTTAAGTAAATAATATACTTAACGTACATTTAATCATTCATGAGCTTTAAACATTTGGAAAATTTATCAAGGAGACCTTATTGGTTTTCATTAGTAATACATTTCAATCAATCAATCAAACAATCAAAATATCTTTATTCAATCATACACAGAAAATGTACATTAATGCGTCCAATTTAATTGTATAAAGCAACTTAGTTAATTGTAACAACCAAGTTAAAAAAACAATACAGAATTATTTCTTCAAATACAACCAAGTTAAAAAAACAATACAGAATTGCCCCTTAAGTAACTATGCCTATCCTGCCATATATAATTCATTTCTTAGCTATACTATAAAAATCATTTATACAATAATTTGGGTGAGTTATTAAATAATCCTTAAGTAATTTTTTATATTTCATAAATTTTTTCTCATTCCTGATGCTATCTGGAAGGTAGGTAATAAATTTTGCCCCACTATAAGATGTACTTTGCTTATACTTTTCTTTTTTATGCTTTTTTACAATAAAACGTTCTTTGTTTCTCGTGTTGTAATTATGAACATCACATTGCCGTTTTAAATGAGTCTGATTTGTCTGTACAAAAAGTATTGTTCTGTATATATAAAGGCTATAAACAGTCATGATTTCCAACTCAGTAAAGTGTGTTTTACAGGATTCCTCTTTTTTTCGGTTGAGTATGCATCTTATTGCTTTTTTCTGTAGTACTAAAATTTTATTGTACTAATTTTAGTACTCATTTTATTGTACTAAATTGTACTAATTTGTACTAAATTGTACAATTGTACTAAATTTTTTATAGTACTAATTTTTATTCATACACTTGTATTTTTTTAATTGTTAGTCTTTAAATTTTTAATAAATGTAATCTTTTTATAGTATATATAATAAGTGTAAACAAAAATAATGAATAAAAAACACTCAAAACAAACAAACAGCTTAATCTTATGAAAAAATTAAATTCAATCATATGATCAGGTTTATAATTAAAACACCCCTGTTGCAGCAGACCTGCATCTCCAGCCAATTTTGATAAAACATATTATAAATCCTCATCATTGTAAAAATACCATATATTATGCTACATTTTCAGGCAGTTTAGACCAAGACATCCCCCCCCCTCTAAATGCTCATACTTTCTTTACTAAATTTAAAAATTATTTTAATTTTTTGATATCGTCTATATTTTTTTGCAAAATCTTGATCAATGAACTCTAACTATTCAAAATAAACACAAATAAAATATTCATCACCGGAAAATTTAATCATATGTTCAGAAATGTATGTTATAAAATCTCTTAATTATACTACAAACTACACTACACTCTTAAAATCTCTTACATAACTATACTTTTTGGAGGGTAAAATTAAAAACAATATTGGATAACGTATTGTGTTTAGCACATCCAATAACTAAGCAATGGATTGACGTAGAATATGAATTCTAAATGCTAAATTGTTTGTTTTTTTTAAGCTGAATTCAATTTTGACAGTTAATTTTTTTAAGAGTAAAAGGGTGTTAAATCTTGAAAATAAATTTTATTTCGTCAAAAAACCTTCTTAGAGTAAACCAATATTGCTGGTTTTCAAACTCGAAGTCATGAATGACGCTTTACACATTTGTTCCAAATTTCATCAAGAACGGACCTTTTTTACAAAAGTTATCGCGCCTACGGACAGGTATATAAATATAAATATAAATATATATATATATATATGTATATTGTTAAATAAAGATCATTGATAAGGGCTACTATTAAATAAATATTTAAAATTAACATGAGTACCCTTTTGTTTTAAAATAATTTTCTTTTACTGACGTAATAAAAAACAAGACAACAAAATGAACATCCAAGAAGAGTATCATATTTATGAAAACCATAAAAAAGATAAAGATAATATATTAAATGCCATGCTAATAGAAAACAAGAACTCCATATTTGATAAAATCATGAACGTAAAACAGAATCCAATTGCACCACGATAGAATAACGAACAATTGACTAGTGTTTAAGTTTAAAAATTGTATTTATTTAGAATTGATAAGAGGTTATGTAAAACATGTCGCACTTTGAAAATGACTATTATAGTCGAAACGCATCAGTAAAATATAATTATTTTAAAACAAAAGGGTACTCATGTCACTATATATATATATATATATATATATATATATAAATTATAATAAATTATATATATATATATATATAAATTCGAACGAACGGTGTTTTTTGCTTCTGGGGGCCCCAAAACAAAAAGTTATCATGGTCTGGGTCTTAAGTCTTACATGAGTACTACGGTAACAGCTTCTTCCCTATAGGGGAAATTCGCTAAAATACTTTGCCTTTGCCTTTTACCGAATTCCATTGATGGAATTATTACCACAGGTCTCACGGCAAGATCTAAGCCCGAGACCATGATAACTTTTCATTTTGGAGCTCCCAGAAGCATAAAACACTATTCAAACTATATTTAAAGCTGAAGACACAGTACATTGTCCCTATAGAAAAATTCTATATCTCGGTTATTACTCAACATATCTTGATATGTGGCTTTTTTGGTTCAGTTTCACCTGATATTGTTTTAAAACCAACAAAAGTTTGCATGACTGTTCCAGTAGACCTGCATACTCATTCCCCATATTATTATTATGGAAGAAATAAAATAAAGTCATGCACATAGTCTGGAGGTCTACTGGAACGGGGATTTTTCATGTTCAAGATAGACCCTAAAAACCTTAGAAATTGTTTTATATCAAATCAAGGCAATTTCTACGTTTTGAGTACATTTACTTTCATGATACAGAAAACTGCTCTAGGATTCTCTAACTACGCAAGGTCTGCTGCGATGGAGATATTTATATTCCTGCTTCAAGGGCCAATATATAACATGCATGCGAGCAGATTCAACGATATTGGGCATAAGCCTTCCCGGGGCAGTGGCACCCTTGAGGCCTTTTATCGGCGGGGCGCTGAATCTGCTCACATGTATAGTACAGGTAGGCCAAATAGAAATACCTCCTGCGGGGGGCAGCAATAGAATAACTCCAGTCGCAGCAGACCTGCGGACTTTGAGGATTCCTGAAAACATCTTTCTGATTAATGAAAGTCCATCTTCTTTATATTTGTCCAATACCACTGATGACCTATCACTGCACAGCCCAAACTACTTGACTTAGAACCTTGGACATTTGCATGGACGATCTTAAGGGAGTAAGCTAAGAACGGTTTTTTTATTCGAAGTTTTAAGGGGTTTTTCGCGGGGTCAAAATTTATAAATTTTTATACGCAAGTGGAATGGATGGTCTTTTGTTTAATTTTCAATGTTCATTCAAAAGCAGGTGGTTCAGCTTCACATATGGATACGGTTTTACACCTGATTTATAATTTGGTTACTTTCATAATAGTCCAGCCATTTCAGAAAAAAACCCGCTTTTCAAAAAAATCGGGTAACCAAGTGGGACTTTTTACCACTTGGAAGGAAGGATATGTTCCTTGATATGTTACCTTTGAAACCCCCATCACTTTTTCAAAAATAAAACTTGTGCTCAAGCCGCCATCTTGGAAAATGGCGGCCAAAATATAGTTTGTGAGCTATATCATGATTACTATTAAGTTTAGAAAACAACTTCTTATACAAAAGTTTCTTTGTTTGAAAATGCCTACAACTTTTATATTTAGCATTTGTTGTACAACAATTCATAAAGCCGCCATATTGGAAAATGGCTGCCAAAAAGTATTTTTTGGCTGGTGCAGCTTAACTATCAATCCTACTACAAAGGTCACTGAATAAAAGTTACTGAGATTTTGATGATTTACAACTTTAATATTTGCTTTGTTATTGTAAATTCAATAATATAGGCGCCATCTTGGAAAACTAGCCGCTAATAATAGTTTTTTTGACTGGGACTTTTTTAGTATTGAATTTACATCAGCAAACTAAATACAAAAGTTATTTGATTTGAAAAGACCTATAACTTTTGTATTTAACATATTCTTGTACAACAATTAATAAAGCCGCCATCCTAGAAAATGATGGCCAAATATGTTTTTCTTGGAATTTTCACCTTGAAAATCTTAAAAAATCAAGTTTTGTTGGTATAATTAAAATCAGCTTGAAAAATCAAACAATTTAGTTTTTTGAATTACTGATTTATGTCCACTGGTCACCAAGATATTGAAAATAGTAATCAAAGGGCGTTGTCCCCATGTTATCCTTATGGGAATAAGTAAAATTCGATATCTTGCTTATTTCTTGATTTAAATTAATACAACTTTGTATGCGGCTTCTTTTAGTTGAGATTTATAGGTTTATGGCTTAAAATAATCCATTTTTACACTTCCGTGGCAGCAAACCTGCGTGCTCATATACCATGTTATTCTTATGGAGAATATGTTACCATACTTAATTATGAGTTTATGTTTATATTATTCAATACTAGGCTTAATCTTATGTTGGAATTTGTATTTACACACGTTGAAGCATCATTTGAAGTACTTATCGTCAGTAGAAGACGTTAAGTAAATTTGCTAAAATATTGCCCATAAAAATAACATGGTATATGAGCACGTAGGTTTGCTGCCACGGAAATGTAAAAATAGTTTATTTTAAGCCATAAACCAGTATATCTCAACTAAAAGAAGCTGTATTCAAAGATTTATTAATTTAAATCAAGAAATAAGCAAGATATCGAATTTTACTTATTCCCATAAGGATAACATGGGGACAACGCCCTCTGCTTACTATTTTCAATATCTTGATAACCAGTGGACATAAATCAGTGATTCAAAAAACCAAATTGTTTGATTTTTAAGCTGATTCTAATGATGCCAACAAAAACTTGGTTTTTTGAAATTTTCAAGGTGAAAATTCCAAGAAAAACATATTTGGCCATCATTTTCTAGGATGGCGGCTTTATTAATTGTTGTACAAGAATATGTTAAATACAAAAGTTATAGGTCTTTTCAAATCAAATAACTTTTGTATTTAGTTTGCTGATGTAAATTCAATACTAAAAAAGTCCCAGTCAAAAAAACTATTATTAGCGGCTAGTTTTCCAAGATGGCGCCTATATTATTGAATTTACAATAACAAAGCAAATATTAAAGTTTTAAATCATCAAAATCTCAGTAACTTTTATTCAGTGACCTTTGTAGTAGGATTGATAGTTAAGCTGCACCAGCCAAAAAATACTTTTTGGCAGCCATTTTCCAGCATGGCGGCTTTATGAATTGTTGTACAACAATATGCTAAATATAAAAGTTGTAGGCATTTTCAAACCAAGATTCTTTTGTATAAGAAGTTGTTTTCTAAACTTAATAGTAATCATGTTATAGCTCAAAAAACTATATTTTGGCCGCCATTTTCCAAGATGGCGGCTTGAGCACAAGTTTTATTTTCGAAAAAGTGAGGGGGTTTCAAAGGTGACATATCAAGGAACATATGGTAAAAAGTCCCACTTGGTTACCCAAATTTGTGAAAAATATTTAAAATGACTGGTCTATAATGGTTTTAAGGTTGTTTTGGTGATTTTTTAGGTGATATGTACTATATAAAAGTTGAATTTAGTTTGGTTAGTTAAATTAAAGTCGTCATTCGTTTTGTAACTTATCTGTTAAAATCATAAACTCAGTTCACCTATCTTCATTTAGGTGGCGGGAGTTACAGCTTTTATCGTGAGCAAAGCCACGGGCAACTGCTAGTTACATATATAGTCACGCCACTGCTCAAGATATCGAGTTCTGCGAGAGAGCATGCGAAGATTCTCCAAGGCCGAAAGGAGGAGAACATTCAAAAAGGTTAAAGCGCTGTTGAACAGCATGTCACATGCGTGCACGATTCAAAAGAACGTGAAGAACACCGTGGTAGATGGAATTTTCCGCTTCTCCGCGATGTTCGACGAGCTGAGCGAACTTTTGTTACCACGACAACATTAATTAAATCGAGGTAGCCAGGTTTGCTAAAAAGAGGTCCAGGTCCAGGATCCTCAAATACGCTGTCTTGCGGCCAGTTCCTCTGCACCAGCCTCATAGCCCGAGTGAGAGCTCTGAAGAGCAGCCGAGGGCTAGAAGAGGGAGAAGCGGTTAAACCAGAGAAAGAGGTGGTGAAGGGCCTGCCAACTGTAACGGTCACGCCGCCCGATCAGGGAAGCGTGGCCGCGAAGCCAAAGGTCAGGCCGAAGGCGAGCGCGGGCCCTTCTTCCGTGCTCGTGAAGGTGGCGAGTGGCCAGCACTACGCAGGTATTCTGGGGAAGATCCGGAAGATCCCAGACACCTGTGCACCACCAAGGTTGTCTGTGTAAGGCCGAACCCGAAGGGGGGTGTCTTCCTCCGGCTGGGGAAGGGCTCGGACAGAAAGAAGTTCACTGCGGCCCTCGGTGCCGCTGTTGGTGACACCGGCAGTGGCGTCGCCCTAGAAAAGCGGGTTTCCGTCAAGGTGAGAGACCTCGAAGCCCTCACGTAGACTCAGGGTGTTATCGACGTGTTCGATAAGTTTTCGGAGGATCCAGTGACACGCGCAGGATGACGTTGGGCCCACCAAATAATCGGCATTTCAAATTGGCGTTCCTTGACACTCCGAGGAAGAGGCCGGCCAAAATGTGAAAGACCGGCCACCTCCGGGTGGGGCACTTGACCTGCGCAGTGCGCCTGCGTACCGTGGTCATCCGGTGCCTTAAGGGCCTGGGCTACGGGCACCGTCGCCTTAGCGAATGCACGGGGGTGGATCGGTCGGCTCACTGCTTCAAATGTGGTGAGTCGGACCATCATCTCAATGCCTGCAACAAAGCTCCTCACTGCTTCCTATGTAGTGAGTTGAAGCTGGAGGATGTCAAGTGCGACCAATTCCGGGGTATGCCGCGTTTATAGGCTTGCCCTGGAAAACGCCAAAAGACGCAGAGCCAACGCCAACCAAAGCCGGCTAGAAGAAGAGAGAAATAGCCTCCTCCACTGACAGGCTGTAGTTCACTGAAGCGGCTTCCATCTCGAAGCCTCCCCCTGAAGTAATGTTAAAAAAGGTCCCGGGGGATATCTCCCATGATTTTATATACAGTGTGTAAAAAAGGTCTGTCCCCCCTCTTGAATTTTTTGTTCATTAAGACAAACAATTAACCTTTAGGGAATGATACTAACTTAACCCAAAATATTTTTTGACGTTACCAAAAATGTTGAGTGTACCCCAAAAACGGGGGATTTTGGGGGCAACTCAAAATTTTCAAATGTAAACCCCTTTTTTGATAAACTTTTTTCAAGAGTCTTTCCAGTCTTTAAGTCCCCAAAGTTGAAATCAAAACTCCAAAAGTCTTAGACGCCAAGTTTTAAGGAGTTGTGTTCAAAATGTTTGACAAGCTGCCAATTTTGATAGAAATACGTTAGCGACCTCCAGCCTCCACCATTCGCCTATTTTTTAAAGCTCTTTAAAATGAGGGTCACTCAAAAGGGGGTTGAATTTGAAAATTTTGAGTTGCCCCCAAAATCTTACATTTTTGAGGGACTCAACATCCCACATTTTTGGGGGACTCAAAATCCTAAATAATACCAGAAGAGACCACTTTTCCATTTATTAACATTTTTCCAAGGGTCGCTCCATTTTTAAGTCACAAAAGATGAAATTGAAACTCTAAAATCTTAGACGCCAGGTTTCAAGAATGTCTTGTATTAAAACTTTGACAAGCTGCCAACTTGGACAGAAACGTTAGAGTCCTCCACCATTCGCCTTCTTTTTAGCGAATTTCCCCTATAAGAAGCTATTACCGTAGGCGGCACGGCGAGACTTAAGCCCAGGACTATGTTATTTCTTCATTTTGAGGTCCCTAGACACCCAAAACACCGTTCGTTCATTTTCATATATACGTATATATATATATATATATATATATATATATATATAGATCGCACTATCATTGTGGCGACTTTACACAACACCTACAGTATGGCAACCGCCTCAAGGAGTTATGTATATTTAGATTTTTATATAGAAATACACTAACTCGCACTCAAGAAACAATATTATCAACTCTCATTACAAGTTTTTTTGTTTCTCTTAAAGAAACCACAGAGACATCATTGTGGCGACTTTACATGCAACAAACAAAATGGCATCCAGTAATATACATTACATTAAACTATCGTTGTGAACCCCATTCAAAATATTTACCATCATTGTGGCGACATACAGCGTTGCCAGATTTCACTCTAGTCTTTATACATGAATAAATTGATCACTGAGGCAAAATGACGACCTACCATTCCACTATCACTAGGGCATTCTGTTTTTGTTTTTGTTTTTTTTTTTAATTCAGTGAAAGGGAATAGGATTCTTTTGCTTAGTCTCCACAAATTATTCCTATTAGACGTTAGCCTTGAAAATTTTAGTACCAAATTTTTTATTTCATCACGCGTCATGCAATGAAATGAAATGAAATGAAATGAAAATTAAAAATTTTTTTTATTAGCCAGGCAAAGTTAGGGCCACATGGCCCTTCGACCTATGGACCATGGCATGGTGCAATCGACCTATTCTGGGGCAAAATTACGTAATTTAACATGGAAACAGTAAATCTCAAGGCCCGAGTGGGACTTTGGTGATGAATAGTGACCAAAAAGCCAAACCGGAATAGCTGATGCTTTGTGAAAATTAACGTTTTTGAGGTTATGTGAAACAATCTTATTAAGGAGTAAGAAGCCAACTAAAATTCCGAACTGTTAACTGCAAACTTTACGAGATTAACTTATTGTTTTTGGGGAAAAAAAACATAAATCAAAATTAAATTTGAAAAATAAAAAAATAAATTTGATTTTTGAAATTTGTATTCTGCATTAAGTTAGAGATTAAATTTCCCGTAAGTTCGTACCATTTCTGTGGTCGCTTCCCACAGCATGGGGCCCAAAGTGCGCAGCTCAGCTAAAGTCAAGCATACAGAGCTTTATGATGTTTTAACGACCAGGCTATATGAGATATTCTACGATTACATTTCATTTACAAACTGATTAAAAATATAAATAAATTGTAATCCAACAATAAATTTCATTCAAGATTTCTCATTGCCTGGTTCCCTCGCAATATTTTTCAGCCGCCTCAATAGTGTACCCAACAAGGGCCTGTCATAGACGGTTGAATAAGAAAATATCATATGCTTATAAGAATTAAAGGAATATGCAATTAATTAGAGAGACCTCGATTGTCAGGCTTGAGTAATTTTATGAAAGCTGAGTTTCTCGGCACATGATCCCAATACGGTAAAGATGGATCAGAAACTAACTATGAAATTTGGTTTATAATTAAATATAGTGGCAGATTTAGGAGGGGGGGGGGTTATAGGGGCTGCAGCCCATAGCAAAAAATTTTCAGAGGCGGCAGATTAAAAAAAAACTTAGGCAATTAATTCATAACACATTGTTACAAAGAAATAAATATTAATCACTTGAAAACAGACTTGTGGTACAGGAGGATTGCCTTTAAATGCCATCGAAAGGTAATTCTTAGGTAAAGGGAAGGAGCTGTTAAAGTGGTGTTTATGCCTGAAGTAGAACGGCAGCAACGGCAAGCACCGCGCCGTCCTCCGTCCCAGCCCGAGGGGGAACGGGACGACTCGTATACAAATTTTTGGTTTCTCTGTCCATGGCACGACTGCTACGATCATTAGAGCGGTTTAATAAGGGTCAACTCGCTTTGTTCGAAATAGCACGATTGCTACAACCGCCCGGCCAGGTAGTCGCGGTACATCGAGGGAAAACGGGAATTTAAATTCCCCGTCACTTCTGCTTCTGCAATAAAACTGATTTAATTTTTCATCTTTCAATCAATCTATTAAGTATACAAGTAAAAGTGTATTTGGGTGTGCACTTCATCAACCTGAGATTTCAATCAAAAATTGAGTAAGGCTATGAAGCTATATTAAAAGATGGTTTGAATTATCGTCACTTAATTTGAAAATACGCTTGCTTTTAACTCAGGAACACTTCATTAATAATGAATTCAGGAACACTTTTAAAATATTCAATAACTTTCAAATGTTATTGTCTTATTTTATTAGTAATTACCATTTTTGATATATTATGATGATTATGTAAAAGTATAACTATTAACTTATACTCCTCAAAATACTCGACTCGAAAAATAAAACTCTGTACTCGTGAGTATTTTTAAAAACTCGGCTCGACTTAAAAAATCTCTACCCACACACCTCTATTACAAACAAAAGGATATTCAACCCGATATTTTAGGTCTGGGGATCAGAAAAGTACATTATTTCGAAAATAATACAAATTCATTGAATGATGTCATTTGCTGTCCTTCAAAAAACCAAAACATCCAGTTTAAACAGCTTTTGGTTGTAAACAACCAAGCGCCAACATGTACCTCACGAGATATAATAACTTTCCTAATCTTCAGGGTCAAGTTCAATAAGCAGCATAGCAGAGGGTCCGTGGGGACAATATAATTTCCGTTTTTCCGTTGTCTGGCTACCTGGCGTCGACTACCTGGCCGGGCGGTTGTAGCAGTCGTACCATTTCGAACCAAGCGAGCTGACCCTCGTTGTAGCAGTCGTGCCACAGCCTCCCGAGGATGACGCCACTCGATCCGTCCGAGGCGGCAGGCACGAATTAACCAGGTCCAATAATACAAATAAAAATTCTTTATCTGTAAGCGTACCGTGCTTACAATGTTCTGGTTCTTTATTTAGCGGTTAGGAAATTTTGTAAAAATATAAATTCAATAAAACCTTTAATGTTTCATTAATTAAATATAGGCTAGAGGTTGCTTCGGTGATGGTATACCCATCGTAAGTAACAAATTAAAAATAGTGAAACTGTTCAAAAACTCAGGTCCCGGTCCCGCAAGCTGTTCATCCCCAAATTTTCTCGCACTGACGTTGGTGTCAAAACTTCCCTCAATAGTAAAACTTTATCACAGATGACTGTGTTGAAATTGTATAATAGACTTTCATTTATTGGTAATTTAGATATTTTTAGTTCATCTGTCAAGACTTTCCGTTCAGTTGCGAAAGATTAAGTAAAATCTGTGATGTAATAATTCCTCGGTAATGTTCTGTTCGGATAAAATATCAAAGTAAAAAGTATTATTAATGTTTTTGTTAAATTTATATTCTTATTGTAAATTTTATTTTATTCACCTTTACATAAATTATTGTTAGCATTTCTTAGGTTTTCTTGGATTAGTTAGGCATGTTTTTATTCTACAAGTATCGTTGTAAGACTAAAACTCCGTTGGGTTAGTCTCGTAAGTCAGACCCATCCCCCTCTCACCTCATTTAGCCAACACTCAGAAAAAAAAACTGTAATATCCATAACCGAATTAAATGACTGTAAATTAACCAGCATATTATCATAAATACTTATTTATATATTACTATAACATATTAAGCCATCGGTAGAATTAATATTTCCCAAACCAAAAAAAGTTGAATATTGTTCATCCGCATTTACAGTAGCTCAATATGTTGACACTGAGAGTGATATTGACGTCGCAGTTTCCAAAACAATCACTGTCAATGTACGTACCGAATACTGCCCGGAAGAAAAAAAAAATCAAAATAACAATAACTTCAACTAAAACCAATTTAATTTTCAACTTATTTTATAGCTTTGTGCTCTATATTTTATAAATTTGTGTTATTAAAATGACGTTTTAGTCAAATCATTTACTGCTTTCAAAAGTTCTGCATTTTAAAGCAAAACACTCCCCGTTATGTCCCCTCCTTCGTGTCGACCACCCGAAAAATAGGCGAATAGCTTCTTTTGTATCACCACAGTCCACTTTACAATAATCAGCAAAAATACCGCGTAATGCTCCCATGCATGCTTAAAACCCTCAGCTCTTAGACCCGAGGGATATACGCGTCCGGGAGAACCAGTGTTGCCAAGTCGTCCGGTCGCAGTATTACGCCAAATGCCGTATATTGAAATATACACTCAGCGACACTAGCGCACCCACGGTCATTACATGAACTATTAATATTCGTTTCAGGCGCAATATGACGACCAAAATAAAATTTTTAAGTCATCACTATATGTATCTACAGGTCAAAAGGAGATGAAATAACCCAAGTGTGCATATGACGACCATATACGGTCGTCATAAGCACCGGTCGCCACTTTGCATACACTTTTCCTTATGTACGGTCGCCACAATGATAGTTGGGTGAACATATATATATATATATATATATATATATATATATATATATATATGTGTCTGTTAACACGATAGCGGCGTAAATATGGTCCAATCTTAATGAAATTTGGTACAGACGTGTAAAGTGGCAACCACTCGGGCGAGTTCGTGAACCAGCCCAATCGGACCACCGGAAGGGGGGGTAAAGGGGGATAAACCCCCCCTAAAATGGGTTTTTTGAGTTTTTTATATAGAAAATTAAAATTTATTGAATTTTCGTTTGCACCATTGAATTCAGCTCAAAAAAACAAACAATTTAGTATTTTGAATCACTGCTCTATGTCCATTGGTTACCGAGATATTCAAAGTGGTAAACACAGTACGTTGTCCCAATGTTAACCTTATGGGAAATAAGTAAAATTCTATATCTCGCTTATTTCTCAACATATCTGGATAAAACTTGGTTTGTGGCTCCATCTAGATGAGATCTAATGTTTAATAGTCTAAAATAACCAATATTTCCTTTTTTCGTGGCAGCAAACCTGCATACTCATTCCCCATGTTATTCTTCTGGAGCTTACAAAAACATGTCAATTCTCGCTATGTTGGCTTGAACTATGTTCTTTTACAATTGAAATTCGCTGAGTATGCAGGTCTGCTGCAACGGGGGTATTTTCTAATGATGTAGATAAAATAAATTGTTTAAATCAGCTTTTTCAGTAACAGCTGTTACAGATAGGGAAGAAAGGTCTTATAAGTATCTCTAGTCAGTGATTTATTTTATGTTCTGTTCCTGACAGTTGGTTTGACATTCTATTAAATTTCTTGCATTTTCACATCTGTTTAAATATAAACATTTCATCAATTTATATTCTGCCATAAGGATAATATGGGATCTTTGAGAGGGTCTGTGGCGGAGTCCAAGGGTCAGATTAGGATGAAAACTACTTAGTTTTCCTATTTAATGCCTAAAGAAACAGTGTACCAAATTTCAGCCTTCTGGCTTATTGGGAAGTTGGAGAATTAGTGATGAGTGAGTCAGTGAGTGAGTGATTCAGTGAAGGCTTTGCCTTTTATAGGTATAGAAGATAAACTGAAAAAAAAACATTTTGCCCATAATACGTACAATGTATACAAAGTACTATCTTATACAGTGTGGAAAAAAAGTCCGTCCCCCCTCTTGCATTTTTTGTTTGTTAACACAAAAGATAACCTTTGGGGAATGATACTTAATCAACCCAAATTATTTTTTTACGTACCAAAAATTTTGAGTGTCCCCCAAAATGGGGGATTTTGAGGGAAGGTCAAAAATTTCAAATGCAAATCCATTTCAAATGAAACTTCATTTTAAAAATCTTTAAAAAATGGTGGAGTTTGGAGGAGGTCTCTAACTTGTTTCTACCCATATTGGAAGGGTTAAGGTATATTTGTTGAGGTTTTGAATACAATTCCTTCTTTACACCTGGCGTCCAGGACATTTGGAGTTTTAATTTCACTTTTGGTAACTTGACGACTTAAATGAATCTTGAACAATCGCTATTAAATGAAAAAGTGGCCTCTTTTAGTAATATTTAAAACTTTGAGTGTCCCATAAAAATGAGGGAATTTAACCCATAATGTGGGAACTCAAACTTCACTTATATTATTTCACACCTCTCTTGTGAGATCAACATAAAAAGCGTTTAAAAATAAGGGGTCACATAAAAGAGATTTAGATAAAAAATGAGTTGCCCCCCCAATTTCTCAGTTTTTGTGGGACCCTCAAAATTATAAACATTACTCAGAGTCCTTTTTCATTTACCATTTTTTTCAAGAGACTTTTCTGTTTTTAAGTCACCAAAGTTGAAATCAAGACTCCAAAAGTCTTAGAGCTTGGTTTCAAGAAGGAGATGTATTCACAACTTTGACAAGCTGTCAATTTTGATAAAAACACATTACCGACCTCCAACCTCCACCATTCACCTATTTTTTAAAGCTCTTTAAAATGAGGAGTCTTTCAAAAGGGGTTTACGTTTGAAAATTTTGAATTGCCCCCAAAATCCCCCTATTTTTGGGGGGCACTCAACAACGTCAAAAAATAATTTGGGTTAAGTTAGTACGATTCCCCAAATGTGAATTTTTGTCTTAACCAACAAAAAAATAAAGAGGGGGGACGGACCTTTTAATCACTGTATATAAAAAAAAACTATTATAAAACTAATGACGGCGACCCTGCCTGTCTTGCTATGCAGCTGTGTGACCTTCTCAGAGAATGGCCAGTGAGATACATAAGTTATTCACAAATTTATCCCGTCGAGTGCCTCTCTCCAAAGTTTATTGTTCAAAGCGAGAAATTGCAGTGATCTTCTAAATAGAAATTATGGTGTACTTGACATTTAATCACGTAAAATGTAAGAGACGACTCTTAAAATGAAGCGCCATCATTTTAATTAAGCTGTTACAAGAATAGAATAATTTATTAATTCTAACAATATTCTAACAATGGTACAAATCATCTCCGTGATGGTATATCATTCCGTAATTTTTATTTAGGCTCTGATTTGCAATGGGTCTACACACAGGCTACTCGCCCATGTAGACTCTTTCCTATGTTTTATTTGTGGAATTGTACTATTCATAATATTTTTGGAAATAAAGTATATTTCATTTCATCTTCAGCAGTGTTACCACTGTAGAACATAAAATAGTGACAGTATTTCATAAGTAAGATATAAGAAAATACATTACATTACTCTCCCCTAAAAAAATATTATTTTACAAAAGAAATAATAATCTTGTATAGCAAATAAACAGTTAACTTTTTAAAATTAAAAAATGAACAAACAAAACATGTGACATAACCTAACTTAAACATCAAAGACTTTTCGAGGTACTCTGTTCCTCAAAGGATATCTCCTTTCTTGACTGATAGGCCTAACCGGTGTACTACTTACATTGCTTTCAATATTACCCTTATCATTTTGAATAGGCCTACTCGACTCACATTGAGGGGACAAACACGGCTCAGAGCTAATGTCCACGCAGGGACTGATTGATTTTCTCACGTTTGCTTTAGGTGAGGACTTCAGTACATCAGGACTAAAAGGTAAACTTCGCCTTGGCCGGTTAAACAAAGAAACATCTAGTTTAGGCGATTTTTGAACAATAGGACTATTTACATGTGAGCTAGTATCTACATCAGGCCTAGTCAACCTAGTAACAGGCAATGATGAAACATTTGGCTTTACATTTTCTTTTACTGGCAAGATCTGATCACAATGTCTCTTTCACAAAATATCAGAATTACAAAGTCTGACAAGATATGAAACAGGACTAAGTTGTTTTACAATGTTAGCTTTAGCCCAATTAGAAGCTTGAGAATTGCGGTAGCCCTTAACCAAAACTAACTGGTTTTCAGAAAAACTTATATTTCTACTACCTGAGAAATTATCAGATTGCCTGGCCAAAGAAGGATTTACTTTAGAAAATCGATCAGGTCTTAGGAAATCAAACCTAGATCTTAGTTTGCGTCCAAACATCAATTCAGATGGAGATTTACAAGTTACACAGTGACAAGCATTTCTGTAATCAAATAAGAATCTTACAATAGCTAGGTTTACATCCTTTCCCTGCTTAAGTGCAATGTGGATACTCTTTTTAACGGTTTGTACAGCTCTTTCGGCAGCTCCATTTGAAGCTGGGTGGTGAGGAGCAGTTAAGTTATGTTTGATACCATTTTGCTGGACAAAAGTTGCAAACTCAGAGGAAGTCCAAGTTGGACCATTGTCAGTTACAACCGAATAAGGTAAACCAAACCGAGCAAAAATTTGACGTAACTGACCTATGACTAATGAGGCAGTTATCGAGCACATTGGGACAGTTTCAATGAATTTTGAATAAGCATCAATCAACAACAAATACATTTGATTACCTATAGGCCCAAAGAAATCCATGTGTACACGTTCCCAAGGACCGTGTGGCACATTCCAACTACACAAAACATGTTTAGGGGGACGTTTTCTTTCATTTTGACAAAACTCGCAAGAGTTTGCAACTTCCTCGATATCAGCATCGACATTTAGCCACCAAAAAGTGGTCCTTGCAATTGACTTCATTTTAATTACACCAAGGTGTGTGCTATGTAACTCACAAAGTAGGTTTTGCTGCAAAATACGAGGTACAACTATTCTATAGCCCCATAATATGCAAATATCTTCAACAGACAACTTATTTCGCTTTAAAAAATAAGGCCTTAGCTCATCAGTTACATTCATTTGACCTGGCCAACCATGTAATGTATAATTTAACACTTTGGATAAAACTTCATCTTTAACAACTTCATTGCTTACTGTCTTAGCTGAAATAGGGAAACAAGTTGTTTGAATAAACTTGAGATAATCATATAGAACAAACTTTAAGAGGCAATCTAGATAGGCTATCGGCATTTCCATGTTTTGAGGATTTCACATATTCAATATTAAAATCAAAACCACTTAAACATAAGGCCCATCTCTGTAAATGGTTGGCAGCCATTTGAGGGATACCTTTTTTCTTACCAAATATGGCTAACAAAGGTTGATAATCTGTTAAAAGAGTGAAACGACGAGCATACAAATATTGGTAAAACATTTTGACACAAAAAATTATTGACAATGCTTCCTTCTCCATTTGAGAATAGTTACATTCACTTTGAGAAAGAACTCGAGAAGCATATGCGATAGGTCGCTCAAGACCGTCTGGAAAGACGCATGAAAGGACACAACCTAACCCATAGCTACTTGCATCACACGCTAATCTTATTGGCAAATTAGGATCATAGTGCGCTAAGCAAGGCGCTTCAGACAACAAACGCTTTACTTGGGCAAATGCGTCATTGCACTCTTTTGTCCATTCCCATTTAGTCTCCTTAGACAACAATCGGTACATAGGCAACAAAACATCAGATAAGTTTTTGAGGAAACGTCCATAGAAATTTACAAGTCCTAAAAAACCTTTTAACTCTGTTACATTTGTAGGTACAGGTGCTTTTAAAACTGCGTCTACTTTACTTTGATCGGTATGCAAACCGTTTCTGTCAATATGGTAGCCTAAATAACTAATATTTTCCTTGAAAAATTTACATTTTTCCTTCTTAACTGTAAAACCTGAGTCATTCAACCTCTCTAAGACTAATAATAACATTTTTCAAATGATCTTCCTTGTTCTTACCTCCTATAAGGACATCATCTTGAAACACAGCTACAGGTAAATTACATAAGTTTAGGAGTGTTAGTTCAATTATTTTCTGAAAAATGTATGGCCCACTTGTGATTCCATAAGGGATACGACTATAGCAATATAACGCCTTAGTAGTCGAAATTGTGGTCAATTTTTTTGACTCGTCATCCAGTAACAATTGGTGATATGCATGTTTTAAATCAAGTTTAATAAAATACTGACTACCTGAAAGCTTAGCTAGTAAACATTCAATCTTTGGCAAAGGGTAACGTTGAACTTGCAAATTTGGATTCAACGTGACTGAAAAATCACTGCATATCCTAACAGAACCATCTTTCTTAGGTACAGTAACTATGGGTATACCCCAATCACTTATATCAATAGGTTCAAGGATACCTTGGCTAACTAAATTTTCAATCTCCTTATCAACTTTATCCTGCAAGGTAAATGGTACAGGCCTAGGTTTGCAATAAATAGGAATAGTACCAGGCTTTACTCTGAGACATATTTTTCTTGGCTAACTAAATTTTCAATCTCCTCATCAACTTTATCCTGCAAGGCAAATGGTACAGGCCTAGGTTTGCAATAAACAGGAATAGTACCAGGCTTTACTCTGAGACATATTTTTCTTTTAACAAAAGTACTACCTAACATTTCAGAGAAAACATTTGGAAAGTCATTACATAACTGATCTTCCTCAGAACCATACATTTGGTTGAAACTTAATGCTACATTTAATTCTTTCATCCAGTTTCGCCCTAATAGTGGCAAACCACCATTTGAAAAAACATACAAATCAAGCAATTTACTTGAACCATCATTATTGTAGCTAGAGTTTACCTTAATATACCCAATAGGGTTTAAAGCAGAACCATCATATGACTTAAGTGACAATTCATTGTTATGTAGCCTAAAATTAGCAAAAGACTGGTTGTATACTTTTTCAGAGATGGCACTAATTGGTGAACCTGTGTCTATTTCCATATTAACAACTTTACCTTCAATGTTGATCTTAACCATGAAAGGTGCTTCATTTCTTACTAGAACAGAAGTAGGCTTATTCTTACTTGAAAATTCATTCATATTAACATCATTAGCAACATTAAAAATGCCATCATCATGACTTACATTGTTTTCAAAAGATAAAACATTTTCAAAATCTGATTCTTAATCAACATTTTCCTACCAACATTAGGCTGAGGTTCATCTTCATCTAAGCCTATTTTATCATGGCGAGCATTTTGCTTACCCTTATGATTATGCTTCTGACAAGTTTTCTTAGGACAAACTGCAATAAGATGACCTTTAACCTTGCATAATTTGCAAGAATAATTTAAAAATCTACATTTAGACCTTGTATGGTTAGTACGGCCACAACAGATGCACAGCATACTATTACCGTTATTAAAAGATTTTACATTAGGCTTAGACCTAGCACTTTTATTTGCAATGAAACTCTGGTTACCGCTGACACTCCGGTTACCCATATTAGGCTGCGCTGATTTCCTTCCCATCTGGTTCCTTTGGTAGTTCATCGAAGTAGCTGAAGCTGGAACGTGAACGACCGCCACATCATGCTCCGAAGATTCCCAGGCCAGGGAAATCTCCACCGCTGACTTGAAAGTAAGCTAGGCCTCAGTGAAGAGACGCTTTTTCAGGCTATCACTTAACAAACCTGACACAAATTGATCCCTGAGAGAAATGTCTCTATTTTAAAAGTCAAAATCCTGAGTGGCTCTTTTCAGGCAGAGAACAAAATCAGAAATACTTTGTCCACTACTTTGAGTTATTTTATGAAACTTATATCAATTCAGAAAGAACAGAAGGCTTAGGCTCCAAATGAATCTTCATTAACTTAACTAAATCATCGTAGGACTTCTGTGCAGGCTTATCGGGCTGGCAAATATCCCGAAGGACATCATAGGACTTCTGACCAATAAACATTAGTAAAAAGCTGTGTTTTTTATCATCAGGAACATTATTGATTAAAAATAATTGGTCCATCCGCTCCACATAACTGTCCCAAGAAGTCTGCCCCTCTTGGAAAGGCTCCAAGCTCTCAAACCATGACATGGATGTACTCGTCATTGTAATAGGCATAGAGACAGGTCCGGTACTTACAGTAGTCGCAGTTATTACATTAGCAGTCGCCGCCGTGGTCATGATTTCCTAGCATAGCGTGGTTCATCCGCTTCGTCGCCATATAATATGGTGTACTTGAAATTGAATCACTTAAAATGTAAGAGACGACTCTTAAAATGAAGCGCCATCATTGCTGTTACAAGAATAGAATAATTTACTAATTCTAACAATATTCTAACAATGGTACAAATCATCTTGAGCAGTGTTACCACTGTAGAACATAAAATAGTGACAGTATTTCATAAGTAAGATATAAGAAAATACATTACAGAAATTTGGTCAAGTTCATTATGATTAAGTTAAGGCATTGTTTACGAAAGTACAATACTAATATCCCTCTTGTTGACATACGCCTTATGTTTATGGTAATATAATATAATATAGGTGTATTTTTTAAACACAACCCAAAACTTTATATTGTCAGTGAAGGGTTACTTCCGCCAGGATCCCTGGATTTGACCCCACTATATTATTTTCTTTGGGGATACATAAGAAGTAAGGCCTACGAAAACACTTCACAGGATAATAAGCACCTCAAAACGATCATAACAAATTTAATGCTAGAAATTCAAAGAGGTACCTTACAACACGTGTTCGGGAATTTGATGGAGAGAGCACAACTTTATACAAATGCCAATGTCGGATTGTTTGAACACATAATGTAAACTAAATGTGATCAAACTTAAATAATAGGTTGTATGGAATGTTAAGATCAACAAAGCAATACTCATTTCATCTTTATGTATGTGCATTTTTCAATCTTAAACATGGGTTGCGTTAAAAAAACACCTTGTATAATGTAATATAATATAATATAATATAGTTTTTTCTTTGGGAAAGGCAGGTGGAATCCATTTACGGACGAAGTGTGGAACTCGCCGAAGCCCTACCCACTAAACCACCTCCTCGATCCGGGCGAATCTCCCCGTGATTGTTTCGCACATTACTTCAGGGGGAGGCCCCGTGCTGGAAAACCGTATCCTAGAGACCGCGGTCGCGCGGTCTGTCAGAAGAGGAAACTACTTCCCTCTTCTTCTAGCCGGCTTGGATTTGCTTTACTGTTCTGCCTGTTTGGCGTTTTCCAGGGCAAGTCTAAAAACGCGGCATGCCCCGGAACCAGCGATGTGGTCGCACTGCGGTTGCGGCTGCAGCTCACTGCATAGGAAGCATCGAACCACGTTGCCACATTCTTTATGGTGGTGGCCCGACTCTCCGCACTTGTAGCAGAGAGTGGACCGATACACCCCCGTGCATTCGCTGCGACGGTGCCTGTAGCCCAGGCACTTATAGCACCTGACGACCGCGGTTCACAGGCGCACCGCGCAGCTCAAATAACCCACCCGAAGATGGCCTTGCTTTAGGACTTTGGCGGCCTCGTCCTCTGATAGGTCGAGGACCGCCATCATTAGTTGCCGCTTGTTTGCCGGTCCCAGCGACACCCTGCGTTTGTCACTGGGACCACCAAGGGCCTTGTCGAGGGAGTCTGCCACCTCGTTTGTCACCGTGAGGGCGTCGAGGTCCCTCACTTCTACGGACACCCGCTTGTCTGGAGCTACAATACTGCCGGTGTCACTAACGGCGGCACCGAGGGCTGCAACGAATTTCTCTCCGTCCGAGCCCTTCCCCAGCCGGAGGATGACATCCTCCTTCGGAGTCGGTCCCGCACCGACGATCTTGGCGTAGCAGTTGTCCGGATTAATATCCTTCCGGATCTTCCCCAGAACACCCGCGTAGGACTGGCCACTGGCCACCCTGACGAGCACGGAAGTAGGACTCGTGGCCCGCCTTAGGCCTAGCCTTCGACTTCGCACTCACCGCATCCTGATCGGGTTTGGTAACTGCGATAGTTGGCAGTTCCTCCGCCTCCACCCTTTTTGTTTTATTTTTGTTTTCTTCTTCTTCTTCTTCTCTGGCATAACCGTGGGCTCGTGCTCATCAGAGCTCTCACTAGGGCTGTGCACACGCTTGGCTGGAGCCGAGGAACTGGCCGCGAGGATGGCATCCTTGAGGAGCCGCCCTTGGATCCGCGACCTAGTCCTCTTTCGCGCGTCTCTCGCCACCTCAATTTCGTTGACATATGGTGGTACCTGTCTTGGGTCTCTTCCGCCGATCTGCGCAGGAGCTTCAGCTTCTCAAACAACGCGGATAAGGAGAGGATTTCCTCCTTCACCGTGTTGTTGACGTTTTTCTGGATCCTGCAGGCTCCAGTCGTGTTGGCCAACAACGTCTCGACTTGGCCAAAGATCTCCTGTTCTTCCTCGCGGGCTTTGAGGACGTTCCCCCATTGCCTCTCGCAGTATTCCAGATCTTGCGCGGTGGCATGACTGAAGTCACTGCCCATGCTGGTTGTGCTCGCCAAGCTGTTTCTCTGTGACTGTGTACCAGTCAAGAATGTCTGGTTGCCCTCCCCAGAATCCGTAGGGCAGCGGGGTGGGATTTCGGACCGGAGTCCTGACCCACCTGGGGTACGTTACCGTGGTTTTTCGCAGAGATCACACGGAAAAAACTCTATGTTTGATTTTACAATATTTTTAAGGTTAACCTTATTTTCAACCTTACTAAAGTTATTTGTACAATAACAATGAAATATCTGTACATGTTACCACAAAGTTACGGTTGTTTTTACACACTTCTTAAAGTTAATTTAATAAGGTAATAAGTACCGTAATAAGGTAATGACTACTGTAGAATGAAATTGTGGTATTGATAACCAAACACTTAAGGTTGTTTTTACAAATTCCATGATATTAATGGAAAGTAATATAGTAATTACTACTTTATTTGTACGTTCTATTATAGACTACTTTAAGCTTGAAAAATTAATTACGAAGACTTAAAATGGTTTATAATAAATTTCATTATTGATTCATTAGTAGTACCTATTCAATTCATCATTAGGAGCGAAAGTGACTCTTTTCAGTGTTGCAATCGTGTTTTATGATTCACGTTTGTAGCAACGATTTCGTTCCACACAATGCGACGGAATTATACCATAATTATTAAATAACCAAATTTATCTTTAATGACATACTCTTTTTTTCTATACCACGCCGGACGAAGTCACGTCACACCGGCTCCAAAAGATGCGCCGGTACGGCATCACGGGTAATATAACCACTGAGCTCTATGTTACGTCTGGAAACACTACTCTCTGACCAAATATTTGTAAAAAGCTTCCCGTCAAGGTCGCCGCTTTTTGCTGTTGTGTGTTGGTCACATTTGCTCGTTCGTAGTGGGACGCTGTCAAAAATTCAGAGTCAAGAGATGGCCATCTGACATTGACTTATGGATTTTCAAATTAACTAAGTTAGTTACTATTAATTTTAATAATAGTTATTATTAAAATAATAATAAAATGAATTAACTCTCCCAGTGCTTGCTCTTCAGTATACCGTTTATTTCTATACACTTGTGCCTCCAAACCAGGAAACAGGACTTTTCTTTTCTTTCCTACATAATTACTGAACTTAAAAAAATAGTTACTTCTCATAAAAACATCACCCAAGATTTAAAGGTTACGTTTGACACCTGGTTTTAACTTGTAATGTACTTTTTCATCATACTGTCCCGAAAACAGCCGTTTATAGTTCTCTAAATCGTACGCAAAATGATCATTTTTGGATCCCTTCGAATAGGAGTACTGAAAAAACATATGGTAAATTTTGCCGTACTCTAATGTCAAAATTTGTTTATGTTACGTTTGAAAGGTTGAACGATTTCTTAACTTGTGTTTGTAAACAGCTAGCAGATGTGTAAATGACGATGACTATTTTGAATAACCTCAAAATTATGTAGTCTAATTTTTTTACGATTAAATGGTTATTTATACATTATGATGAAAATAGTTGTTCATCACATGGAGCAAAAGTGTCTCCTTGGTACTCGATCACATTTCCAAGCTCGGCTGCGCCTCGCCTGTAAATTACGATCTCGTACCAAAAAGAGCCACTTTCGCTCCTAGTAATGAAATAGTAGTTTTCATTACTAGGAGCGAAAGTGGCTCTTTTTGGTACGAGATCGTAATTTTCAGGCGAGGCGCAGCCGAGCTTGGAAATGCGATCGAGTACCAAGGAGACACTTTTGCTCCGTGTGATGAACAACTATTTTCATCATTATGTAAAATAACCATTTAATCGTTAAAAAATTAGACTACATAATTTTGAGGTTATCCAAAATAGTCATCGTCATTTACACATCTTTTAGTTGTTTACAAACACAAGTTAAGAAATCGTTCAACCTTTCTAACGTAACATAAACAAATTTTGACATTAGAGTACGGCAAAATTTACCATATGTTTTTCCAGTACTCCTATTCGAAGTGATCCAAAAACGATCATTTTGCGTACGATTTAGAGAACTAAAAACGGCTGTTTTTGGGACAGTATGATGAAAACTACTATAAAACAATGATAATAGAACTGAAAAGGAAATCTCTCAAAATTAACATTGACTTAAATTATGAATACAGTAGAGCGCCGATTATCCGAACGTCGGTCATCCGAACCGTCGGTTAACCGAACGCCGTAAATTCATATTTTGAACATGATTCTCAAGCAATCCAAATTTGCGCGCCAAAAAAAGTGTCAGGGCTAAAACAAACACAAATATTGGACTTTATTTCTAAATAATAAGTATACAGTGTACTGTATCTATGCGTGATAAATTGTTCTTTAAAAATTTATACCCATGTATTCTGATCGATTTCATAATAAAATTATATGAATAATTTTTGTTTGATCATTTTTTAGCCTTTTTACTAGTAAAAATTACATTATATATAATTTTTAAATTTTGTCGTTTCATGTTCGATTATCCGAATATTCAGTTATCCGAACACCCCTTGTCCCCAATTACTTCGGATAATCGGCGCTCATCTGTATCATCACTGTCCCACCAACAAAACAATTAAAACACAGCGGAGTCAGCGGCACGTTTTTTAAACACAGACTGGTGACTCCAGATTACGAGCTCAGTGAATATAACTACCGTACTTTATTTATTTGTAAGTTACAGTATTGACCACTTTACACTTGTAATAATGAAACACGATTAACACTCTAAGTTCAATTATTTCAGTTTTGATTATGAATACCTTAGCTAATGATTTTTTTCTAGTACCCGTGGGTTATATTATTGACTGGACAGTAAAACCACTAATATCATTGATTAAGAGTAACAGCGTTACCAATCAGTTTTACATCCCAAGTTATGCCGTGTCACCCACAAGTCGAATTGGCCGAGTGGTTAAAGGCGTAGGCTAGGTTAGGTTAGGTCAGGTTAGGATGTGGGCGCAGGGTCGATAAAGTGAGAGGTTCAGGGTTCGAATCCCAGCGGAGTCGTCATATTTTTTATTCATGAAAATCAAATGTAAGGCTAATATTATATATTTATTTATCAATTTATTAATTTTTTGACGAGTTTTGACAATTAAATAATCCCTTTTATGGTTAAACATGCCAAAATATGCAATAGTATGTAAGGTAATTAAAACCATAACTTAACCTCAAAATAGGTAAAATCAACCTTAAAGGTAACCTTAAGTAAGGTAACCATTGCCTTAGGGGACTGATATGGTAAACGAAAATAACTATACTAAGGTAACAGGTACTTTATTACAGTTATTACTACCATAAAAAATTCAACCTTAAGTTATGGGTAAAAACAACTGTAGTTTGGTTGGTCAAATAGTGACCGTAGTGTTTGGTTGATTTTACCCATCTTACATATTCCTATTACCATAGAGTTTTTCAGTGCATGCTTGCTGGCCCCCCCGCAAGCAGGGGATACTGTTGGAAAATTCTACTCCGGCCCAACACAGAAAGAGAAGAAGGCGATGAATGACACCCAGGGTTTGGGGTCGAAAAAAGAAGAAGGTGAGCATGATTAGCTCAGGAAAGAAAAAAGACGGAGAGCCAAGACCCGAGAAAGAAAGAAAGGTCTTGGCTCTAGAGGAACTGCGATAAGGAGAGTCTCGCAGCTTGGCTCGGGAACCCGAGGTCACCAGACACCCGAACAGCCGAAAGCCGGCCGCCCCTGCGGGGATAATATAATATAGTATAATATAATATAATATAATATAATATAATATAATATAATATAATATAATATAATATAATATAATATAATATAATATAATATAATATAATATAATATAATATAATATAATATAATATAATATAATATAATATAATATAATATAATATAATATAATATAATATAATATAATATAATATAATATAATATAATATAATATAATATAATATAATATAATATAATATAATATAATATGATATGATATAATATAATATAATATATGATATGATATGATATAATATAGTATAATAGTACCTGGTGGACCGAGCCTTGCTCGGTGTTATTTCATGTTTACCAGTTCATCCAGTTACTATAAAATATTTCAATGTCGTAAAATTGATAAATAGAAACCTTTTTATTGCTCCATGGACTCTTCATCCCATTTGCTGCATTTTTCCTTGACGGCTGTAGATACCAAACAGCTGTTATGATTACTTCATTTGTTTACACTTTCCTTGTTTATTTTCGTTGCCCATAAGGCCAATGTTAAAATTTTACAACTTTAAAATTCGATTTATTACGTTATTAGATTTTCCCTGGCCAAGTAATCTGCATAAAAGACGTTTTTGTGTCATAAATTACTTATTTCCAGACTTTGAAGGAAATCCTCGGAGCTGTTTTAGAGATAATTGTGCAAGCACGCAAGAGAGCATACAAGCACGAAAACATTACTCATATAAGAGTATAGGATAATATGATGTAATATAATGTAATATAATATAATATAATATAATATTTTTTTTTTTTTTTTTGGGAAAGGCAGGTGGAATCCATTTACGGACGAAGTGTGGGACTCGCCGAAGCCCTACCCACTAAACCACCTCCTCGTTCCGGGCGAATCTCCCCCCGGGACTGTTTCGCACATTACTTCAGGGGGAGGCCCCGTGTTGGGAAACCACATACTGGAGACCGCGGTCTGTCAGAAGAGGAAACTACTTCCCTCTTCTTCTAGCCGGCTTGGACTTGCGTTGCTGTTCTGCCTGTTTGGCGTTTTCCAGGGCAAGCCTAAAAACGCGGCATGCCCCGGAACCAGCGATGTGGTCGCACTGTGGTTTCGGCTGCAGCTCACTGCAGAGGAAGCAGTGAACTGCGTTGCCGCAATCCTTGTGGTGATGGCCCGACTCTCCGCACTTGAAGCAAAGAGCGGACCGATCCGTCCCCGTGCATTCGCTGCGACGGTGCCCGTAGCTCAGGCACTTGAAGCACCTGACGACCACGGTTCGCAGGCGCACCGCGCAGCTCAGAAAACCCACCCGAAGGTGGCCGGTCTTCAGCACTTTGGCAGCCTCTTCCTCAGAAAGGTCGAGGACTGCCATCTTTAGTTGCCGCTTGTTTGCCGGTCCCAGTGACACCCTGCGATTGTCACCGGGTCCGCCAAGGGCCTTGACGAGTGCGTCGACAACCTCCTGTCTCTCCGTGAGGGCGTCAAGGTCCCTCACCTCGACGGAAACACGCTTTTCTGGGGCAATGACGTTGCCCGCGTTGCCGACAGCAGCTCCGAGGGCTGCAGCGAACTTCTGCCTGTCTGAGCCCTTCCCCAGCCGGAGGATAACATCCCCCTTCGGAGTCGGCCTCGCGCAGACAATCTTGGCGGCGCAGGTGTCGGGGTTGAGATCCTTTCGGATCTTCCCGAGAACACCCGCATAGGACTGGCCGCCAGCCACTCTGACGAGCACAGAAGATGGACCAGCGCTCGCCCCCGGCTTGGCTTGGCCTTCGGCCTCACGGCCACCACGCCCTGATCGGGTTTGGTAACCGCGATAGCCGGCAGATCCTCCGCCTCCGCCTTTCTTGATTTCTTCTTTGCCTTCTTCTTTTTCTTCGTTGGCACAACCCTAGGCTCGTGCTCGTCAGAGCTCTCACTAGGGCTGTGCACCCGCTTGGCTGGAGCCGAGGAACTGGCCGCGAGGACGGCATCCTTGAGGAGCCGCCCTTGGATCCGCGACCTTGTCCTTTTCCGGGCGTCTCTCGCCACCTCAATGTCATTGACGTTGTGGTGGTATCTGTCCTGGACTTCTTCCGCCGATCTGCGCAGGAGCTTCAACTTCTCAAACAACGCGGATAGGGAGGGGATTCCCTCCTTCACCGTGTTGTTTACGTTTTTTTGGATCCTGCAGGCTCCAGTCATGTTGGCCAGTAGAGTCTCCACTTGGCCAAAAATCTCGTTCCCTTCTTCGCGGGCTTTGAGGACATTTCCCCATTGACTCTCGCAGTACTCCAAGTCTTGCGCAGTGGCATGACTGAAGTCACTGCCCATGCTGGTTGTGCTCGCCAAGCTGTTTCGGCGCAACTGTGGCACAGTCAAGAATGTCTGGTTGCCCTCCCCAGAATCCGTAGGGCAGCCCGAATGATCGGGGTGGGATTTCGGACCGGAGTCCTGACCCACCTGGGGTACGTTACCGTGGTTTTTCGCAGACATCATGCTTTATGGCCCCCTTGTAGCCGGCTTTTACGGCAAGCAGGGGATACTGTTGGAACATTCTACTCCGGCCCAACACGGAAAGAGAAGAAGGCGTGAAAAGACACCCAGGGTCTGGGGTCGAAGAAAGAAGAGGGTGAGCAAGATTAGCTCAGTAAAGAAAAAAGAGGCGAGCCAAGACCCGAGAAAGGAAGAAAGGTCTTGGCTCAAGAAGAACTGCGAGAAGGAGAGTCTCGCAGCTTGGCTCGGGAACCCGGGGTCGCCAGACACCCGAACAGCCGAAAGCCGGCCGCCCCTGGGGGAATATAATATAATATGATATGATATAATATGATATGATATGATATAATATAATATAATATAATATAATATAATATAATATAATATAATATAATATAATATAATATAATATAATATAATATAATATAATATAATATAATATAATATAATATAATATAATATAATATAATATAATATAATATAATATAATATAATATAATATAATATAATATAATATAATATAATATAATATAATATAATATAATATAATATAATATAATATAATATAATATAATATAATATAATATAGTATAATATAATATCATATAATATAATGTAATATAGTATAATGTGATATAATGTAACATAATATAACAGACTAGAATATAAAAACAAATTTTATTTTAGGAGACTAATAAACTGTTTTTGATTCATTGAATATTGAAATAGAGTATTGCTAATCTCATGGACTAAAAACGCATAAAGAGTCAATCGCCTTGATAGAAATATCTATTTGTGTGTTAGGAGGAAAATTTAGACAACAAATTCTATCAGAACATGTACTTTATTGTTGAAAATCGTCGTTTATGTTTATATCCAGAGTAAGAAAACAACGTACCGTAAAATAAGCACTCACAGAAAAACTTTTGTGATGCAGTAATTGGAAAATAGTGTTGTTCTTTTCCTATACAGAACAGACATACAACCGTTTGGGTGTAGAAAGCTGCATTCAAACTAAATTGGTTTCCATAAACTTTATAACAAGCCAAGTACTTTTCCTGTCAGTGCTGATGGGCGAAGACGTGGGAAGTGGAGCTTCAATTGAAAATTACAGTTATGGATGATCAGCTAAAGGTGCTTACTTAAATGTGCAATTCTTTAATTATTTGTTAGTAAACTATTTATCAAAATACGAAAAAACATCCGATTTTATCGTTTGCCCACTAAAGAACTTAATTTTATTTTAAAAAGTGTAACCTACTTCAATTATAATACTGAAACCATCAGAGAGAGTGGGAAAAATATATACAAAATTTTACCCTTCCGAGGAATGTGTATAACCGTTGAAAAATTGTACAAAGACTGTGAATGTTAGGTTGTACAGTTAGCAGTCGGAGATGATCACAGTAAAATTTTGTTGAAGATCGTAGTTAAATTTAAGTTAATCATATCATAGAGCCACCATAAAGTTAAATTAAAGTTTTGATTTACAATTGATTGATTGACTAATGATTAACTTTAATTAAGTAAATAAAAAGCAGAAGCTATTAAAAACACGCAGAACCATGCACTCAGCACACACATGCGCACACCAACATAAAAAAGACACAATGAAAGATAGTTAATTGTGTTTTCTTCCTCTGATGAAGTCGTTTTTCTATTACTGTACGGTGAGAAGATCTGTGACTGTTGCGATATCTATCTATGTTGAAATCCGAAATCCGTTACCTTGTGGCATGATCTTTGGAGTTGGTGGGTTGTGCTAGTTGTTTTGCTTGTTGTGTTATGTTTATGTTATGTGTTGTGTTCGATACAGCCACCTGAATCGAAGGTTTAATATATTTATATTACTAAACCTTAGGCTTAACTCTTGGCACATTGCATTAAACTATATTATCATAAGCGGCAAGGAACGCGATTTTTAATAAAGTTCATTAGTTCTTCTTGATGTGTTTGGTGGGTTGATGCGTGAATGTTTAAGTCTGAAGTAACGTTTGTAAGACCATTTTTTATACCAAAGATTATCCGTATTTACTCTTTGTGCTTTTTAATGGTCAACGACTATGGCAAGCTGTAGTACCAAAACACGAAATCGAAACATAATCTGTAGTCTTCGAAACGTAATTACCACGAATGATTAAGGTGAATAAGGTGAAAACGAATTATTTAAAATTTATTCAAGAGTTGAAAGGAGGATCGGTGCCTGGGGTTGACAATATACCTGCTAAGATAATTAAAAATAACTATGATTTTTTTAAAATCGCCCATTCTGCATATTTTTAATAATAGTTTAACTTCTTCTTTTTCCTAATTCATTCAAAATGGGTAAAGTCATTCCGATTTACAAAGGGGGCAAAAAGAATTTGTTTGTGAACTTTAGGCCGATTACCTTGGCAAGTGTACTGTCTAAATTGCTAGAGAAATGCATAAGAAATCTATTGGAATTATACTTGCTAAATCATAGCATTCTTTCAAGTAAACAATTCGGTTTTCGTATTGATAAAAATTTAAATGACGATTTGTTTTTATTAACTAAGTGAATTCATGATGTCTTAAGTAGGGACAAGAAACCTCTCTTAATTTTTATTGATTTGGCAAAAGCGTTTGATACAGTAGACAGGGAGTTGCTTCTTCAGAAATTAAATTATATTGGGGTAAGGGGAATCGCGTTTAATTGGTTTCAAAGCTACTTTACAGATCGTCGTCAAGTTGTTTCCATTTTGGGTCATACGAGTGCGCCAAAAACAATCAACTACGGGGTTATTCAGGGTTCTACATTAGGGCCTTTGTTGTTCCTCATGTATATTAATAATCTTGAAAAAGCCAATTTTGGTAAGGGACAAATCTTTCTTTATGCCGACGACACATCCCTCCTTTTCGAGGGTGACAGCTGGAGGGACGCGTTCAGCAATGCGGAGAGCGGGCTGCTCACCGCCAAGCGATGGTTTGACCAGAATCGGTTAACCGTCAATCTAAACAAAACTAAGTATATGTCCATTTCCTTGAGATCGGACTGTGATCCTCCTGCAACGCAGCTGAGATTGCATACTTGTGGCGGCATGGTTGGATGTGAGGCGTGTGAATGCATTGAGAGTGTGAATGAGTATAAATATTTAGGGATTGTATTCGATCACCGCTTGAAGTGGACTGGACAAGTTCAAAATATTAGAACAAAATTGAGAAACTTTGTCTTCATTTTTGCTAATTTGTCAAAGATATTACCCCCACCTTTGCTAAAAAATGTTTATTACGCTTATGTTCAATCCATTTTGCAGTACGGAATCTTGGCTTGGGGTGGTGGATATAAGAGTATTCTTAATCCTATAGAAATCATTCAGAAAAAAATTATTAAAGTTGCACTTCATAAACATTCTAGATATTCAACTGATTTGTTATTTGACGAATTTAAGGTATTTAATTTATTACAATTATATTTAAGAACTTTAATCTGTTACATCTTCAAAAATAAAAACAATATTTTTATTCAAACAACACACAATTATCCGACAAGATCCAACATAAACACAGGAATTAATTTTCCTAGGGTAAAAAGACTATTAATAAAACGTCATCATATTACATCGCCAATGTAGTTTATTCAAAATTACCACATCATCTAAAACACCCCGGGCCTTGTAAAATTTCTAAGTACAAAAAATTAGTAAATAAATGGCTATTAGAGATCGGCCGAGGACAAGTTGAGGTTTATCTTTCGTCTGTTTATTCTTCACAATCGTAATGAATTCCAATTGCACTGAGCGATAATGGGGAAAGGAATGTGCGTGTGTGCGGGTGTGTGTGTGTGTGTGTGTGTGTGTGTGTGCGCGTGTGTGTGTGGGTGTGTGTGTGTGTGTGTGTGTGTGGGCGAATGTGTGTGGGAGTAGTTGTGTAGTATGCGTGCGAGAGAGGGTGAGTGAGTGTGTGTGTGTGTGTGTGTGTGTGTGTGTGTGTGTGTGTGTGTGTGTGTGTGTGCGCGCGCACGTAGGTTTCAGTTTCATTTCTGTCATATCAATTATATTTTCAAACTGCAGTCAAATGTCAAGCATTTTTAAAATTTCATTTTAAAACTCTTTTTTTCTGTTTAGCTCCTTATTATTGCTATTCTTATTTTATTCCTCTACAATGTAACTTAAATCATATTTTTAACTTCAAACCCTGTTTGCTACTGTTTTTTTTTCTATTTATCGCGTCCTTTTTGTATTGCTTGCTGATTATGAACTCGTCCCTCACGCACAGGCATTCCCTATGTGAGGGACATTCCAGAATGTAATGAATTCTTGTTTATGTTTGTAATCTTGTTTTGTTTCAAGGAATAAAGTAATTTTGAATTTTGAATTTTTTTGATTTTGATTTACAAGTCAAAACGAGTAAATAGATCTTGAAGCGATATTAACTTCACTCCGTCATTCAGTCATGGGCAATCTTAAATAATAGAGGCAAACATCCTATTTTAGAAAATGTATAGAAAGCAGTTTTAAATCAAAACAACCAGAATGTACTGGACATTCTTTGTGACCCAAGGGACGGACAGCTTGAGTCAAATTTGTCTCTTTCAGTTAGCGAACAAGTTTGGTGAAACTCTAGACTTGCCGCCACTGGTCACGCCACACAACCTTGAGGAACAATGGTTACTTACGTTACTGTGCCGAGGTTTGCTCAAACTTTACCTCATCTTAGTCCGACGCTTAGTTTGACAATATTGGAACCGTGTTGAACAGTTAAATTGAATTACTGAATTAGAAATTAAATATAAAAATTAAATTTTAAATATATACCCTACAAATGTTGTCCAAAAAATATAAACCTTTACACTTAGACTATAGTTCAGGAAGTTAGAAAACTGAACATTGAAGAAGAAATTGTGAACATTTTCAATATAGTCGAATTTATATCCAAATTAGTGTTTTCTTATCTCTCTAGGCAGATGAATAATTAGGAATAAAACAAAAGTTGAAATTACCTTAAACCGTCTCCAGTTCAAATCCGCACTTCTCAGGTAATTTATACTGACATTTTCGGTAGAATACCATTTTCAAAGAACAGTAACGACGATCTTGCAAAACACATTGATCCTGCAGTTGTCAAGAAGTTAAAGTAATAAATTACAAAAACACAAACAACACTGAACGAACGTGCGTCAAATTAAAAACGAAGGCCTATAACACGAAGAGAGAAAGTCCCCGCGGCCACGGCGCAGACTGCAGACTATGAAATCTTATTTAAAGGTAAAGATGTAATCTCCAAGATTACGTAGAAGTATATTATTAACACAGTTGACTGTGATAGAAATTTATGTTGTCAAATAATGAGGAGCTGGTGGAACAATAGGCTTAATTATTACTATACAACTTAATAATGATAACCATTAAAGAACATTGTTGGAATAATTTTAAATTAAAATTTTGTAATAAAGGACAAAGTTGTTGAAAGAGAGATCAAATAACGGATTTATAAGGGTTACTTGACGAACAGTTTGGCTTCAATTTGTCTTTGGAGTTTGTCAACAAGCTATTTCTGCTTGCCCTCCAAGTTGAACCTCACGAATCTGCTTAAAACAAGGACTATTATTGCTGCAAATTACTTCAGTTAATTGTTTAAGTTTACAGTAACACGTTATTTTTAAACTGCTACATAGTCCAGTTAATTTACTCGATGACTTTACAAACAATTGCAAGAAGACGTTTTGTGTATTTAGTGTATTTTAACATGTCCAAAGTTTGCCAAAATAACTTTGGACATGTTAAAATACACTAAATACACAAAACGTCTTCTTGCAATTGTTTGTAAAGTCATCGAGTAAATTAACTGGACTATGTAGCAGTATAAAAATAACGTGTTACTGTAAACTATAACGGGACCACGGGAACCCTACTAAGATCACGTTTCAAAATGGCGGCTCTTCTCAATATACGAAAATTTTTGAAACAAATCACTCAACGTCATTTTTATCAATTTTATTTCCAGATAATGACTTTGAATCACCACCTATTACTTTTGGGTGATTGGTTCTTAATTTTGAGAGGGTACTCATTTTTGGCCACCATCTTGGATCCGCCATGTTTGATAAATAATTTTTTCATATGTAAAGATTGTGTTGTGACTCATCATTAAAGACTAGATTTTTATCCTGAAAACAATGCTGAAATCCGTTTGAAAAATGTCGACTCGCTAAAAAGATACGCTCAAATATCAATTCAGCCCTATATATTTCTTATGGACATTCCGCACCTTGAATATTTTTTTGATTATTATTTTCTCTTATATCTCCGGTTCTAAGCTAGATATGTTGCATTTTATGTTATTAAAATCTATACCTATTTAATACGCTAGGGGTTTTTTGTGATTACAACGAACTCCTCCTAAAGTTCTGGGCCGATTTTAATAATTTAGGTGCCATTGGAAAGAGCTTGGCGTGAAACTTTGCAGGAAATAAAATTTAAAAGGTTTGACTAAAGGTAAGAGCCCTAGACGTTCTTAAAGTTTCATATTAGTCTATAAGTTTTAACATGGGAATAGAAATTTCAAATAAAGCAGCTGACTGGAGCAAACAAAGTTTTTCAGCAAAGCCATATGTTGTTAAGGAATTGAAACCATTGCATGTAGAGCTGGAGGAATTTCAGTTGATGGAAGATGTGCATCAATAAATATGTGCATGAATAAATAAACTATTATTCTAATACATACTTAAGGTCAGAATTAAGTTTTAAAACATATATTTTGAATCACATGTTATAAGATCTTAATATTCGCATATGTTTGTATTAAAAGAAAAAATCAATTCTTATGTATACATTCTATAAATATAAATATAAATAAAAGAAAAAGAAGCAGACTTATCATTCATTATGAATAGATTTTTATTGAACCATTTTAGTTCGGTTTGAGATTAAGACGGGTCTTACGCTACTTAGGGCCGTTTATTAAAGTTTAAATAAACGTGAATTTATTTTAAACAATATAATAATTTTAATGTTTTAATTATATACTATATGATCAGGAAAATAAAAATTTTACCAAACTTATTTTTTGAAGTTGAAATAAAACTAGAATTGGGGAAAGCAGCTCTTAATTACATATACTGAATTTCAGAAAGTTTTCCAAAACTAACGTAAAACCCACGAAACCAACTAGCTTAACTTTATTTTTTTACAAAACATAATTTAATTCTTCTTTACCCATCAGATTTAAATCTAACAACCCATTTAAAAACACTGTGTTGTCTAAACAGATTGGAAGTCGATTTTCAAGTAACAATTAGTTTTGGTTCATTTTCTTTCATTTGGTGCATGGGGTATTTCAAGTAATAGTTAATTTATGTATGATAATTTCATCTTGATAATCTTGGTTGAGTATACTCTTCGATTGGAGTTTATGGTGAATGTTCATGTGAAGAGTTTGTGAGCAATTACCTAAAAGAAAATTACATGAAAATTTAATTTACTTTAATTTTGTTGAACTATGAAATGCTAACCATGAATGATGTAAATGTCGTAGCCACATGCTGTAATTGGGCACTTCATGAAGTTCCCAGCGCTAACCGGGCACTTCATGAAGTGCCCAGCTCGCCTGGGCACATAGTGTAATTGAATGGTTTCATTAAAAATTACAGTATGTGACCAACAAAACTGGGCCCTTCTTGAAGTGCCCAACGCTCGTTGGGCACATGCTGTAATTATTTCTTTTACACTATGTGTCCAGTTCAGATGCTGGACACTTGAAGTAAACACGTAAAACTGCTGTTTACGTTGCTGTTGGTAATATCCGATGTATTATTTTCATTAATACAAAATACAATTATTTTAAAATAATTTTGTAAAACATTAAGAATAAGATTGTCTTCCACACTACCAGACAATAATTCTTGCCTGTATGTTTTATCGTGGTTTCTTCTATGTTTTCTGAAATATTCTGGCTACTCATAACTATAAAAATTTTTAACATTTAAACAACAAACGGTTGTTTAAATATAATATTAATATTGATGCGTAGCCAAAATAACTCAGGAAACAGAAACCAAACAATTCAGTCGATTTCAATGTTGTATACTTTAATAAAATAAAATACATGAAACACTTTACCTATTACATTTATATGTAACAAAACACATAAATATTAACATTAACCTATTTTATCATGTTTTAATTTTTTAACTTCTTACTGAGTCACTCTTTATAAACTTGTAAGAGATTAAAATATAGCATAGTAAAACAAATTTTTAAATAGAGTCATAAGAGTCTTTGAAAAAATAATAAAACAATTCTTTAGCTTGTTATTGTTGTAGAAATTGAAAACATTTAATTTGTATAAAAATGTACTATTTCGTTTTTTTTTTAATTTTATTAACATAGACGATAGTTTAGGTTTAAGTTTTTCTTTTATGTCAGTATGAATGAATTAACATAACATCATTACATCAAGCCTTTTCTATGTAATTATTTTTATTTGTTTATAGAATATTAAAAAACGTGTGTCCTGTTTACTTGACAGCTTTTAAAAAATATGCCTTTTATTATATTGTACTGACATCAGTAGCTTAAAAATCTAAGTTTATATTATTAACTCAAAAATTTGGAAATTCATTTGAAGCATTGTCTAAAGGGATAACCTATGAATGTTAAACGTTATTCAAAAGTAAGTGGTTGCTAGAAAATTCTAGCGGTTCGGTTTTTAATCATTATTAATTTTTTTGATAGCGCATTACTTATAATTTCGAATATAATAAAATTATTTGTCTTTATTCACAAATACATTGTGTAATGGACATCGTCTGAACAAATAGCTTATTTTTATATGCAATAATATAATACTATAATATAATATACAATAATATAATATTTTATACTACTGTTTAATTTTATAACTATTAGAAACCGACAATATTTGTATTAAACTTTAAACCAATTATAAGTGTTTGTTTTATCTTAGATTAAGATTGTTAACTGTTTATTTTAGTCTGAACTCAACTCATACTCCAACAAATTCGTTGTCCAAATATAACGTAGACTAATTATATTTTCAAAAGGCTTATGGAACTAAAACCGATGTTAAAATATTTTGATTTGAATAAATAAATATAAATAAATAATAAATATTAAAAGGTTTAATAGCAAACAGTAACACTGGCTACTTTAACACGGACGTTGGGATTTAATGTAAACATTAGGATTGGTTTTGACAAAGATTTAAAATTCACTGCCCAACATGCCTCAATAGTTACACCATGTGTCCAATGAGCGTTGGGCACTTCATGAAGTGTCCAGTTTCGTTGGGCAGATGCTGTAATTTTGATCGAAATAATCGAGTTACACTATGTGCCCAGGCGCGCTGGGCACTTCATGAAGTGCCCGGGCTGCGTTGGGCTCTTCATGAAGTGCCCAATTACAGCAAGTGGCTACGACATAAACATGTAAATAATATAATTTTAACATTTCTTTTCATGTTTAGTGATGTTCGAGAATAGAAAAAACCCAGTTTCCAGAAATTCCAGCACTCGCTATGACTAGGTATAGCTCAGGGTCAGTCCATTGCAAAAGTTGGAATTTACCTTCCCTCCCCAGTACTTTCTCATGGACTACTGTATATTATGTGGCGGCAGATCAAGCCAACTCCTTAGAGGGGCTCATAATATTCGTAGAAAACACTAAAGAAACATGGACATCTCCTTATAGTCCAGTGAAAATAGGTATTAATAAGGAAAATAATGCAAGCAGAAATGTTTTTGCTGGAAAATGTGCACCAGGACGTCCTGAGTCAAAACCCAAGTTTTCTACTTCGGGTCAGGTGAGCTAACTCCGCCATCTTGGAAAATGGTGGCCATGTTTGAAATACTTTTATCGACATAAAATCCACAAAAGTTATCCGATTTCGACAAAATTTGATAGGAATGTGTAAAATTGGGTATTCTATTAGAAAACAATCTCATAAATTTTAATGGTTTTTTGCAAATTTATGTAAAAAAAAGTTTTTTCGTTTTTTAAAAAAGTTATGAGGTTAAATGTTAAGATATGGATATTTCTGAAAAGTAGTTAAAATTACGAACAATTTGGTATATTCAACTTGTATTTTACTGTTTTCATGTTTTATATAATCAAAAAAATAAGATATTTTTATGCAATTTTTAAAAAAGTGCTAAAAAATTAAAACTATCCAAATTTGGTTTTGTGTGGTAGAAAATGTTCATTGAGGGGTTCTGAGTCAAAACCCAAGTTTTCTACTTCCGGTCAGGTGAGCTAAATCCGCCATCTTAAAAAATGGCGGATATGTTTGATTTACTTAAATCATCATAAAATCCACAAAAGTCATCCGATTGTGATAAATTTTGGTAGGGATGTGTATAACTATGGCCACTACGTTTTACTACATGAATAACAAGCATTTTTTTATCATTTTATATCTTTTTTTATAATTTTTATGAAAAAATTTGGTTTTTTATATTTTTATTAAGACATTAACACCAATCATAAAAACCATGGATTTTTTTGAAAAGTACATAAAATTTCAAACAATTTGGTATATTCAACCTTTACTATGCTATTTTTAGTTTTTAAAAAACACAAAAAATATAAAATATAAAGTGTGTTTTTCAAAAAAAATGTTAAAAAATAAAAATTTTGCAAATTAACGTTTATGTGGTAGAAAATATTCGCAAAGGTGTTCTAAGTCAAAACCCAAGTTTTTTACTTCCGGTCAGGTGAGCTACATCCGCCATCTTGAAAAATGGCGGATATGTTTGATTTACTTAAATCATCATAAAATCCACTAAAGTCATCCGATTGTTATAAAATTCGGTAGGGATGTGTATAACTATGGCCACTACGTAATAATAAAGGAATAACAAGCATATTTTATCAATTTATATGTTTTTTTATAATTTTTATGAAAAGAATTAGGGTTTTTACATTTTTATTTTGAAATTAACATAAAACATAAAAGCCATGGATGTTTTTGAAAAGTACATAAAATTACAAAGAATTTGGTGTATTCAACCTTTACTATGCTGTTGTTAGTTTTTAAATAACACAAAAAAAATATAATTTTTAAAGTGTCTTTTTCAAAAAAAGTCAAAAAATAAAGATTTTGCAAATTAACTTTTATGTGGTAGAAAATATTTGCAAAGGGGTTATAAGTAAAAAACCAAGTTTTCTACTTCCGGTGTCAGGTGAGCTACATCCGCCATCTTGAAAAATGGCGGATATGTTTGATTTACTTAAATCATCATAAAATCCACAAAAGTCATTCGATTGTGATGAAATTCGGTAGGTATTTTTTGTTTAGATAAATGGCTAGAAATATCATCATTAGAATCTCATTTGTACCTAAAGAATTCTAAACATAAATCATAAGCTTTATCCTCAGATACACCATCATACAGCCTATGTAACTCTAGTCAAATATCTCTGGCATTTGAGAAGCCCATAATTTTCTCAAGTGTTTCTCCCATCATATTAGATGTTATTAATATGAGTGCCTGACTATCAACTGAATTAGATTTAGCTAAATCCAGCTCATACCTAGCTTTTTCCTCTTCTCCAGCATCTGAAGTTGGCTTCTTTGGCTTCTACAGATTTCCTTCTACAATATCCAGAGCTCCAGGTATGCCTCTGAGGACTATGCATATTTTATACTTCCAAGTTGACCAGTTTTTACCGTCAAATAGCCCTATTTGTAGTTTATTAAACTCTATAATTTACATTTCCAAATAAATTATTTTTAATGTTTACAAAAACAAAACAAATATTTCATTTATTGACTTCAGTAAAAACAAGACTCATATTACATTAATAAGTTAGTCAGATATCTTGAACCGCGAAACTGTTACCATAATAAAATATATGATCAGAGGTGCCGTGTGATTCTACAAAAACTGATTAAATAATTCAAATCATTAAATAATCCGCCATCTTGAAAAATGGCGGATATGTTTGATTTACTTAAATCATCATAAAATCCACAAAAGACAAGTTATGATGATTATTTAATCAGTTTTTGTAGAATCACACGGCACCTCTGATCATATGTTTTATGATGGTAACGGTTTTGCGGTTCAAGTTATCTGATTAACTTATTAATGTAATATGAGTTTTGTTTTTACTGAAGTCAATAAATGAAATATTTGTTTTGTTTTTGTAAACATTAAAAATGATTTGTTTGGTAATATAAATTATGGAGTTTAATAAACTACAAATAGGGCTATTTTACGGTAAAAACTGGTCAACTTGGAAGTATAAAGTATGCATAGTCCTCAGAGGCATACCTGGAGCTCTAGATATTGTAGAAGGAAATCTGCAGAAGCCAACTTCAGATGCTGGAGAAGAGGAAAAAGCTAGGTATGAGCTGGCTTTAGCTAAATTTAATTCAGTTGATAGTCAGGCACTCATATTAATAACATCTAATATGATGGAAGAAACACTTGAGAAAATTATGCGCTTCTCAATTGCCAAGGATGTTTGACTAGAGTTACATAGGCTGTATGATGGTGTATCTGAGGATAAAGCTTATGATTTGTTTAGAATTCTTTAGGTACAAAAGAGATTCTAATGATGATATGTCTAGCCATTTATCTAAACAAAAAATCCCTACCGAATTTCATCACAATTGGATGACTTTTGTGGATTTTATGATGATTTAAGTAAATCAAACATATCCGCCATTTTTCAAGATGGTGGATGTAGCTCACCTGACCGGAAGTAGAAAACTTAGTTTTTGACTTAGAACCCCTTTGCGAATATTTTCTACCACATAAACGTTAATTTGCAAAACTTTTATTTTTAACATTTTTTTGAAAAACACACTTTAAAATTTATATTTTTTGTGTTATTTAAAATCTAAAAACAGCATAGTAAAGGTTGAATATACCAAATTGTTTGTAATTTTATATTCTTTTCAAAAACATCCATGGTTTTTTTGTTTGTTGTTAATTTCGAAATAAAAATATAAAAACCTAATTTTTTCATCAAAATTATAAACAACATATAAAATGATAAAAAATGCTTGTTATTCATGTATTATTACGTAGTGGCCATAGTTATACGCATCCCTACCAAATCTTATCACAATCGGATGACTTTAGTAGATTTTATGATGATTTAAGTAAATCAAACATATCCGCCATTTTTCAAGATGGCGGATGTAGTTCACCTGACCGGAAGTAGAAAACTTGGTTTTTGACTTAGAACCCCTTTGCGAATATTTTCTACCACATAAACGTTAATTTGCAAAACTTTTATTTTTTAACATTTTTTTGAAAAACACTCTTTAAACTTTATATTTTTTGTGTTATTTAAAATCTAAAAACAGCAAAGTAAAGGTTGAATATATCAAACTGTTTGTAATTTTATATACTTTTCAAAAACATCCATGGTTTTTTTGTTTGGTGTTAATTTCGAACTAAAAATATAAAAACCCTAATTATTTCATAAAAATTATAAAAAAAACATATAAAATGATAAAAAATGCTTGTTATTCATGCAGTATTACGTAGTGGCCATAGTTTTACACATCCCTACCAAATTTTATCACAATCGGATGACTTTTGTGGATTTTATGATGATTTAAGTAAATCAAACATATCCGCCATTTTTCAAGATGGCGGATTTAGCTCACCTGACTGGAAGTAGAAAACTTGGGTTTTGACTCAGAACCCCTCAATGAACATTTTCTACCACACAAAACCAAATTTGGATGATTTTAATTTTTTAGCCCTTTTTAAAAAATTGCATAAAAATATCTTATTTTTTTGATTATATAAAAAGTAAAAACAGTAAAATACAAGTTGTATATACAAAATTGTTCGTTATTTTATGTACTTTTCAGAATTGTCCATACATTAACAGTTAACCTCATAACTTTTTTAAAAAACGAAAAAACATGGGTTTTTTACATAAAAGTTGCAAAAAAACCATTAGAATAGTATAAAATAAAAGTTATGAGATTGTTTTCTAATAGAATACCCAATTTTACACATTCCTACCAGATTTTTTTCAAAATCGGATAACGTTTGTGGATTTTATGTCGATAAAAGTATTTCAAACGTGGCCGCCATTTTCCAAGATGGCGGAGTTAGCTCACCTGACCCGAAGTAGAAAACTTGGGTTTTGACTCAGGACGTCTTGGTGCACATTTTCCAGCAAAAACATTTCTGCTTGCATTTTTTTTCCTTTTTAGTGTGTTTTTTCGCCTATATTCACTGGACTAAAGATGATTGAGTATTCACAAGAAATTTAGTTTAAAAAAGATTTTGTAAAAAATTCAGTGTAACAGGAAGTTCAACCATATAATTAATAAAATAATTCTCGAATACTGTACCATAATTATTTTAATTTTGAAATCAATTCATAACAATTGCTCGATTTCGAGCAACGGGTTTACTAGTACTACATCATTTAACGTATTTTTTTCGAGTTATAGATTATTAAACTCTGACGAGTGATGAACGAGCTATAAGGCTAAAAGAAACATGAAAATTCTTTCTTTCGAAATTTGTTTTTTGTTTAAGACTTATAAATCAAGCTAATCTGATCCAATTTTTATAGACCAACAGCTCAAATGAAAGCTGATAGTTTACTGGGAAGTTTAAAACCAATCCGACTTGCAGGCATTTTTTGGGCTGGAGATATAAGTCTTTAAATAATTATGACACTTTGAAAAATTTAATTTTATATTGATTAGAGGTCTATAACTCACCTTAAAACTCAACTGATTCAAATGATGAAGAGCTTATACGAAAGCTAATAACATACTTAGTTATTAGACCTAAACTGTTTTGAGTCTTCGTTAGATTTCTATGTATGAGTCATTAATTATACATCAGATTTAAGCAGATTGTAAGCAGATTTTATAAATGAAGGTTCATAATTCAAATGCGGTAAGTCCGATTTTAATAAGCGTGCGATAGCTCATATGGAAGCCTATAATTTACTGAGTAATTTGAGATTAGAACGAACTTTGTCTAACCTGCACTATAAATCTTTGACGAAAAAATCTAAAAAATTAATTTTCATGTTGCTTTTAGCCTTATTGCTCGTCCATCACTTGTCCGAGTTTAATCATCTGTAACTCAATAAAAGACGTTAAGTCACTGGATATTTTAAGACCAAAACATGCAGCATATCTTACTTAGAACCAGAGATACAAGAGAAATAATCCAAAAAATATTTAAAGTGCGGAATGTCCACAAGAAATGTATAGGGCTGAATTTTTATTTCAGTACATCATTTTTACATATCAAATTTGTTTAAACTGATTTCAGCGTTGTTTTAGGGTAAAAATCTAGTCTATAATGATATGTTACGACACCAACTTTACATTTGAAAAACATATTTATACCAAATATGGTGGACCCAAGATGGCGGCCAAATATGTGAACCATATTAAAATTAAGAACCTGTCATCCAACAATAATTGGTGGCAGTCCAAAGTTAATATATCGAAAAAACATCGATAAAAATTCAGTTGAGTGACTTGTTTAAAAAGTTTCGTATGGTGGGAAAAGCCGCCAAATTTAAAGATGATTTTAGTTGGAGTTCCCGTGATCCGATTTTGGTAAACTTTGGATGTATTAAAATACACATTTTGTAAAGCAGATTTACATTAAGATACATCTTTCTGCAATTTTTTTAAGGTTCTCTATGTTATTATTCGTTGAATGGCTGGCTTAGTAACAATGATTCATAATCTATTTATGTTTACTTATTTCATACCTTCTCTGTCCCCTTCAAAGCAAGCTCTGTAAAGCATATGCGTATTAAATAAATGCTGACGAATAAATGTAAAACTCAGCTATAAAAAATAAGTGAGGCGAAGCATAAATTGTAAACTCGCCATACTTGGTATTTGGCCGATCGGAACTGTAGCAGTTGACTGTGGTGGGTAAACGTCCACTATGTGCTTGACCCAGAGGCTGGCATCTGGTAATCAAATTTGTCCATGTGTAATATTGGCTAGTGTGACTATATCAGCGACCACATAGTACAAATAGGCAGAGCATAGCTATCTTACTTGCATTACAGCAAATGAAGCCTGGGCCGCCATATTGTCTAAGTATAGAAACATAGAACGACGCCTAAAACGTCGTAATCTGACAGTGCTCATGTTTCAAATAACTCGTAGTTTATACAATTTAGCATTAAAGCTTAAGGTTGAAAATTTGCATGTGAAGTGTCCTTTAGTTTTTAACAGTAATAGAATCAATCATGTTACCAAAATAATTTTTGCTCAATTAAAAAATCTATAAAAAATCACAAGTATTATTCAACTTTCAAACATGACATTAAAAAAGGAGTCGGCTGCTACTTTTTTATTTTTTGGTCAGGTAAGATAAAAAACGGTGGAAATTGTTGCTAAAGAGTTGAATTTTTTATAATATTTTTTTAATACATTAGCTGACGTAGTTTGGTCGATAACTTAATTATTGTGGGAGAGTTTATCCGTGCGGCGCCTGCATAAAAACAAAATCAATCCTAAACTGTCGTTTACAAAAATATAGTCGAATACAAAAATACAAATGTGGTATAAAATTGAAGGTCTGAATCTCCCAAATACTATGGTACCAATAAATGGCTTAGAAGCAGTTTACACATCACAGGAACGTTCAGGGCCGCCGACAGACTTTTGGAGGCCCGGGGCAAAGTTTGGGCGTGAGGCCCCTCAATAGATAAAAATCGTAGATAAAAATACTGTTGTCTCTTGAATAGCTAAAATCCTAGATCCTGCTGATTAAAAACGTTTTGTTCTTTTGTTTTAAGAATGTTGAATATTATCTTAATTTATTCAAAACAAACAATTTCATGTAGGCCTGTAGTAAACCTTTCATTTGTAAATTTATTCAAATTTAGAACACAAACTGTAAAATTAGGTAAAATTAATTTTAATATGCCTCATTAATCTTATGGTTATCATTAATCTTATGGTTAGAAACACAAGACTAAACAATGTTTGTAAGAAGCCTGTACTTGGGGTAAAATAGGATTAAAGAAACAGTTCTAAGATTGAGGACTACCTAATTAAACCCCTTTATTGGTTTTTCTTCTATTAATTAACTCCTATATTTCCATAAGGCCTGTGTGATGTCATCAGGAGACAATTTATCCGGTTGTATTCCAAGATCTGAAGACAAGAATAATGGTACACATAGGTTACCTCTGTCAAAAATTTAAACAAATCCTGACGTCTTCTGTAGACCGAAACCTAATAATCTCCTGTTGAAAAAAAGTTATTACTCTTGACCAATCAGAGGAAGCATATTACTATTACCTCCTTTGAGGCTATATTTTACCCTTATGCTAATAGAGCTGCTTAGATCCGGATATTGGGTCTATCATTGACGTCACAGGCTTGGATCCACAGGTCATATTGGAGATGGAATAAGACAACCTGACAGTAAAATATCAGACTGTGGATTCTCTTCTAATCTACAGACCTTGGTTGTATCCCGGCTATAGCATGTTACTTTTGGGTAAAAGAAAAGCCTACATCAGAGGTGCCAGTAATAAGAAATTTCTGATTAGCCAAGATATTTTATCGTACCAGTCAAGCCGCATTCTTCTAGTCGCTGATGACTTCACGATTTTTACTTAAATTTTTGAATGAGGAAAGCTGCATTTCATTGGATCATGCGGTTCGCACTTAGCCAGGGGCGAACCTAGGATTTAATTTCGGGGGGGTATTCTAAAAGAAGGGGGAAGGAAGTATTTAGGTAATCAAAAAAACCGCACTAATGTGACGGTAGACAAATGAGGTCGTCGCGGTAGGCGAGTATCGCGTCACAACAGACGAATATGGACGTCACGGTACCAGTAGGCAAATATCGTTGTCGCGATAGGCAAAATCGTCGATGCTCTAGATGATTATCTTAGTTGTGGTAGATGCCGTGGTAGACGAATATCTCAGTGCCTAGAAAAATATCGTTGTCACGTCGCAGTTGACTAAAATCGTCCTTGCGTCGCCGTAGAAAAAAATCGACCGCGTCACGGTAGAAAAAAATCGTCTTCGCGAGGCGGTAAACAAAAATCACCGTCGAGTTAAGAAAGAGGAAAATCGGCTTCGCGCCGTGGTAGACAAAAATCGTAGCCGCGTCGCGGCACCCGAAAATGGTTGTCTTGTCGTCCAAAATTTCTGCTTTCAAAAATTTCGGGGGGATATATCCCTTTTATCTCCCCCCTGGGTTCGCCCCTGTACGTAGCTAAACTGAAACTAAGAGGAGAAACAAAGCTGAAAAAGTTATTTATCTCTGCAAAAAAGTCATGTCACATAAATGTTGTAACTACCGTACTATTCTTTGTAAAACACAGTATACTCCGTTTAGTTTTAGCTAGGAATCCTTTTCCTTGGTCCATAGTAGGCCTGTACAACGTTTTGTGAGGAATGTTTGGGGACAGCCTATTGGACCAGGGACAGTAGTACGGATTTAGTTATATGTGGTCTGGCGCAGACCTAATCTCGGGGGGCCCCTGACGAGATGTCAGAAAACAAAATGAAACTGTGTCAAAATAAGGCAATAAATATAGGGCATTTTAGTTTGTTAATACACGCTTTTAATACTATAATTTTTATATATTTTCTAATATTTCATTTCATATTGGTCTTCTTCATTTAAAAATCCTAATTTTTAATAATCCACAAAAAACTTTCTCTGCTCAAAATGTGGCCCCCCTCCCTTTTGTGGCCCGGGGCAATCTGCCCCCTTTGCCCCCCCCCTCTCGGCGGCCCTGGGAACGTTACAGGTGCATTCCGTGGCGGCAGGTTCTCTAAAAAAATGTCAGGACAAGCTTCTAGGTTATCAGTGTTTACGATGTGTAAACTACCTGTAAAGCATTTATATTTGATATTTTACTGATTCTGAGATTCAGACCTTTAATTTGATAACATATTTGTAATTTTTTACGTACTTTGTTTTTTTCATGCATAGGGACTAGAAGAAAGTTTAGGCTTCAATTCGCGGTTCGTGTGCTCCGTCTATTTGTATTATGTAGACTGTAGTATGGTGTATTATGGTGTGACTGGTAGCTGGACTGTATGAATGAAAACGTAGGATCGATCTATGTTTCCTCGTGATAACACTGTGGTACGTGTATTGGATTTTTTCCAATACTTGTCTTTAAGTAATAATCGTAATAAGCAGATATATTATATTAAATGACACAAAAACTTATTATTCAATATTCCAAAGCGAAAATGTGGTAAGATAAAATGAACAAATATAAGTAAAAACTTGGCTAATCAATCAATCAATCAAAACACTTTTATTTATCCTTGTATACACATAGTACAACATAAATAGTGTCAATAATTTTTTATAAACTAAATATAAATAAATTAGGTATATGTAATACATCATCATTCATTTGAAGTCCCTTAACATATATAAATTTCAGTTAAAATAAAGTGTTATTAAAACTTTTACTGGTTTTCCACTCCAGCTTTCCAGTTAACAAAATATTTTATATAATTGTGGGAAAAAGGTAAAATTCTATCAGGATACCGCATTTAAAAATTCATTTATCTCATTATAAAGATTATTTATTAGGTTTATTTCAAGTTTATTAAGAAAAGACTTTTGACTGTAATTGAACATTAGTTTTCTTGGCAAATTTTATAAAAACTACACCCATATGTACCTTGTTTTGTTATACAATTTTAATGTCGAAGACGTATCGATAATTATACAAACTTAAACAGGATAAGAGAGCTGAATTTAACTCATTTTCACGCAACTAATTTGTTTTGGTAAAAAATGTTATTTTTTTCTTGTTTTTCAAACAAAAGATTAAATCATTGAATGGAAAGGAGAGTTGAATTGTTGGCGGGAGGGGGGGGAGGCTGAAGTCAGAGACCGCTTATCTGTAGCTTATTCATTATGGGACGTCAAAGCCGCAACTTCCTCCCACGCCTCTTCGAGACAGAGACAGAACATCCTCTTCATATCCCTTTAAAATGATAACCGATTAAATTTTATACAGGGATAAAGTACAGTTTTATTACAAGACAGTTTATTTATTTATTTATTTTTAACGGTTAGGCGATTTATTCGAGAAACCCTATTGAGTTACGGATCGAGTTAAGCTACTTGGCTCTGACTACCATGGCGTGACTGCCATGGAGTGACTGCCCATGTTGTGTCTCTCTATGGTGTGACTACCCATGGTGTGTCAGCCCATGTTGTGACTGCCCATGGTGTGTCTGCCTATGGTGTGACTGCCCATGGTGTGTCTGCTCATGGTGTGACTGCCCACGGTGTGACTGCCCATGGTGTGACTGCCCACGGTGTGACTGCCCATGATGTGACTGCCCATGGTGTGTCTGCCATGGCGTGACTGCGCATGATGTGACTGCCCATGGCGTGACTGCCCACGTTGTGTTTGCCCACGGTGTGTTTGCCCACGGTGTGACTGCCCACGGTGTGACTGCCCACGGTGTGACTGCCCACGGTGTGGCTGCCCATGGTGTGACTGCCCACGGTGTGACTGCCCATGGTGTGACACTGCCCTGGTGTGTCTGCCCATGGTGTGGCTGCCCACGGTGTGACTGCCCATGGTGTGACTGCCAATGGTGTGACTACCCATGGTGTGACTGTCCATTATTAGACATGTTAATTTTAGTTTAACGCAATAGGACGGTCATGATAAAAATAAGTCATCCCTGTTTTATATTTTTATCAATATCAAGAATCAAGAATATCAAGAATCAATTCGACGGATAGTTGTCTGCTTGTATAATGTATGATATCTGGGTCCTTGCACTGAATTATGAGTTTCAAAAGACAGATATAAATGTGTTTTGAAGGACTTTAAAAAATACGTAAATAATCAATATTGAGCCAGTGCTTCGGCCTTATTGTCTGCACAAAACTCGCCTAATGTGTTTTAAAAATATATATAGAACAATAATAATTAACATAACTATAGTTCAACTAACAGGTGCTGACTAAGACAAGGTTAATACATGGTAAGCAATCGAGAAAAGAATAGTTTCTAACTGTTTATCCGTTAAAAAAGCAAATTAACTACTTGATTTCGAATAATTTGTTTGTATTGGAACTTTGAATTTTTAAATTACTGTTAACAATGATTAAGAAACTATTAGTGTAAGGTCCAAAAAAAAAATATATATTGATCGTCGTCTTGGAATGAAATCAGTCCTACAAACCAATGTACACAATATTTCATTCAAATACAATAAAAACTACGAAAACTCAATTCCATTTAAAAGGCTTTATTATTGTACAATATAGAATTATTTGTGGTACATATTTTATACAATATTACATTCCAAATTAAAATGTGAACAAATTATAGGAAAATATATTCACAATTATAACACTAGAAACTGTCATGATGTTCGGCCACAACAACATAGAATGAACCTATTTTCTAAGCTTCTAGCGTATGCAGGTGTAACATTAATCAATAAATTACCAAATCATTTCAATAATGAATTGAATTCAAATAAATATAAAAAAGAGTTAAAACAGTTTTTATAAAATAATAGTTCCATTCATCAAGTTTCTTAGTTTATGCACCCCCTCAAAATTTAAAATATATTGAATATAAAACTTAATTTCCGATGAAACATTAATCAGAAATCGTATTATTTATTAATTGTTATGCTGAGATATTTTTGAGTCTATCGCTTTTGTTTTATCTATTTTAAATTTATTACTTATATTTATGATAAGAAATGTATTTTTAATTTCAAACTTCATGTATTTTTAAACAATAATACACAACATTTTTAGTTGTCTATGTCAATAAAATATTTGTTGTTCTTGTTTGTGATGAAGTAGTTTTTACATTTACGCGTAGTTTTCATCCTCTCCTCTATTTGATATTTATTTGTAGTATTATGTAATTTTTAAAAACTAAAATATGGCTAATTTCTTCAGGATTGAACCCCTGGATAATACAATGCCATTAGAAAAATATTCATGTTTATATCACTTAATATTCGAAGGGTATACTGTAGCAAATAAATATGTTAAGCTATATATCGTTTGAGGAACTACTGAGTTAGTCAATCGTAGAGGTATAATATATATGTATACATTTTTAATTAAATAACTAGTTTTTAGGCAGTACTTGTTGTATTAAAAATAACTACTCTATAACAAATCCAACAATTTTGTTTGTCAGTTTGTATTTCACATGGCCTTTGACCTTCGCAGTGGTTGGAAGAGGTTCTGACGATGACAGGCTAACAGATCTGCACACAAGCGGGTAAATAATACTGATACCACTCCAGCATTGCAGTACTTGATAGCTGACTCACTTTACCCTACAAAGCATGACTTTAGAAAAATATATTTTAATACTCATAAAAGATGATTGATATATGATGATAGATGATGATAGATGATTGATGATATTGATAACTTACAGCCTTTATTAGAAGCAATATAATAACATATTTTTATAAGTATAACGTATAATAACATAATTGTTTTTATTATATATGTATGAATATATATAATTATATAATTGTATTATATAAGTTTTTTTTTTTATAAGTCTATTTTGTGTATTTAATGGTTTTAAAGATAACTACTGCAATAAATAATCTTAGACTTGTGATATATTTGAGTTAAGAAAAGAATAAATTACTAAGCTCTCATTTACTATAGTCTTTGCATTTACGTTAGTATGCCAGTGTCATTCAACCTTAGACATGTATATTATGTTTGGATAAAAAGAGGATGTTACTTAACGAAAAAAAACTTATCCATGGGAGTCTTATGTCAAATAAATACCCCCGTTGCAGCAGACCTGCATACTCAGCGAATTTCCAGTACAAAACAACATATTTCAATCCAACATAGCGAGATTTTACAGGTTTTTGAAAGCTCCATAAGAATAACATGGGGAATGAGTATGCAGGTTTGCTGCTACGGGTATATTAAAACTGGGTGGTTTTAATTCAATAATTAGTAGATCTGAACTAGAAGAAGCCACTTACCAAGTTTTATCAAGATGTGTTGAGAAATAAGCGAGATATAGATTTATACTTATTTCCCATAAGGTTAACATTGGGACAACGTACTGTGTTTACCACTATCAATATCTCGGTAACCAATGGACATAGAGCAGTGATTCAAAATACTAAATTGTTTGTTTTTTTGAGCTGAATTCAATGGTGCTAACAAAAATTGGTTTATTTTTATTTTTCTATGTAAAAAACTCAAAAACCCCATTTTTGGGGGGTTTACCCCCCTTTACCCCCCCTTCCGGTAGTCGGATTGGGCTGGATTACGAACTCGTCCGAATAATTACTGCTTTACATATCCATGCCAAATTTCATTAAGATTGGACCATTTTTACGCGAGTTATCGTGCTTAAAGACACACACACACACACACATATATATATACATATATATATATATATATATATATATATATATATATATATATATATATATATATATTTATGAAAATGAACGAATAATGTTTTTTGCTTCTGGGGCCCCCAAAACGAAAAGTTATCATGGTCTCGGGCTCAGGTCTTACCATGAGTACGACGGTAACAGCTTCTTCCCTATAGGGGAAATTCGCTAAAAATACAGTATTATGAGGCTTTGGAGGAACTATTACTTTTTTTGTATTATCCTAAAACTCATGTTCTTGTATTTTATAGGAAATTATAGTTTTTCACTTTATTAACCAATTTAAAAAATATAAAACATTAATTGAATATGTAAAACTCCCTTATTTATCAGAAGTTCAAGTATTAATCACTTCCCAAATGATAAGTGGCAAAATTTTATTGCTTTTACGGTAACTTAACTGATGATATAAACGAACCAAAATATTTAGAAGTCCCATTTTCCCTTTATTTTATATATATATATAATAAGCTATTATTTCTGACGTACAAATATGAACGTTATTGATACTGACATATAAAATCCAGTTTTAAGTATGAAGACTCTTGTTGTAATGTCATAGAAGCAACAAGAAAGACAAACATATTTCGTTTTTAGTCGTGTTCAACATAGACAAAACAAAATGTGCACTCATAGCCGATTATTAAAATTACACACCGTTCGTTGGGTTTATGGAGCAATATTCCACACAAGAATGAAAACAATTGCACTTTTTATCATGAGGTGGGTGAATGGGGTTTAACTCCACTCATATGTGAGTTCCCAAACCATGAACGGAGTCTAGTAGCGCAAAGAACCAATAAATTAGTATCAAATGGAGTAAATTAAAATACGATAATTTATTTACAGGTAAACGCTCTTTTAATTAAAAGCACAGTTTCTTTTGTTTTTAATATATCCTAATAGGAAATATCTCACGAAGTATTTAGTATGACAAATAATGTCTGTAAGTTCTATAAATGTTCATCCGATCACATTCATAAGAGGGTAATTCTTACCAAGGCGATTGAGGTTACTGTTGATAATACTTAGAAAGATAACGTATGTAATTTTTGATATGTATGTATTAAAACAATTTACATACAAAATAATATTATAAATTAAAAATTTTCCTACTTGCCAAGTCCCAAAAACTGTATGCAAAAGATCGATTTAATATAGGAGATTGAAGAGAGCCCTAAGAGACAAGATTAATAGCGCCCGTAGCCGCTGCTCGGGCTTGATTGCATTTTGCCGCTTACAAGCTGGACACAGCTTGGCTTGACTAAACATAATGCCATTATATCCACCGGCAACATATCTTTTAATCGAAAATTGTTCTCTTCATGATGTATGTACCTTTTTCATAAAAAATAGTGCATTATGTTTAGCTTAAATATTCTTGACTAAGCGTTTATAATAAGTTCACCAAAAATAGAGTTTTCTGTTTGCACAAATAATACACCTAATTCAAATCTTACTCAAAACTTCATAGAGCTATATGCATTTAGTTACCTGACGAGAGCTAAAAACTAGCCAATTAGTTAAATCATTAAGAGATCATAGATTTAAGCTATTTAAAGAATGTTTCTTAGATGAAAGTAAAAATAAAACCGAATCGTTAATATGGTTTTCATCTTAGTAAATTAAAATAATTATCTTTCAACACTCCGTCAATAACAGCGAGGACGTAACACAAGGTTACTTTATCACCAATAAAACCCTATAATCTAAACGTATCTTTATTATTATAAAATTTAATAATTGATTGTAGATCGATCATTACACTAGGATAAACTTTTAGTAATAGATTTTAAAATTCACACTTGAATATTAAATCAAACACTTTGACTTCTTATCAAAAATAAAAGTTTATCGAAGGTAAAAACTAACTGTTTTGACGCATAGAATAAAATATTAGTAATGTATAAAGGAGAAGGGGTTTTCTAATGGACGGCAAATCTTCAAAATTATAAGACCAAAAGAGCTGAAATTTGGCATATGCTTATGTGCTCCCCTTGGGTCCTAGATGCGTACTAAGAAACGGTTTTACAAAATTCCTTTACAGTTACGCCCTATGGTAATTTAATGTTTTAATTTTAAACTATATGGAAGCTTATGAGGTTGTCATGGCAACCTTGAGGAGTACGAAAAATTAAATCCTAAATTCAAAGAAGTTTTTCTGTTTTTTCACGGGTGAAACCCGCTTGATCAGCTAGTTAATTATAATTTCAATACAAATAACCTGAAAAGAATTTTATAAAAAGGACAACATTAAAATATAAGCATTTCAATATCCCAACGATACGACTCGTCTTGAATCACTCCTCGAGTGAGCACTAGTGTGCCGGGCGCTCGTACTCCTCGAGTGAGCACTAGTGTGCCGGGTGCTCGTACTCCTCGAGTGAGCACTAGTGTGCCGGGTGCTCGTACTCCTCGAGTGAGCACTAGTGTGCCGGGTGCTCGTACTCCTCGAGTGAGCACTAGTGTGCCGGGCGCTCGTACTCCTCGAGTGAGCACTAGTGTGCCGGGTGCTCGTACTCCTCGAGTGAGCACTAGTGTGCCGGGTGCTCGTACTCCTCGAGTGAGCACTAGTGTGCCGGGCGCTCGTACTCCTCGAGTGAGCACTAGTGTGCCGGGTGCTCGTACTCCTCGAGTGAGCACTAGTGTGCCGGGCGCTCGTACTCCTCGAGTGAGCACTAGTGTGCCGGGCGCTCGTACTCCTCGAGTGAGCACTAGTGTGCCGGGTGCTCGTACTCCTCGAGTGAGCACTAGTGTGCCGGGTGCTCGTACTCCTCGAGTGAGCACTAGTGTGCCGGGTGCTCGTACTCCTCGAGTGAGCACTAGTGTGCCGGGCGCTCGTACTCCTCGAGTGAGCACTAGTGTGCCGGGTGCTCGTACTCCTCGAGTGAGCACTAGTGTGCCGGGTGCTCGTACTCCTCGAGTGAGCACTAGTGTGCCGCGTGCTCGCACTTGTAGACCACCAGGATTTACGGTTGGCGATGTAATACACTAACACGTGACGCGTCGAACAAACAATTTAAAACTTTGGCGTTAACCCTGGTTGTTTTTTGCAATCCGTGAGAGGGAGGGTGTGGAGTGTTGTGTGCGCGGGCTGTGTATGTAAGTTGCAGGGTTAACTGTTGAAAACGATTATTTGCCTGCCAATTCACCAAGAGACTTAGTCTTTCAATTTTTGCTTTTTGTAACAGTGAAGATCTCAGAAATCAGTGAAGTTGTACTTTTACTTTCTCCCCCCTATTCATAGTATATGGAGAAAGTATTTGTTTTCGTCAAAATTTTCGAATTTGAGTTGTTAGTGGATATATTTGTTTTAGTGCTCCCTGAATTCAAAAAAGTGGTTTTCGGCGTGGTGTCTGTCTGTGTGTGTGGATGCATGTGTGTGTGTGCGGATGTAAACAAAGCGAGAGACGACACCAGAGTGGTCCTTTTTTCATGAAATTTGGCATGTAGGTATAAAGCCGGCGTATCTCCAGGCGTATTTTTCATTTTTTTGAATTTTTGATATTTTAGGGTATTTACCCCATAAAAACCCATACATATTATAAAAATCCAAATTTCTCAAAAACGGCTCTAGCGATTTTTATAAAAAAATCATGGTTTTTAGTGCTTGAGATAACAAACAAAATGACACCAACCGCATGTCTGTAAAAATTCAGGTTCAGAAGTTATGGGAGTTTAAGTGTTAAAAAATTCATATTTTTCAAATTTCACAAAATCTGTAACCTCTTATGAAAATATACTTGCAACCTTTAAATACGACTTGAAAAACTAAATAATCCAGTATTTTGAATCATTAGTTTACGTCAACTGGTTGCGCAGTTAATTAATATTTTAGTTCGGTGGTAAACGCAGTACGTTGTCCAATGTTATTCTTATAGAAAATATTTAAAAACCGATTTCTAAATATTTACTAACCGATTTTGATCAAATCTGGTATATATCTGTGTGATAATTAATTGTTAATTTGTTTTATTTTACTATATAATTTTTCTGGTTTTAAATGACTAAGGGAGAAAGTATGTGTCAGTTTCCTGAGACCGTTTATTTTAACAACATCTGTGATACATGAACTGTATTGTGAATATTAATGTGGGTAGTAACATTGAATATGGACCTAGGTAGATCGGACGAGGCATTGTTGTCCTTGAAAATGGCGACTGCACCGGGTTCATGTTCTTGCCGCTAGGCGTCGCTGATCAGCCCCCCCATTCCCCCTTCCACTCCCCGCATCCCGCATCTCACTCCCTGTTCGGTTGGCGACTCTGAGAGATTCAATCATGGCGTCGTCGTTCATTTGCCTGCGCTAGCTACTTCAAACGCGCGGCGGCGACGGCGTACGGCTAACCTACTGCTGCATACTTCGTGGGATATCGACTGATCTAATCCTGTGATGGTTACGAACGTATAAAAATAACGCTGACCGTACTCGATGTGTTGTATTCTTAACCTTGCGAGGATTTTTCTTATTATACTACCGTTACCATATTACGCTACCATGATTTAATAAGTTGTAATTTTAATAAGCCAATAATTATACAGATAGAGGGATAAAAAAATAACTTTACCTCCTTTAACATTTCGCAATACTTCATAAATGTCATCTTATTTAATAATGTTTCTTAGCTAAAGTGTTATTTACAGTATTTACAATGAGCGGTGTTTTTCCTCTGATAGCCTACTGCAAAAAACAAAATAAATGATTTAGGTATCTCCATAAAAATAGGTATCAATAATAATATCTCTTATGAAATGTTTGAATAAATAAACAATACTTTAACTGTTGCGTATGGTTATGCTCATTTATTTGTTTGTAATTTTCCCTTATTCGCTGGTTTAAAATTCCTCACAAAAAACCAAACTTCCGCCCGAAAAATCATGCCCCCCCCCAAAAAATTTTGATGGGGCAGATTGCGCCATGCCCCCCCTTCTGGGCACCCCTGCTGTAGTCCACTATCTTCCCAAAACTGGCAAGTAGTATGTTTTTGCTTTGTAAATTATTGTTCTTAATAACTTGCCTAAGAGTTTTTTTTGATTATTTGAGTTGTATACAGTGCTGGATTTGTCACTAGGCCCGGAAAGCCCGGGATTAGGGTCGCGCGCAGACTGTTTATCATAGCATGGCTTTTGTTAAGTAAGAAAAATTCCCAAATGAAATCATCGGAGGCTTCCAAAACGGTAATGAGAGATTTAACTTCTTTGGAATTATACCTTAAAGTTAAATCAACACAACTGGTCCATAACAAACTTGACTTTTCTTACAGCTATCCTGTCATGGGTTAAGCTAATATAGATAATGTTAATTTTATATATTTAAAGTGAGTCAACAAATTTATTTTACAACCAATACTCTGGAATAATAAATAGGTACAATGTTTGTTCAATTTCTTACTTTCACCTATAAGCAGTTTTAAAATTTCAGAGTGTTTGTCCAAATTTTAAAATTTTGTTTCGTTTTAAATGTTACATATTTGAATATGCGGTTAACTTTTAGGCCTGTGGATACCTTATACAGTAATAAAAATTAACTTTATCAATCAAATAGTATTTAATGAATTCTCAATTTGAATAAAAATCAGTATTACTCAACAAGTCAAAACTATTTTTTTTTAATTAATCTCTGTGGAATTGTGCACTAGAAATTTGCACTTTGTACCTGCATAATTTTACTAGTCAACCCGCACTACACAAAGTAATGATATCGCTATCAGCACGTTTCTGTCGCCTCTTTTATAATAAAAAAAGTAGGCCTATATACAATTTTCCAATTCTCTCTTCGTCACCCTTAACTCCGTGGGCAGCCATAAACAACATTAACCTAAAAAGGCTACACTTTAATGAACTTAACAAATTGATCGTTTTTTTGTTCTTACCTTAAGATATCGTTGGAGGCTTTTTCATGAAAATCGCACTATATTCACATATAACTTTAGTAAAGTCAGGGAACAATAACAGCACATCTAATACATCACAAAACGTTGTTAGAATGACAAAGACATAGGACTGCAAATAAAGCAGACCATGTGTTGAGATGCGCGCGCAAGTTGTTCTGATATGGGATGCCACCTCAACGCTCCTTGCGGAGTTAATCACAACATTTACCTTAGCGATAATGGAGTACTTTTAAAGATTCGTCCTTTCAGAACAGGGGTGCTCACAAGGAGGGCCATGGTGCAAATTGAGCCATGAAAGATGTTAAGGGGCGGGAAAATTTTGAGGTTGAAAAATAAATAAATACTTAACAATTAATGGAATAGTAGCCGGACAGATGCAGGGCTGGATTTACATATTTTTCATCCAATTTTTAGATATGGCTTGTTTTATATGGAAATAGATCCAAAGTTAATGATTTATTAATTCTTCAGACAAAAGCAGATAGAGTATTTATTATCTGCACAAAATTATTTTTGCACTGTCATTAGTGTTTGTAAAATATGTATTTTGTCACAAGTACTCCCGAAAACAGATTGCGGGATTTCGAGACGCGATCGAATTTGCCCCCAAGTTGTCAGTCGTCAGCTCTGGGGTTAGTGGCGTTCGTAGCGGATGACGGGATCGTTTGAAGTTGCCGCACCCGCTGGCGCCATCAGGTGAGCTTGCTGGGTTGCTACCCTTTCCAGACCAACAGCGCGCTCTGCTCCGCGGCCGCCGCACAGTGGGGTATTTGTCTAATCCAGCCGGAGAAAAAATATTTTCCAGGGCGGCAAATTTCCAAATCCGCCTCTGGACAGATGTCTTTAGTTTACTGATGTTTAAAATGTAAAATAAAGGGAATGAGATTAAGAAACCACATAAGGAGTCAAAACCCTTGTTTCAATAAGCAGATCAATGGATGGCTATCAAACGCAGTCTGAGCAATGAGAGTGTTTTTTGGCCACGTTGGGCTAAGATTACAAGCCTCGCAGGTGGCCTGATGTGGTAAAAAAACCCGGTCATATCGTTGAAAAAATTTCCTCGACAAGCGTTCGAAGACAAATTAATTCGCCTTAAATTATTGTAACCTTAATTGTAAGCTTTTTATAGTAAGAATGATTAAAGATTATTTATTAACAATAAACGATTATGTATGAGTAAAATATAGTCAATTTAAAATATAACAGTATATGATTTTCCTTTAGGTAACTAAGCTTTGCATGAAATTATCGAAATATTACAATTATCTCAACAGCGTGTTTTCATATTCAATAGTAAAAACAACATTGTACGGAAATAGCTTAATAGTGTTATGACCTCTTCAAATCTATGTAAAAAATCTCGTTTAAATGTAACTGGAAAATAATGTACATTTGAAAATAGATTATATAGGTAAATATAATTTTATTGTACGTTAGTAATTATGAATTACAATATTACAAAATGTTTTGTCGCTCATAATTCGCCAAAACTCGGATTTGCGGCGTCGGCGACACGGCCAATATGAGCGGCGGGGCGGGACGTTGATGCGGGGCGGGTGCGGGGAGGGGAAGGAGTCGAGAGCCCAGTCGCCATAATGACGCAGCCGTCTAACGTACGAATCCGCCATTAGTTCTCATCCCTGCCGCAGCCGCGCCACCTGTCACGTCGCCAAGAGCGGCTAGTTCCATGTTCTTCACGCTGGAGCGCGCCAATTGTGGCTCGTTCAATGCCAACAATACCTCGTCCGATCTAGATGTGTAAAATCAATGGTAGTAATCAAACAAGTGATTGATGAAAGAGACATGAAAACTGGTTAGTTCTGTAACATTCTAAACTCTCATATGAGCAATGTTTGCTTGCTTGCTTGTATGTTTGCGATTTGGTATTGGTATTGGTATTGGTATTTGATACAGATCTCTGGGATAGCCCAGCTAATGTATCATTGAATGGGAGAGGGAGGGAGATTTGGAGAAGAGTGATGTAGCCCCATACATCAGGGAGAGGTTGGGGTGAGAAAGGCATATTATGCTGGTTCAGAAAAGGTAGATTCTTGAGTTTTCTGTCTGCTCAAACCCTTCACCACGCCCTAGAACAGATGTCAGTTTCTTTTTTTCACCCTTTGAAGTGTTGTTGGTCATGCACCAAACAGTGGCCCATTGTTAGTTGGTACCACATTGAGCAACCTGTTTTTTTGGTTTTTTGTTTTGAAGCCAAGCAATCGTGTGAGCGTGTGGGCATGCATTGGTGTTGTTCAGTGTTTGGGTTCGTGTGTGTGGGTCAGTGCGTATGTGTTTTGTTGTTTCTCAGTTTGGAGTTGATCTTTTCAATTGTTGGCCCTGGGTGTCAGATGTCATTGTGATTTGTTTGTGGTTGGCTGGTGCTGTTGTGGCGTGTCGAGGTGGTGGCTGTTTTATTGTTGAGAGTCGTCTGAGCTGACGTAGTCAGAAGTTGGTTGGTCAGGCGGTTCGAAGATTTGGTTGGACCACCAGTTGTTTGCTGTGTTTGTTCCTGAAATCACGGTTTGGTCGTGTGTTGTTCTGGTTTCCCCCCATGTTTTGAGAGTGAAGGAAGTTTGTAAAGACATGATGTGTTAGTAGGACACCCAAAGGTCACAGATAGTTGACAGAAGAGTTTCTGATCCCTGAGCCAACACTTACTATTTCTAAATACTTATGTGTGGGCGGTGTTTTGTGGGGGAGAGTTTTTGTGTTCTTTGTGCTGTATCGCTTTCGTGATTCTGGTGCGGTACATTTCCCTAGAAATGTTTGATGCAGCAGAGCCGTCGGGCCAGGACCATCGGATTAGTCGAGACTCCATTGGTATCGGCTCATGGAACAGATAAAATACAGGTATTAGACATCTGTAATGGTGAGATTTTGACACCGCCTCTGGCTAGGCACCTGGCTGTGCAATGGTGCCTTACCCAGCCCCGGGTGAGTGCGCCACTAGTCGCAACCAGCAGTGCCGGGGGGCCACTTGTATGTTTGCGATTTAACTAAAAACTGTTTAGGACCATCTCAATAATGGCTCCTAAATTTCCTCCTTAGTCTGTACTTGGCTCAAAGACATGTTATATGCAGAAACAAAGGAACTGTAAACAAAGTGAAGAATAATTCTAACAGCCGTTTGCAAACAGAGAACATGCGGGTTTAAGACAGCATGGGGTACTTAGTATAAATCAGCAATGCTCGGTTTACCGTATACAACTAATTTATTTAACGAGATATAGGACTAGTCACACGACACGGCCAACCAGGACTGTGCTGGGTACAACGGCTGGCGAGGGTTGGGTATGGCTGGTCACCATTTCAAGCAATCTATTATAATATATTAAACTTCATTTGTTTTTTATTATTAATAACTAAATTGGTAAGACGTCAACGAAGAGTTTATGTGCGCGTATTCATAAAAACATCATAACTCTATAAAACTAAAATTTTAAATTCAATTTTTTCTAAATTTTAGATTCATATTATATATTTAGGAAATTTATATTTTTTAACACATAAATGACAAGTATTGCATATAAAGTCTACTGAGTTAGCAAATTTCAGCTTAGAGATTCAGTGTCAATGATTCGGGAATATAGGCCTAGGAATTTTTGGGGATCCCCTTCAATTGAATTGCCTTTTCATTGGCTGATAATGGCTTTTTTAATCAGACACAACCTGTTCACATTGCAAGACTATTTTTATTCATTCATGCTATTTATGTATTAGGAAATAGTTTAGATGGATGGATTAATTTGTATTAGATATCTACTTGTAAAAGCACTGTTGTTATTGCGTTGCATTTTTTTTGCTTGCAGCAAATTATATTGTTCAGGGTTTGAATGATACTTAACGTTTGTACTTAGTAAGTTATACAACCTTTAGTTTTGAAGTTGTATGTTGTGTTAGTTCTAAGGTTATATATAATCATTAGATAGATTATAAACATAATGCGCCATAATCATCCTTCACTCATCTGTCATTCATACTTGGCTTAAAATACCTGGTTAGGTCGCCATTTCAAGAAAAGTATTTAAGTATAAGTATCTGAAATATGTTGCATATTAAAATATCATGTTTTCTAATTGCACTAACTTTAAGATATCAAGAATATGTCGTTCCACAACGTGCATTGTTTTGACGAACTCGTATTTAAAAAGTAATACTATTTAATCAAAGTAACCCTAAAATAATACACTTAGAATTCGTTTTAGCGAATTTCCGATATAGGGAAGAAGCTATTACCGTAGGTCTCATGGTAAGACTTAAGCCCGAGACCATGTTAACTTTTCGTTTTGGGACACCCAGAAGCAAAAAACACCATTCGTTCGAATTTATATATATGTATCTGTTAGCACGATAGCGGCTGTAAAAATGGTCCGATTTTTATGAAATTTGGTACAGACGTGTAAAGTGGTAATGAATTGGACGAGTTCGTGAACCAGCCCGATCGGACCACCGGAAGGGGGGTTAAAGGGGTATAAACCCCCCAAAAAATGTTTTTTTTTGGGTTTTCACATAGAAAAATAAATATAATCCAATTTCGGTTAGTACCATTGAATTCAGCTGAAAACAATTAGCATTTCAAACCATTGCTCTATGTCCATTGGTTACCGAGATACTGAAAATGGTAAACACAGTACATTGTCCCAATGTTAACCATATGGGAAATAAGTAACATTCTATACCTCGCTTATTTCTCAACTTATCTTAATAAAACTTGGTTTGTGGCTTCATATAGATGATATCTAATGTATATTAGTCTAGAATCCCAGATACTTCCATTTTTATGGCAGCAAACCTGCACTCATTCCCCATGTTATCCTTATGGGAAATAACAAAATGCTATATCTTCCTTATTTCTCAACATATCTTGATAATACCTGGTATATGACTTCTTCTAGTTCAGATCTACTTATTGAATTAAAATCACCCGGTTTTAACACACCTGTCGCAGCAAACCTGCATACTCATTCCCCACGTTATTCTTATGGAGCTTAAAAACCTAACAAATCTTGCTATTTTGGATTGAAATTTGTACTTTGCAATTGAAATTCGCTGAGTATGCAGTGGGGTTTTTTATTTTTCTTATTAAAAGCTGGATTTAATTTTAATTTAATAGTTGTTGAAATTTACATACTCTTGTATAGTCTGTATTAATTAAATATCTCTGATAGTGTTATGAGAATGAGCGCTTCTCATTCTAAAATAATGTAGATTCATGGAATAGGCAGAATATTTTACTACTAGGGGCCCCATGCGCAAATTGCGCATTTTAAAATTATTATTTTTGATTCTTAAGAAACTCGCCTACGATAAGAAGAAGTAGGAGAAATATTTACTAAACAGGCGAACACCTTCGCCAACAATGGATGTGTATTGTTTGATTAAGCTTCTCTTACTGTAATATGACGCATGCTAATGCTTTAAATGTTGAACGGCAATAAAGAATTATTTGATTTGATTTGATTTGATTTGACACTATGATGGATATTAAAACTTAAATACCAAAACTCGATTCAAAGCCTGCAAAAACTCTTCTGTTTAAAGGTCCTTTCAAATGTGTTTTTGGTTTTTCAAGTTTTCTGCGCGTTAAAGCTTTGAACTCGCCGTTATTACTCAAGTTAACCTTTCAAGTGTAATTTAAAGGTCTGACATAAACAAATAAAAGCTTAGCTGAAAAATACACACACATTGTTCATCGCCTTAGCATTAGGTATTTTAATTTGTCTTCTGGCACAACAGTAGTATACTGGAAGTTTTTGTTCGCGTATTCATGCCCTAACATCTTCTTTACGTTGCTTCAAGTAGATAGGTGGTGCAGTGTCCCTCTGATGTTCTATCAGTCTCTGTCTTTCGGCAGTTCTCTGTTCTTGACAAAGGTTACGTATGTTTTTCGCTAATCTCATCGACTCGGTTTTCTCTTGCCTTCCACTTCTTTCTGCACCATTAAGAATGATTTTCCTACCTCAATTAGTCTACAATTGCCAAAAGAGTGTCCCATTTAAGAATTAGTTTTCATCAAATGAATCAAATCTTGTAGACTTTCTATTTTTGTTTACAATCTGACTTACGTTAAAAATCGATCTAAAGGTAATCAGCTGTTAAATTACAATCACATTTTAAAACCATGTTAACGCAAGTTGCTCAGCACTGGAGCGTTGAAAGCGCCCTCTAGAAATAAATCAAAGGCTTGGGGGTCGAAGCCGTAAAATAAATGCCTATTTTAATTATCAGTCGCCGGTGCGCTAAATTATAGGCTTTAAAATGACACCTCAATCGTCAAAATCGGTTAAGTAGGATGGCTGAAAAAGGGATCTAACAAAAAAAACCTTATTGTATTAAGTATATAGATGTTTTAACTATTTTTATTGCTCTCCCAATAATTAATTTGATATTCTAATCAAGCCAGTGCGTAAATACTGCTCAGAAAGTCTATTTATACAATGTCATTATTTAAGTAAGAGCTCAGATAAAATCATAGGCGAATAAGCTGCAGTACTATGGATTTTTTTTGTTAGGTGGTGGAATGTGTTGCGTTTTTGTTTTCCTCTAAGCCAATTTTTATTTTTGGTTGCCACCGAGACAACCCGGGACTTTGGAAAAAATAAAGGGTAAGCTTGGGCTTCAAACTCAGTTGTTGTTTGACGCCGGTGTTAGCAGGGCGTGTGTCGGTAGGTTCTTGTAGCGCCAGCAGTCACGGCAGGTGTGTCTGAGTACTGTCACGTGACGCGGCTAACGTTGGGTAAGCTTGGGCTTCTAACTCAGTTGTTGTTCGACGCCGGTGTTAGCAGCGCGTGTGTCAGTAGGTTCTTGTAGCGCCAGCAGTCACGGCAGGTGTGTCTGAGTACTGTCACGTGACGCGGCTAACGTTGGGTAAGCTTGGGCTTCTAACTCAGTTGTTGTTCGACGCCGGTGTTAGCAGCGCGTGTGTCAGTAGGTTCTTGTAGCGCCAGCAGTCACGGCAGGTGTGTCTGAGTACTGTCACGTGACGCGGCTAACGAAGGGTAAGCTTGGGCTTCTAACTCAGTTGTTGTTCGACGCCGGTGTTACCAGTGCGTGTGTCAGTAGGTTCTTGTAGCGCCAGCAGTCACGGCAGGTGTGTCTGAGTACTGTCACGTGACGCGGCTAACGTAGGGTAAGCTTGGGCTTCTAACTCAGTTGTTGTTCGTCGCCGGTGTTAGCAGTGCGTGTGTCAGTAGGTTCTTGTAGCGCCAGCAGTCACGGCAGGTGTGTCTGAGTACTGTCACGTGACGCGGCTAACGTAGGTAAGCTTGGGCTTCTAACTCAGTTGTTGATCGTCGCCGGTGTTAGCAGTGCGTGTGTCAGTAGGTTCTTGTAGCGCCAGCAGTCACGGCAGGTGTGTCTGAGTACTGTCACGTAACGCGGCTAACGTTGGGTAAGCTTGGGCTTCAAACTCAGTTGTTGTTCGTCGCCGGTGTTAGCAGTGCGTGTGTCAGTAGGTTCTTGTAGCGCCAGCAGTCACGGCAGGTGTGTCTGAGTACTGTCACGTGACGCGGCTAACGTAGGGTAAGCTTGGGCTTCAAACTCAGTTGTTGTTCGTCGCCGGTGTTAGCAGTGCGTGTGTCGGTAGGTTCTTGTAGCGCCAGCAGTCACGGCAGGTGTGTCTGTGTACTGTCACGTGACGCGGCTAACGTAGGGTAAGCTTGGGCTTCAAACTCAGTTGTTGTTCGTCGCCGGTGTTAGCAGGGCGTGTGTCGGTAGGTTCTTGTAGCGCCAGCAGTCACGGCAGGTGTGTCTGAGTACTGTCACGTGACGCGGCTAACGTAGGGTAAGCTTGGGCTTCTAACTCAGTTGTTGTTCGTCGCCGGTGTTAGCAGTGCGTGTGTCGGTAGGTTCTTGTAGCGCCAGCAGTCACGGCAGGTGTGTCTGAGTACTGTCACGTGACGCGGCTAACGTAGGGTAAGCTTGGGCTTCTAACTCAGTTGTTGTTCGTCGCCGGTGTTAGCAGTGCGTGTGTCGGTAGGTTCTTGTAGCGCCAGCAGTCACGGCAGGTGTGTCTGAGTACTGTCACGTGACGCGGCTAACGTAGGGTAAGCTTGGGCTTCTAACTCAGTTGTTGTTCGTCGCCGGTGTTAGCAGTGCGTGTGTCAGTAGGTTCTTGTAGCGCCAGCAGTCACGGCAGGTGTGTCTGAGTACTGTCACGTGACGCGGCTAACGTAGGGTAAGCTTGGGCTTCTAACTCAGTTGTTGTTCGTCGCCGGTGTTAGCAGTGCGTGTGTCAGTAGGTTCTTGTAGCGCCAGCAGTCACGGCAGGTGTGTCTGAGTACTGTCACGTGACGCGGCTAACGTAGGGTAAGCTTGGGCTTCTAACTCAGTTGTTGTTCGTCGCCGGTGTTAGCAGTGCGTGTGTCAGTAGGTTCTTGTAGCGCCAGCAGTCACGGCAGGTGTGTCTGAGTACTGTCACATGACGCGGCTAACATAGGGTAAGCTTGGGCTTCTAACTCAGTTGTTGTTCGTCGCCGGTGTTAGCAGGGCGTGTGTCAGTAGGTTCTTGTAGCGCCAGCAGTCACGGCAGGTGTGTCTGAGTACTGTCACGTGACGCGGCTAACGTTGGGTAAGCTTGGGCTTCTAACTCAGTTGTTGTTCGTCGCCGGTGTTAGCAGGGCGTGTGTCAGTAGGTTCTTGTAGCGCCAGCAGTCACGGCAGGTGTGTCTGAGTACTGTCACGTGACGCGGCTAACGTTGGGTAAGCTTGGGCTTCTAACTCAGTTGTTGTTCGTCGCCGGTGTTAGCAGGGCGTGTGTCAGTAGGTTCTTGTAGCGCCAGCAGTCACGGCAGGTGTGTCTGAGTACTGTCACGTGACGCGGCTAACGTAGGGTAAGCTTGGGCTTCTAACTCAGTTGTTGTTCGACGCCGGTGTTAGCAGCGCGTGTGTCAGTAGGTTCTTGTAGCGCCAGCAGTCACGGCAGGTGTGTCTGAGTACTGTCACGTGACGCGGCTAACGTAGGGTAAGCTTGGGCTTCTAACTCAGTTGTTGTTCGTCGCCGGTGTTAGCAGTGCGTGTGTCAGTAGGTTCTTGTAGCGCCAGCAGTCACGGCAGGTGTGTCTGAGTACTGTCACGTGACGCGGCTAACATAGGGTAAGCTTGGGCTTCTAACTCAGTTGTTGTTCGTCGCCGGTGTTAGCAGGGCGTGTGTCAGTAGGTTTTTGTAGCGCCAGCAGTCACGGCAGGTGTGTCTGAGTACTGTCACGTGACGCGGCTAACGTTGGGTAAGCTTGGGCTTCTAACTCAGTTGTTGTTCGTCGCCGGTGTTAGCAGTGCGTGTGTCGGTAGGTTCTTGTAGCGCCAGCAGTCACGGCAGGTGTGTCTGAGTACTGTCACGTGACGCGGCTAACATAGGGTAAGCTTGGGCTTCTAACTCAGTTGTTGTTCGTCGCCGGTGTTAGCAGGGCGTGTGTCAGTAGGTTCTTGTAGCGCCAGCAGTCACGGCAGGTGTGTCTGAGTACTGTCACGTGACGCGGCTAACGTTGGGTAAGCTTGGGCTTCTAACTCAGTTGTTGTTCGTCGCCGGTGTTAGCAGGGCGTGTGTCAGTAGGTTCTTGTAGCGCCAGCAGTCACGGCAGGTGTGTCTGAGTACTGTCACGTGACGCGGCTAACGTTGGGTAAGCTTGGGCTTCTAACTCAGTTGTTGTTCGTCGCCGGTGTTAGCAGTGCGTGTGTCGGTAGGTTCTTGTAGCGCCAGCAGTCACGGCAGGTGTGTCTGAGTACTGTCACGTGACGCGGCTAACGTTGGGTAAGCTTGGGCTTCTAACTCAGTTGTTGTTCGTCGCCGGTGTTAGCAGTGCGTGTGTCAGTAGGTTCTTGTAGCGCCAGCAGTCACGGCAGGTGTGTCTGAGTACTGTCACGTGACGCGGCTAACGTAGGGTAAGCTTGGGCTTCTAACTCAGTTGTTGTTCGTCGCCGGTGTTAGCAGTGCGTGTGTCGGTAGGTTCTTGTAGCGCCAGCAGTCACGGCAGGTGTGTCTGAGTACTGTCACGTGACGCGGCTAACGTAGGGTAAGCTTGGGCTTCTAACTCAGTTGTTGTTCGTCGCCGGTGTTAGCAGTGCGTGTGTCAGTAGGTTCTTGTAGCGCCAGCAGTCACGGCAGGTGTGTCTGAGTACTGTCACGTGACGCGGCTAACATAGGGTAAGCTTGGGCTTCTAACTCAGTTGTTGTTCGTCGCCGGTGTTAGCAGGGCGTGTGTCAGTAGGTTCTTGTAGCGCCAGCAGTCACGGCAGGTGTGTCTGAGTACTGTCACGTGACGCGGCTAACGTAGGGTAAGCTTGGGCTTCTAACTCAGTTGTTGTTCGTCGCCGGTGTTAGCAGTGCGTGTGTCGGTAGGTTCTTGTAGCGCCAGCAGTCACGGCAGGTGTGTCTGTGTACTGTCACGTGACGCGGCTAACGTAGGGTAAGCTTGGGCTTCTAACTCAGTTGTTGTTCGACGCCGGTGTTAGCAGTGCGTGTTGACGGTGTATTTACTTACAACGCCAGCAGTCACGGGTGTGTTATTGTTCTTCATCACGTGAACTATTGAACCTTAGGTTAAACCCTTTTGTTGATGCTTCATCTGCCGCCACTGTGGATAAATCTTTCTCTCAACGTCAGTTATATAAAGGTAAGAATGTTCAGAAATGGAAATGACATTCGCTATTTAATAGGTGTAGTATGGTAATCTAAGAATTTCGCTAAGGCATTTAACCAACATTATAACCCTTCTAAATAACAATATTACTGCAGTAACCTTTTTCCGATTTGTAACATTTTATATTAAAAACAAAAGTATTTAAATAAAAGGCGAAAATTTTAATTGTCGTATCTTACAATAATAATATTAATAATTTAATCTTCATTAATTCTTTTATTGCTCGCAAGCGCAGTTCTATTACAACGCAGTGCTATTATGTTTCTCACTCTAGCTCAATAATAATAGTAATAATAATAACAGTAATAGCGAAGCATATTTTTCAGTTAAACTTGATATCTTAAGAACATTGAAACTGAAATCAAATATACTTTCACTATGTTTATTTAATGCCTTCAAACTTTGGCAATCTTAGGTATAAGGTTTTCTTTTTGAGGGGGCGGGTGAAGGAACAACGTTTCATAGCAGTGTAAAACGTCTTTTGGTCAAACTGTGAATTTTTCTTCTTAGGAAACTTGACTTGATGTCCAATGATGAGGTCTACAGTCTGACCACATGAACTCAAAACAGTTGTAACGCAGTTACTGGGTTTGATCATCGATATGTGGCAATTGAGTTCGACAAGATTGCTTCAAATAAGGTTGTATTGGTACATTGAAAAATAACAATATTGGAGGGGTAACAAACGAAACGTAATGGTAACAGTTTTATTTAGCTTTGGTTTTTCTTAGGTAAGTACTCAGATTTTAAATTTGATAAATACCCCTTTGCAGCAGACCTGCATACTCAGCGAATTTCAAATGCAAGTCAACATATTTCAACCAAACAGCGAGATTAGACATGTTTTTGTAAGCTCCATAAGAATAACATGGGGAATGAGTATGCAGGTTTGCTGCTACATGTATATTAAAACTGGGTGGTTTTAGTTAAATATTTATTAGATCTGAACTAGGAGAAGCCATTTACCAAGTTTTATCAAGATATGTTGAGAAATAAGTGAGATATAGCATTTTATTTATTTCCCAAAAGATTAACATTGGGACAACGTTCTGTGTTTACCACTTTCAATATCTTGTTAACCAATGGACAGTGATTCAAAATACTAAATTGTTTGTTTTTTTCAAGCTGAATTCAATGGTGGCAACAAAATTGGATTATTTTTATTTTTCTATGTAAAAAACACAAAAAACCCATTTTTTGGGTGTTTACCCCCCCTTCCGGGGGTCCGATCGAGCTGGTTCACGAACTCGTCCGAGTGATTACCACTTTACACGTCTTAACCAAATTTCATTACGATCGCACCATATTTACGGCCGTTATCGTGTTAACAGACATATATATATATATATATATATATATATACATATATATATATATATATATATATATATATATATTAAAGAGAGTGTAAAATGTAACCTTATAATTAAATACATATATAAAATAAATATACAAAGATCATATGTTTAAAATTCAAAAAAGTATAAATTAAATTAAATTGTATAGATAAGTAGAAATTTGTCGTTATATATATATTTGTCCTTGTTTCTTATTTATGTCCATGATTTTGTCAAAGATTGGATTTCGTCTGTCAATTTGCATTATATTAAGAATGTTGTTTGGTTCTGTTTTTTTATGTCTGTAAATATGAAACTCTTCGTATACATTCATTTTTTCTCCTTTTTTCATTATATTTAAAACGTCCATATTTTCATTAATAGTTTTGTATTCATGATCTGTGTCAAGGATGTGTTCTGCAAATGATGATTTTTGTGTGGTTAAATTACATGATTTTATTGCTTGTATATGTTCTTTGTATCTGCAATTGAATCTACGTCCTGTTTGTCCAATGTATATTTTAGGGCATTGGTGACATTTTAATTTATAGATACCACTTTGGTCACATATATTAGCTTGTTGGTTGTTTTTTGGATTACTTAGTCTTTGTATCATTTTGAATGTGTTATTTTTTGTCCTATAGCTTACTTTCATAGGTGATCCTTCAAATGTTTTTCTTAAAGCTTTATTTAATATTGTATTGTAAGGACGACATATGTATTCATTTTTGTTGTATTTTTTACTATCAAAATTATTTTTCATTTAATCAACATTTTATCAATCATTTTTGATTTATATCCGTTTTTCACTGCTAAAGTTTTAATGGTACTTTTTTCACTTTCAAAATCTTCTTTCTCCATTGGTACTTTTAAAAGTCTGTGTATCATCGATCTGAAGCTTGCTGTTTTTTGTTGCCAGGGATGGTTTGATGATGCAGGTATTATTAAATCGGTTTGGGTATTTTTACGGTATATCTTAAATAAAGCTTTTTACAATACGATATTAAATAAAGCTTTAAGAAAAACATTTGAAGGATCACCTATGAAAGTAAGCTACAGGACAAAAAATAGCACATTCAAAATGATACAAAGACTATGTAATCCAAAATACCCCTGTTGCAGCAAACCTGCATACTCAGCGAATTTCCAGTGCAAAACAACATATTTCAATCCAACATAGCGATATTTGACATGTTTTTGTAAGCTCCATAAGAATAACATGGGGAATGAGTATGCAGGTTTGCTGCTACGGGTATATTAAAACTGGGTGGTTTTAATTCAATATTTTGTAGGTCTGAACTAGGAGAAGCCATTTACCAAGTTTTATCATGATATGTTGAGAAATAAGCGATTTATAGAATTTTACTTATTTCCCATAAGGTTAACATTGGGACAACGTACTGTGTTTATCACTTTCAATATCTCGGTAACTAATGGACATAGTGATTCAAAATACTAAATTGTTTGTTTTTTTGAGCTGAATTCAATGATGCCAACAAATATTTGATTATTTTTATTTTTCTATGTAAAAAACTAAAAAAACTCCATTTTTGGGGGGGTTAACCCCCCTTTACCCTCCCTTCCGGTAGTCCGATTGGGCTGAATTACGAACTTGTTCGAATAATTACTACTTTACACATCCATGCCAAATTTCATTAAGATTGGACCATTTTTACGCGAGTAATCGTGCTTAAAGACACACACACACATATATATATATATATATATATATATATATATATATATATATTTATGAAAATGAACGAATAGTGTTTTTTGCTTCTGGGGGCCCCAAAACGAAAAGTTATTATGGTATCAGCCTTAGGTCTTACCATGAGTACTACGGTAACAGCTTCTTCCCTGTAGGGGAAATTCGCTAAAAACGACCAAAACGACCAACAAGCTAATATATATGACCAAAGTGGTATCTATAAATTAAAATGTCACCAATGCCCTAAAATATACATTGGACAAACAGGACGTAGCTTCAATTGCATATACAAAGAACATATACAAGCAATAAAATCATGTAATTTAACCACACAAAAATCATCATTTGCAGAACACATCCTTGACACAGATCATGGATACAAAACTATTAATGAAAATATGGACGTTTTAAATATAATGAAAAAAGGAGAAAAAATGAATGTATACGAAGAGTTTCATATTTACAGACATAAAAAAAACAGAACTAAACAACATTCATAATATAATGCAAATTGACAGACAAAATCCAATCTTTGACGAAATCATGGACATAAATAAGAAATAAGGACAAATATATATATAACGACAAATTTCTACATATCTATACAATTTAATTTTAATTTATACTTTTTTGAATTTTAAACATATGATCTTTGTATATTTATTTTATATATGTATTTAATTTTAAGGTTACATTTTGCACACTTTGGAATAATTTCCGAAACGCGTTGTGTATAATAAAATGTTAAAAAAAGGGTACTTAAGGAATTTCTTTCTCTATTTAATTACAATAGTAGCCCTAGAAGTGAACATTAAAATAATATACATATATATATATATATATATATATATATATATATATATTAGTTTTTCTTTAAGAAAAGCGTTTTTTGCTTCTGGGGGCCCCAAAATGAAAAGTTGACATGGTCTCGGGCTTAGGTCTTACCATGAGACCTACGGTAATAGCTTATTCCTATAAGGAAATTCTCTAAAACCAAACCCGTTCATATATTTTCTAGGTATCGAATTTTTAAATTGCTGAACGCCAGGAATCTAACTCGCAACCCTTTAGCCCAAGCCGCTAACCGTTAAGAACACACACACACCCAGCAACAGGCATCAATACATGCCTACTTAAGAAATCAACCAAGTAGTGGCCTAGTGCTTCCGTTGCAATCCAATCGTTCTCTGGAATATATTACTGCTATACAATTCTTTAAATAAAAATGTCGTTATACCAACCCATATTTGTTACGTGTCAGATATTTTCTAAAATTAATTATCAATGTCTGTGACTATTAAACTATCCTAAATTGTGTCTTACAGTTGTTACTTATATTAAAATATACATGTAAAATAGCGGGTGTGGGTGCCCCAATAACTCGGGGAGGCTTAACGCCCTCAGGTCAGTAACATTTTCCAGTGTAAAAAAATATGAAACACGGTTGTTTATCAAGTGGTTGGTTTGTTGGACATATACAATGTAACGTAACTTAAACATTTTAATATATAAAATACACAGATTATGATTACTGTATATAAAAATATGAGCAAAGTTTGTAAGAAAACTTCTTAAAATTCAATAACTTCTGTGATCAGGTTTCCCTCGGGTCCACGAATGCAAGTATCGAATATAGGCGAGTGCTTGACTCTCATACGATCGAGGATCACAGGCCGGTGTTGCTTACACTTACTCTCCTTTGACTTCAAAGCGCCTTTTAGAGGGCCTTTCGGACGGTTATAAGTTGCAAAGACTGACAGTAAACATCTGTGACACGACCAACGATATTGGGCTTTCTTTAGCTAAATCCAATAGTTCGACAACGCAAGCAGTTTTACCGCAAATAGTTTTCTGCTCTGCATCACACTCAGTCATACTTCATACATACATGCATATCCTTTTCTTCATAGGCCGTCATCACTGAGGCACTGAAGGCGTCATAGTGTCCCAATTGGCTAGGATCACTGATCTTAGGCTAGGCTTCATTTGAGGTATGCTTACCATAGGTTTTAAAAAGTAATTAATTTTAAACGGTTAACAAGTATTCTATTCCAATCCAACTCTTCTTTCTATATAAAGAATAGTTTCCATTGTTCTCTTTATATTTTCATAAAAAAATAATACAAAGTGAGGAATTGTTTAAGAAGACTTATCATCAATAGGAATATGGCAAGTAATTTTTCCAGTGGGCTGCGAAATTGGCAATGTACTGCGGAAGTAAAAGATTTAACGTCAACACTCAGCCATCGTTAATGTAGATGATTAACTACGAGACTATTTTACTTCTCAGTTTTATCGAGCAATAAAACTTATTTGTGAGGGGTTGACAACAAACAAGATGATAAATTTATACAAAACCATGAAATTGGGGCATTGAAGTGTTATTATGATTGGAAAAAATGGGGCCCAATAACAATGCTAAAATCACCGATGTTGAACAATATTTTGATTATAACTATTGCATTCCTTTCGAATAAAACAAAATATAAAATAATTCCCTGAACGCTCTTAGTTATTTCAGGTAGGGTTATCATCGTTGAAACTGTGTTTACCTTCTTACAGACAGACAGACGAACATTGCTCCCAGAATAACCGCTTTTCGGGTTTAAGAAGTAAAACTAATATTTACATCGTAATCTCTATGTTCATGCTGCGATCAGAGATAAAGAATATAAATACAACGTGATTGTTGAAAATGGCTTTTCAGTAATCTGTACATTTAAAACTCATTAGTAAAATACCATACTTCATGGAATTAAAATACTAACCATTACACCCGAAAGTCTTTGTTAGTATTAGTTGAAATGTATAATAATTACTCTAGAATTCATAAAATTAAGTTAGACTTAAATATTAATATTACATCAAAGTTGAATAATTCAATCATCAAGAGTGAGAAGTAAAATTGACTTTCATATGTTTATTATTTTATATTCACCCTATATTTAATTTTTTAACATACCTAGATATTAAGAATTCACAAAGAATATGATTGCAAAAAAAATCAGAGAGAAAACTAGCAAAATAGAAAATCAATAAAACTTCAAACCATCAATAGCTATCATCAGAAAATGATGGCTAAAATGTATAAATTTTACATTATACTTTCGCTGAATGAAGTACTCTGTACGAAATAATGAAAGGGTTCATCACAGAGCTTAACTTAAGTAAAGGCGAGTGACTGATGTTCTTAGATGCTCAATTTGGTCTCAGCAGGAATGTGTGATGTATTTGAAGAACCTGAGTGGAAACATCCCCTTAAAACCATAAAAAGTCCTGGAAATTAAAGTTTTCGCCCAGCGGTGCCCCGGGGAGCTGGGGTATGTTCGACACGTCTTGCGATGATGTCCTCGAGCGACCCAGTGTCACGTGACCTTACTAACTAACACGTGACTCGATTTCTACCCCAATTATCTTACGAAAACATTTAAATTAAATGACTTAAAGTAAGTTGAAATCTTATAATTAAATCAACAGGAGAACTACTCGAGTGTTTTTATAGTAACTCCAATGAAATCCAATAATTAAATATATCATTTACGTTGGGTCAAACATCAAATCTATTAAAATAAATTCTACGACGGAATCAGTTCACAAGTCATATACACATTTATTGATAATTGCAACATATGCAAGTGTTTTGTTCAAATCCTGTCTATTTTTCCCTGCGCTGTAGTCAAAGCTAACGGCACTATCAATATCAGCTACGTTATCAATGTTATCGACCGTCAGAGGCGTGGCAGTGTCTACCTTTCTGGTTTATCCCTACATTTAATCGGTCAATGTTCGAAATTTATATTCATTTCTTTATTCCTTACTGTATAAATGTAAATTTAATTTATTCGCCATTTACCAAAAAATATTAATAAAGAACGAAGGCTGTATATCACAGACTACTTCATCTGTGTGTGTGTACCACACCACAGACCATAATAGACCATAATATACTGAAAAAAGGAATGGATTGTGTGTATCTCTGTCGGTGACATTGTTCTGTACATGAGTGGTAAGGTTTATATTCTATTCTGCTCTTAAAGCCCCATTGAGCTGTACCCCAAAGGCTTCTGTTGTTTTACTTTTAATATTACAGAAGAATCTAGGGTCCAAATCAACAAAACGTAACACAGTTAAGATTGGGGATAATACGACTCATAGCAGAAGTAAGAACAACTGATCCATTTAATTATTCTACTTGAGTTTAAAAGGCTTCTAACTATGTACGAAGCTTACAATCATGTGAGGAGGAAGAGTAACACCAACTAGTTAGAATACAAAACGAAATGTTTCTAGATTTTTTCGTTTTATAATCAGTTATATATTTTTTGTAAAAGTATTATTTCTTGAAAAAAGGATACCGAATCCAAATATGTTTCTAAAATGTGCCTCAGTAGTGCAATAGTGGGGCTGCTGGCCCAATCAAACTTTGACAGGCAGTCAATTTTTTGACAGCTACTTCCGGTCACGTGACCGGAAGTGACGTCATCAGCTGTGACGTAGCTGTGACGTGTTTTTGGTGGGTATTTAAAGTTTAAATGCCCTGCTGTGCTGGGTATTTAAATTTTAAATGGCCGGAAGTGTGTCAAGGTCTTTTGGGGGTGTTTTTAAAAAAGATCTTGCATTTTCGGAAAATCCGAAAATGCAAGATAATTTTTGTTTCTTTTTACAAACTGTTGTTTTGTTGATTTTCACGTCTGTTAAAATACCATGTAAAAAATGGAATTGACAAATTAATAAGAAAATATCCTGCTACAAAGTATCCAAATAAAGATGCAATTACATAAACATAAACTTTAAAATATAGCGAATGTTCTTCCTTTTTATCTGTTAGCATTTCCTGAACAAGGTAACCAAAATTGTAACCACATAAAAATGAAAGTAGGCAAATAATAAATTTCGACGGGTTCACAAAAACCAAGTTGTAAAGTAGCGAATTTCTTTCTTCTTCCATTGTTGAATTTTTAGTCGAAACCAATTAATGATAACATTATTGCTTGCGCATCAGAACTAACAGTTGATGAAATTTCATTTACTTGTAGACTTGTAGTAGTTTCATTTGTAGTAGGTAATTGTTCGGAAGTTGGTGTAGATGTAGAAGAAACAGTATTATATTGAAGCTCAGAGTCCATGTGTGCTCGGGTAAAGAGCTGAAGCTTTAATGACGTGTGGTAGCCGTGTCCTACTGTGCATCAGGAGTTGTTGGTGGTGGGGGGTCGTTTGTTTCTTGCACTGAAATGTAGATGGAATCATAACTTTCTGGAGGATGTACTAAAATTTGTTGTATAGGATCTGCATCAATAGGAAAACTTTGCGTTTCAATGCAAAGTCCATCTTTAATAAAAGAAACATATAAAACAGAACTCATGTTTATTTAGATGTTTACTCTGCCGGTTCTACTAGCAAACTGATGTGCCAGTATCGGCGTTGCAACCTCCCTTGACATGTGCAGCTCGGAACATCTGCCCTCCCCCCACCACCATGAGAGACTCCTCGCAATTTTTGGATTTGTAGTGTTAGTTCTAACGTAGGTGTTGTAGGGTGAACATCTCAGTACTAAACAATTGTTTTTAACATTTGGCTTAAAATACTTATTTAACTTTGTACAAGTTACAATATTTTTAAAGATGCTACTTTATTATATTACTTTAATACTTAGCTATAATATTTAGTTAAAGAAATCGAAACTGTAGTTGCGATTAAAATCGAAACATGGTTTCTTAACATTTGCCTTAAAAAGATTTGTAACAAAATATCGTAAGAAAATTTTTACAACATATTTGAATTAATATGTTTGCAAACCCTATCATGCGAGTTTTAAAAGATAAACGAGACCGAGTGGGCCGGGTTTGACCTCGCATGCTTTCGCTTGTTGCCGACCAGTTAGCAATACAACTGGTTGACCTTGCGCCGCACTTTCGCTTGCGGCCGGCCGGCGAATACAGGTCGTCGTCCTTGTTGCATCACCCGGCACACCTGTCCTTGATTGCTTAACACACTCTACACTCTACACTCGACAAGTTATTCTTTCCTTTGCCACCGTCCTAACAACACCTACTTCAATTTCACAATGAACCGCTCCGAGTATACCGAGATTTGGTATAACTGGTTTTCCTATCTTCAACTGCTTGGGGTACGAATTATTCAATCGAACAACAATCGTGATTGGTATGATGTTACAACCACTATTGCTCGAAAACCTTTTCAGCAAGTTTGGAAAAACATTCTTACCGGCACCAAAATTCGCACCGAACCACCCAAAATTCGCACCAAACCACCTATATCACCTGTATCTTCAAACGTACCCCAGCAAAAATTTCATCTAAAAAAACTGAAACTTAACCGAAAATATGAAATCCTAAGACATTTATCTTCTTCTATTTTCATTTTTAATTCTGAAAAAACCAAAATTTATGTCATTGACATTCCCAAAAAAATTCCTATTCCCCTTAACCCTCGACACTTGATAATAAATAAAAAAGGTGCCAAGTTAAACATAAATATTACCGAGTAAAACCTTTTCCCACCTCCAAAGTCCACCCTGGTGGCAAAAAAAAGGCCCTTCTAAGGGCCGACCTAAGACTTTCAAATTTAGGCTTAAGTTTAAGCCTCAACCCTTGGTGACTAACAAGGGGTGGTTTGTGAAAGCCCCTATGGGACTTAGAGGTACACGGACCTCTTGTTAGTCACCAAACGTTAAGGCTTTAGCGAAAGCTCCCCGCTATTGACTCAACCTTTGGGACTTAGAGTTATGTGAACCGCTTGTTAGTCACCAAGGGTTGAGGCTTTAGCGTCCAACCCTTTGTGACTTAGTGGTACACAGACCACTTGTTAGTCACCAAGGGTTGAGGCTTTAGCGAAAGCCCCCCGCTATTGACTCAACCTTTGGGACTTAGAGGTATATGAACCGCTTGTAGTCACCAAGGGTTGAGGCCCTAACTTAAGCCTAAATTTGAAAGTCTTAGGTGGCCCTTAGAAGGGCCGATTTTGCCACCAGGGTGGACTTTGATTGAGGAGGGGAAGGAATATAAGGTTTAATTTAATATATTTATTCTCAGTTTTCCACCCTCCGCTGTTACTAGTAAAAATTTTGGATCTGTTGGGACAAGTGGTGGTTTGGTTTTTGGAGTTGTGAGGATATAAATTTTCGTCCTCTCCTCGTTGTAGATATAAATTTTGTTTTCTTCAATTCTGTACAGGTTATATTTTTTGTTTTTCTTTAATTCCTTTAGCCTGATGTTCTTTACTGGTGCGGGATGAATTGTTTGGGGGGTGGGGGTTTCTTTTATTGGTGCGGGTTGAATTTGTTGGGGGGTAGAAGAAGGGTGCAGTCCGCACAACTCCATCCAGTCTTCAGTTAAAATATCGTCACAAATTGGAGCGATCGGAATGTCTTCAATTTGCGGCGTTGATGTTTCTGTAACTGGTGTGGGATTCTGAAATAATTGGGGTTGATCTTCATTAAGAGCATCAGCTATTATTTCGTTAATGGAGGAGGAGAGGACGGGAGAAGTTTGTTTTTTTTTGAAGAAAATCAGTCGAAATAGAAGAAAGGTCAATAGATACCGGAATTGTAGTTGGTTTCTGCTGCAGAGGTTTCTGCAGCAGACTCAGGAGAATGGGGGTAGATGAAGAAGATGCAGAGGAGTTCATGTTGATATAAAAAGAATAATAAAATGGATAATATAATGAAATAGGAAAAATGGTTAAAAAACGTGGGAATGGATAGTAACAGCGATGGTGGCGAGTGGCAGAATAACACAAGGCGGGCGAATGGGGTTCTTATAGGCAGCAGACACAACAACCTTGTAGTCAAGGTAGTGAAAGCTGAGGCTAGCGACCAGGTCCAAGTAGGCCAGACGAAGTTGTGAGAGCGGTGGCTAGCGACCCGGCCAAGGCTACCGGCCCCGGCAGAGCGACACGTTGACCTACTAGTCAAGGCTCGCTAGCGAGGTCGAGTCTCGAGCTCGCTGATATAAGCAAGCGCGCAACGTTTCTCTTTGGCATTACGGTGAAGGTGTAACTGGTCCGCTTACGTGGAGGGTTATGCTGTAACGTAATGTTCGCCATGGTGTGTGGGATGGCTTATGTCAAGCACACACTGCGTTCGGCTATTGTGGGAGAGGCGCCCTCCTATAATAGTCGGTCGCAATGGCAATCCACCTACCTTTCCATTTCCTGCGTGGTTTAATTGTCAGGGTTAATATTACGGTGAGGTGTGTGAGTTCGCTTACGTGATGATCACACCGTAACTGTAATATTAAGTTAGGTGTAATATTATAGGGAGGTGTGTGAGTTCGCTTACGTGATGATCACACCGTAACTGTAATATTACATAGTATAAGATAGAATAGGGGGAACGTTAGGTAGGGGTTAAGATATGATAGGGCGGTGAGGTGTGTGAGTTCGCTTACGTGATGATCACACCGTAACCGCATGCATGATAGCATTTAAGGGGTAGCATAAGTTATAATAAAGTAGTATAGAAATAAAGTAGTAGAATAAGGTAGGGACCCCACGCTTCCCCACCCCCCTTTTTTTTATAATTTTTAAATGACCTTGACCTAGTTTTGATTGTTCTACTTTCGGACTTAGAATTATTTTAAATGACCTATTTTTTAGACTTAGATATTTTAATTTCAAAAGACTTACTTGTTTGACTTATATATTGATTGATTTTAAAACTCTACTTTTGAGACTTAAATATTTTGTTAAAGTTTTAAATAACCTAAGATTTTAGTTTTGTGTTGTATCTTTTATTAAATAATTATTATTTTTAACATTTGGGTTTTTGTAAATGTTTTAATTTCTGTTGATGGTGAGTTTAGTTTTCGCGTTGGTTATTAATATTTTTGAGTTTTTGCGTCATAACTTTTATACCGTTGGTTTAATCAAAAAATGTTACTGGACCTTTTTTGTTTGTCTTTTAATTCCGCTTAATTTGACTACCCGCACGATAGATTTGGAGCATTTTTTGTTATATCCCCCCCCCTCCCCCCGCGAAACCCCCCCCTCCCCCCCCTCCCCCCCTCCCCCCCTACCCCCCTCCCCCCCTCCCCCCCTCCCCCCCCTCCCCCCCTCCCCCCCTCCCCCCCTCCCCCCCCTCCCCCCCCTCCCCCCCCTCCCCCCCCCCCCCTCCCCCGCGGAAACCCCCCTCCCCCCTCCGGCAAAACCGGTTACTTGATTTCGTCGCCGTTCAACTTTAGAACTGCGTCGCCGTACACGATGGCAGTGGATATAACAAAAATGCTCCAAATCCATCGTGCGGGTAGTCAAATTAAGCGGAATTAAAAGACAAACAAAAAAGGTCCAGTAACATTTTTCGATATAACCAACGGTGTAAAAGTTATAACGCAAAAACTTAAAAAAAATGTACATTTTCTATTATTTTTTACTTCGTATATTTCTTAACTATAAAAATTAGGTCAAGGTCATTTAACTTTAAGCGGAAAAAAGAGAGGAACAGTGTTATTAATTAACACTGTTCCTCTCTTTTTTCCTAAAAGGCAGGGAAAGAAGTTCCGTTAATGTCTATTTTTTATGTGGCAGAATCATATCCATCATCATTATCTGTTTCGTTTTGAAAGTTGATGTAACTAACATCAACCCAAAGATAATGATATCCTTGTTCGAAAGCCATAGTATCAATATATGATTCCACTGTTGAAAACCAATTAGGATCTATTAAAGGGTTGATTGTAACCATGACAGTTTCTAATGTTAAATTTACCCATCTTTCTCCAGTAACAGAAATTGCAAAAAAAATTTACATTTTGAAGAAAATGGATTAAATTTAACATAAAATGAACATGTTGTACAGGAGTGCAATGAACATTGTAAGACATCCGGAAAGTTTCCATGCTGATGAGGGAAATGTTGTCTTTTACTTAATCCACGGTTTATATATATGCATTTCCCCCCACCATAGAGTTCTTAAAAAGTGGGTCAAGGTCATCTGAAGATACCCTATGAACGGGGAACAGAGCAGTAAGTGGTTAAACCACAAACTGCTCTGTTCCCCGTCCCTATTTAATTTCTTTTATTGATATGTCTTTATAAACATATAATATATGTTTATAAACACATACATTTAACTTGATATTTAGCAAATGGGAAGAATCCACACAGCTGGCACAATTCTTGCGGTCTTGGTGTTTCCAGTTTGTATCCTATGATTCCAAATCGGTATATCATTTGCCTATGCAACGGTTCTCCCTCTTCGGCTGAAGGAAGAGCCTAAAAAAAAAAAAAAAAATAGTTTAATGATATTTAATAAAATAATATATTGTAAATAGAAAAGAACAATACTGTTAATGAAAACGTACCCAGTCACATAGGGCACATATTTTCTCGCCATCTGCCAATTGAAACCAAATTTTGGTTTTAAATATACAACGTTTCTTGTGCTCAGTAATGAGCTCGCTTTGCAAGATTTGCGGCAGCGGCTCTGACACCTCCCTAATTTGCCGAAGCATAGGGTTGTCTGAGCAGATCCGCTGCAAACATAACTCGTACAAGGAGCTCATTGTTATGGGCTGACTATGCTCACCTCACAGCCTTAAATACGTACCAATCACCTTGATGGCAAAGGACAACGCCCTCCATTGGGTTAACCAGGTCGCCATAGGAGGCCGCCGCCTTGGACCGACAAACCAGGTCGCCATAGGAGGCCGCCGCCTTGGACCGACAGTATATATAAGGTGTGCTGCAGTCTTGTGGTTATATTTGCCATGGAATCCCTCATGATCTTTGGTGCTGTGCACAACTTTGTTGAAGCCAAAAGAGTACTATGGTACATAAAAACGTATCATAGCAATCTGAATTGCATCAGTGGAGTACTTGAAGCTGTTAAAGCAGACGGTACAAAAATCTGTTGCACTTCGGATTCTATGGATTACGAAGGACTTGAATCATGGGTCCTTTATTATGTACAATTTTGTACAAAACTTTACATCAAAGTTGACACGGACTAAGGGGGTTTTCTAGGAGGAAAGAAAAGAATAGATACCAACAATGCATGTTGGTAGCTATTCTTTTCATTCTTCCGCTAAGATTTAAATGACCTTGACCTCGTTATGGACTTAGAAAATTTTTGTTAAGTTACAATAAACCTTCAAAATAACTAGGTCAAGGTCATCTGAACATACCCTATGAACGGGGAACAGAGCAGTAAGTGGTTAAACCACAAGCTGCTCTGTTCCCCGCTCCTATTTAATTTCTTCTATTGATATGTGTTTATAAACACATACATTTAATATCATATTGCTCCAGAGGAAACCAACCACAAAGATGACAATATTCTTGCGTTATTGGCGTCTTCAATTTGTATCCTACATTTTCAGATGCATGTTTCAGGTATCTGTACAGTTCTTGATCCGGATTCGCACCAGGAAGCCGCTAAAAAAAAATATTAATTTAAAGAAAATTAATAAAATAATATATTGTAAATAGAAAAAACAATTCAGTTAATGAAAACGTACCATGTGACATAGGCCGCATATTTTTTTGCCAGCATTTGGCATTTCCCACCAAATTTTAGTTTTAGAAACACACCGTTTTTTGTGCTCATAAATGAGCTCGCCTTGCAAGATTTGCGGCAGCGGCTCTGACACCTCCCTAATTTGCCGAAGCATAGGGTTGTCTGAGCAGATACGCTGCAAACACAACTCGTACAAGGAGCTCATAGTTATGGTCTGGCTATGCAAACCTCAAAGCTTTAAATACGTACCAATCACCTTGATGGCGAAGGTGATTCCCCCTCCCCCGGGTTTCCACTATATATTGAGCGGATAGAATTAATAGTTTGCTACATTTTGAATCAACAAAACGTTATGGAATCTTTCCAAAAATACCCGATTGATCAAAGATTAAGTAGAAACCGAAGGGAACAAAGAAGACAACACAGATTAAGAAAAGCTTTTGAAAAATTAAAATTAGTTGTACCGGAAAGTCAAAAAACAAAAAAAAATTAACAGAAAATCTATAGTTCAAAATGCAATAGATTACATTAAAAAATTGGAAGAAGACTTGAAATCACCAACATTTAACTTAGAACAACAAGAATTTGAACAATCCGAACAGACATTTTTACAGGATATAGAAGAATTCCAACAATTCGAACAGAAATTTGTACAGGAAATAGAAGAATATCTTCAAACTTCGCATAATTTAAACCAAGACATTTATGAAATTTTGTATCAACCTTTTGAAACTGTTTCCTTGCCAGTGTTAGAAAGCTTGGATGAATATTTCTTTGACGTCGAAAAGTAGAGGGGGTAAATGGGTGGGGAGCTGTTATAAAGGCAGGGTAAACAGAGTAATCTTTACTTTCTTAGGATCCAGCGCTATGGCAGGCACTTCGTCTTCGTCCAGGTCTTCTTCCTCGTCATCAAGAACATCATCATCATCATCATCTGTTGTTTCTATTGTGAAACAAAAATCTCCTTCTCCAAAAAAATCTTCACCGAAAAAATCTCCTTCTCCAAAAAAATCTTCACCAAAAAAATCTCCTAAGAAAATTTCTGAAAAACTTCAAAAACTTCAAAAATTAAGAAAATCCTGTTTTAAGAAAGAACAATGTGCTCATATTTTAAAAAAAGGAGCGAACAAAGGTGAAAGGTGTGTGAAGTTGTGTAGTGTAGGTGAAAAATTGTGTAATTTGCATAACAACCTTCCGAAAAAGTCAAAATTCAACCTTCTAAAAAAGTCAAAATTGAACCTTCCAAAAGTGAATTGCCAGAAAAAATTGAAAACTATAAAAGAATTAAAATCAACAGATTGAAATTAAACCACAAATATGTTTTTGTAAAAAAGATCAGTAACAGGGATGTTGTTCTTAGATGTTGTGATGAACTCTACTTGCTCAAATTACCAGTAAATCTTCAAATTCCAAATATCAGTAATGTTCATTATTATTTAGTAAGAAAATCTCCATCTGATAAAGTTAAATGGTCAAATTAAACAAAAGACAAAAAAAAGACAAAAAAAAATGGAGCGGGGGAATAGACCACTTTGTAATTCCAAAAGAATTACTTAGCGGTCTATTCCCCCGCTCATAGGGTATCTTTGAATGACCTTGACCTATTTTCAAAATTTACAATGGAGGGTTAATTTCTTATAAAAGCGAGATAACAAAATGACTTTTTACTTTTTACAATCTAGTCCTAAAAAGAACAATGTTCGTATATTATTAAAAAAGGGTAAAAGATGTGTTGTGTAAATCAAACATTATGCAGTGCGCACAACAAATACCTCATTTTGTTAAAACTGAGAGGTTAGTGTAAAAATGAAATAAAAAAAATAGGAGCGGGGGAATAGACCACTTTGTAATTCTAAAAGAATTACTTAGCGGTCTATTCCCCCGTTCATAGGGTATTTTTTGGTGACCTTGACCTACTTTTTACACTTATAAATTTTCGCTAACTGCTATTGACCTTGAAAATAAATAGGTCAAGGTCATTCAATAATTAAAAAGAAAATGGAGGTGTACGGTTTTACAGAACCGTACACCTCAGAAACCTAACAGAAGAAAAGCTAAATCTACCTATATATAAATGACCTTGAGACTTAGAAATTTTCGCTAAGTCTTTTTGTTGACCTTGAAAATAAGTAGGTCAAGGTCATTCGATAACTAAAAAGAAAATGGGGGTGTACGGTTTGACAGAACCGTACACCCCCGGAAACCTAAAAGAAGAAAAGCTAATTTACAATACAATCTGCCTAGAGTTTAAGAATTAATAAAAATAAAAAAATAAAGAAATAAAATTTAGTTTAAAAAAAATAGCTAGACAGCCCAGCGCTGCACATCATGATTACAGTGTGATCATCACGTAAGCGAACTCACACACCTCACCATAAGCGCACAACGCTAAGCTAAAACAAAAATGTTATTTTGAAATAGCAAGTTGTTTAATTAAATTTAGGAAAAAATGTTATACAAATATGTTTTTTATTTCCTAACACTAAAGGAGCCAGTGTCTCGCCATTAGCGACGCAGAACAACTGAGGTCTAGCGAAACTCCGGAGGTAGGCGAACTACCCATCCAGCACGTATAGAGGTTGTAAGTGACCCGCTTTGGTGAGCGTAATCACTACAAAAGCGGTAGCCGGTTTTACCATTATTGGTTTTACCATGCAAAAGATGGAAGGAAAAAAGGAAAGGAAATTGGAATTGAAAGGTGTCCCTAACTAAAAAGGAGTACAAGACAAGAGAGGGAATGCCCTCAACAAGCTTGTTGGAAAAAGGAAATTGGAATAGAAAGGTATTAAAAACATATCATATAACATTCTTAAAAACAAAAATTTTACTTTAAATTTAAACATTCCAGGCAGAAATATATTGTAAGTAAAAGAAAGATTTTAAAATAATACTAACTACCAAACCAGCAAATTAAAAACAAACTACAAACCCTAGGGTATCTACAAGCACAAACAACTACCATGCCTTAAAATTAATCAGTCCTACGTCAAGATGTTATTATACAAATAACACCAAGATATTTTCACCAAACAGCAAAAATGATAAAATGTTCAGGGCGCCTTCTGAACATGTTACCACCTCACTGTCTAGCGAGCAACTGATGCCGAACCACACGCGCAGATCCCGGACCCCAACTCGGCTTGAGGTCATCCCCCCTCCTCGCTTACCCCCTCCCAAACCACAGGACCCTTACTGCGGGTTTGGTTTCCATCATTCTTTTGCCATTGTTCCAACAGGCAACAACATTTCTTTCTTTACTTTACATTGGATTTGTAAATATTTTAAGTGTTAAAACTTCTCAATATTTAATATTTTAGGACTTTGAAAAATTTTCAAACCTATCATTC